>JAXLQG010000017.1:346061-769583 GCA_035928285.1 Vermiconidia calcicola
GCGCCCCCCCCCCCCCCCCCCCGGCCCCCCCCGTCGGCTGCGCCCGCGGGGGCTCCGCCCCCGGCGGCGGCCACCCGGCGGGGGGCGCCGGCGGCGCCCCGCGCCCTGCCGAAAAAAGGGCCTCGAGAGCTGAGCTGCTCGACTCTACTCTGCTCGTCTCGTTCTCAAGACCACAAACAGATTTGGGACACATCTGCGATCGGGATCGCTACCCTCGAAACCTAACCTCAAGCGACACGTCACACACACCCTCTTGAAGCCAGGGATCAATGCGACGACGCCATGAGTCCAAGTATTTTCTTTCCTTTGTGTGGTCATTGGATCCCCGATTTTAAAGGGGGGAAAAAACTTCCTTTGGAAAGGAGGCTCCGGCGTGTCGACCAACAAGACCATTACAATACATTCGTCTCTTCGACATTGCCATTTACCATTTACCATTTGCCATTGCCATCCTTTCGGCCTTATACAGTGAGGCCAAAAAATTTACGCAGACATATATAGGTAGGTAGTCGAATAACTTGGAAATGGGAAACCGAAAGAGTTGACTCCTGCATGGCATAGCCCCAGGCCAGGCCAGGCCAGGTCCCGGCTTTTTGTAGAGAGAGGGAAAGAAGAGAGAGAGAGAGAGAAAGAGAGAGAGCACTGTTACAGTAGACAACAAACCCCGGTAGCCGTCCTGGTCGTCTACCATCTACGGTAGTTAGGACAGCTTCCTTTTCAACCAGCCGCAGAAACTCTCAAACAAGACTGGATCATGGCCCTGGAGATGTCGGAGATGAATTCTGGTCTTTTTTGTCTCGTGGCCGTTGCTTGACTCGGAGAGGTACTCGGAGAGGAGGTCGATCCGCAGCACAAGCGCGGGCTCTGGGTCTGGCTCTGGGTCTTGTTTGTCTTTGTCATCATTGGAACTATCATCTTCAGCGTCCGCGGTGGACGGCTCGTCGGAATGGTCCTTCATCTCCTGATCCTCCTGGTGGTGGTGGTGGTGGTGGTGGTGCAACTTTTTCCGTCTGGCCTTCCTGCTCCAGACATCACCTTCTTTGCTCATCAGCATTCCAGCCCGTCTTGCGGGTACGTACGTCCACAAGACTCCCTGCGTGCCGGCTAGCAACTTGCCCATCTCCTCGTTCACGCGCTTCTCGGCCACAGCCAACCCAAACCCATTCATGCCCCCCTTGATGCCTCCAGGGGTAATTGTTGTAATCGGCATGTCGAACTCCATCTCCGTCGGCGAAGGGAGATATTTCTTCTCAACGCCACTGCCACTGCCACTGCCACTGCCCACGATGCCTGTGCCTGTGCCTGTGCCGCGACTCACTGCCATAGTAGGCCTTGAGCCGAGCCAGCTCCACGCCACGCACCAGCGTCTCGTCTTCTTGCCAGAGCCTTGGATGAAGTCGGTCACTGCGAAATTCGTGCATTTCTGGTCGCGCAAGTGTTGCACTATGCTGCCGACACTGGATAGTTTACCGAGCATGGCGCTGGACCATTGGACCCTAGACCGATTCTGGGGAAGCGCGGATTCGTCAATCAATCGACTAACGAATGATACCTCGCCGCCGGGAGTTATCATTTCGATGGGTGCGCCTGTGCAACTGGAGTTTGCAGGGCGGGATTTGGACCGTGCCGAGGCCAGCATGGAGGACTCGGATTCGTAGAATGGCGGGTTGGTCATGAGAATGTCGATACGCTCGACCTGAAGGCGTTCCAGGGCTGTGCTCGGGATTAATTGTTGGCCACTCATGTCCGTGTCGATCAGTTTGATGCGGGACTGTAAGTGGTTCGCCGCGACGTTTTTGAGGGCATAATTTCGGTTCGTGTCGTCGATCTCGGTGGCGAGGAATAGCCATTTCGGCCGCTGTCGACATGCTAGGAGCGGGTAGATGGCGGATGAGCCTGTTCCAATATCAAGTCCAATCACCTGTCTGTCCGGGTCGTAGCAGTCGTCGGGACGGAACGAATGGAAAGCAGGCGTCGCCGTGGTGGTGGTGGTGGTGGTGGTGGTACTATCGAGCAGACGCTGGATGAACAGGATGTAGTTGAACCGATTGGGGACGGGCGGACATAGTCTGTTGTCGGGCAAGTCGATGGAGAGGTCAAAGTCTCGGTGTAGAAGAGCTTTTGTGAGCTGTCTCACACTCTCCGGATCCGAGAAGTCAAGTTGACGGTTCGATTTCAATCTCTTTGCGAAGTCGGGGTACTGCAGTGCCAGCGTGGTAAAGTCGACGTCACTCTTGTATATATCGTCCGGTGCAGGCATTATAGCTAGCCTGGCTGCGCCGTAAGTGGTGGGAGGTTATGGTGAGGAAGAGAAGAGTCACATCATGGACGAAACCGTGTGGACCCGGGGGGATTGTTCTATCGTGGTATTCCCCTACAGGAGTTTCAGAGAGACCAAGGTCACCTTGATGCTTTTACAATGACGATGAATGGTGACCTTTTGGACAGCTCAGAGAGTATGATTGATGTAGGGATACCTGAAGTATGAGTAGTAGTCATGTCTGTTGACACCATCCTCGAACGGGGCGGCTTTGCTGCCGCTTTGTCTTCCTCTTCCCTCTTAGACGCCACTATCAGATGAACCATCGTCAAAACGAAAGAGAAACTCAAGTGAGACTCAAGAGCATCAACATGATTGTACTTGTATCTAAACAATGGCGTGTTCCATCCAACGTTGCGTCTGCACCAGACATACGCCTCGCCAAACTCGCGCCAGGGGGTATAGGCCATCCCAACTAACCTATGAAGCTGAACGAACAGGACCACTCAAACGCCATTGATGTCCACCATCCCACCAAGAGCCTCATAATTCATCAATGCCATATTTCACCATTCCCACCTATCTGAGCACTGTATAGTTGCACTGCAAAAACCAACACGCGCAAGTGATTGGGCCATTCCTTGTAAAGACCCTTGATCTTCTCCAACCTGTGCAATCTTCAACCTTTATTTCTTCAACACAGCATCGTACAAGCTGACTGCTGCGCCGAGGCCAGCGCTGATAAGAATGGCAGAGTATCCGCCCAGTATGCTCTCATTGACTGTTGCAATGGTGAAGTGCTGGTAAAGGCCAGCAATGTTGAAGTGGTTGGCGTAGACCAAGTAGGCGATCAAACCTTTAGCAAGGTTGAAAATAAAAGGGTCAAATTGCATTTGCTGGTTGTGTTGGAGAGCTGCTCGGCGCGTCGAGTACGTGTGACTCGGGTGAGCTTTGAGTGGCAGATTGATGAAGTACGAAATCAATCCCGGAAGGATGAATGATGTCAATGTCCACAGAGAGAATGGGGACCAGAATTTGGAATCCAGCAGTAGGAAGAGATCGGGAACATTGATTGCTGTCTTGGTCGACTTGATGTATGGAATAGCTGGCACTTCGGTCAACAATTTGTTGGGTAGAACTTGGGCGCGAAGGCCGTATGCTTCAAGCAGGATGGCTAGGACGGTGACAGTCAATGGTGATGAGAGGTAGTCGCGAGCCTGATCGGCGACTTCGTGGATTTGCGTCTTCTCGTAAGCCTGAGAGATTGAAGCGCGCATGCGACGCGTCTGTTGATCGATGGCATCTGTAACCACCGCCGGCGATGGTGGAATGGGGATCTGCGAGGTCAAGATGGAAGTACGACGCGCGATCTCCTTGGCTGGCTGCCTGATGAGAGCATTGGCCGGCGTATCCGTGTCGGTTCTGAGCGAGGGTTAGCTTTGATCGCGTGTTCAAGATGTTGTTTTCTTACGTGTCTTCTGTGGGAGAAGTGGTCTTGCGCCGCGATTTTTTGGCAGGTGCCGTTGTCTCTTCATCAGATTTGACCATGTCGGAAACCTTCTCGACGATTCTCTTGACAGGGGATCTCGAGGTCCCGCCCAGACGTTTGTAGTACTCGGTCAGGGAAGGCTCTCTGCTGTAGGTGGTCGAGTTGGTGCGCAGATGCTCGTCGAGCGCGACTTCGAGTTCGGCTTTCTTCAGACTGGCATAGCTGCGGTCGCAAACATGTCAGCAATCATGCGCAAGGAGCAGCGGGTTGTAATCGACGCGTTGGAAGGACTTACTCTCGCAGCTTGGTGGTCTCGGCGAACTCGGTAAGATCGCTCTTGCGCAATTTCTGGAGGTAAGGCAGCGCCGACATGATGAGATGTCTGAATGTACAGATGCCAGGGATTAATGTTGCGACAACGTTGATGTTGTTGTTGATGCCGATGATGATGAATGGAGAACTACGTAGTCGTGATTGCGACCGCGGAGGGTGTGTGGAGAGGAACAACAACAAGAAGTGACGGAGGGGGAGGCTGGGATGTTGATCTTGCAGACGGGAGCTCGTACTAGAGGGAAATACAAGTGGCTGGGATGATTTCGTGATTTGGTGGTGGGAGCTTGATTCTCTGGGCCCGAGCTGGAGAAAAGGTAAACAACTCGAGTTGCTGATGAGGGTTAGTGAGGCCTATTGGCTAGTGACCCCCGTGACCCCCCCATTAGCGGCCTAGTGGCCTTAGCTCATCACCTGGGCTACTAAGTACACAGTGGTTAGTAGGGACAACCTAGCGCCCATGAGCACCCATCCTAGTGACCTAGCGTGCCTAAATCAAATGCCGTTCAAGTAGCGAAGTAGCCTGGACAAACGCTGGACATGTCCATGGTGGTGAGAGACTCCCGCATGACGTACAGTACCTATAACGTTAGCAGTTTGCCATTAATAAATTGACTATCACAGTACTCGTATGAGCCCATATCAGGGCGACACCCTATATACCTACCCATACACTGTGTACACAGTATTAGAGTGCACAAGAATTCCACTTTGCTCGTCTCTTGCTCTTCCTCACCCACATCACCTTTGAGGTCTGTGACGCGTGACTTGGAGATACTACTACGGGTAGTAAGGTCAGATTCCAGACTACACACCATTGACCACTGACCACTGACCGCATCTCACATATTCGTGTCCTCCAAACACCATATTTCACTCATTCACGAACAACACCTCGTACCTCTACTTACTAGTACTCTGTATTTCATGGCTCAACGCTGATTCATCCTCATCCTCATCCACCTCTGTTTCTCTCCTCTCACATGCCAAGCTCTTCGTCTCATCAGCTGGCATTCGCCTCAGCCGCCGTATTGCCCACGCATCCCTTTGTGGCCTGACTCATCCCGTACTATCCCATCACTACTTCAGCTCTACCTACTATACTCCGAAATCCCTATCATGGCTCCTCCAGACCTCAACTCCCTCCCACCATCGCGATCAATGTCCTCTTCACCCATGCAGCCGCGCTCAATATCAACCGCAACCTCCCCTCCCAACCGCAATGAAACACCCTCTCCACGAGCCTCCTCTATATCTCTGGCAAGCGCCGCCATGGCCAACGCTGCAAATGAATCCTCCAGACGCTCCTCTACAAGTAACCGCGGCTCCCCTCGCCTGGGCCGTATGCCTAGCGACCGCCGCCGCTCCCAAGTTGCCTTGAGCCTGAACCTGAATGATCCTTCCCTCCCCAGTCCTGGCGAACTCTCAAGCAACGACCCGCGTCTGAACCTGAACCACAGCTTCGTCTCAGCCAGCCCTCCAACCATTGGCGGTCGCTCCGCCATCGCGACCGGCGACCCTCACCACCAACGCCAACCCAGCCTCGGCGAGATCCACAACGAACTCGAGCAAGAGCAGGAAGCCCAAGTTAACCGCATGCTCCAAATGATTCGCGAGCAACAACTCCAACTCGACGCTCTCCGAAACACTCAGAGCGACGGCCACCACCATCATCACCACCAACACTCGCGACGCTCCTCACAGCTCAACTCAGCCTTAACAGCCAGTAGCACAGCCGTCCTCGACGACGAAACCCCCGCCTCCGAGCGCTCTATATCCTTCTCCTCCATCCACCCCGCTGTTCCTCCAAACCCACAGGCCCCGACAAGACGCATTTCCCGCGATCCATCTAGCGCGAGCCGGTCACCCGCTCTGAGGGCACTGCCAGGCCACGAATCCAGTCTGGGCAGCCTGGGCACTAGCACCGACTGGCCCCCTTCGCCGATCGAGAGTGCTCGAAGGAACAGTTTCCGCGACGAGAGTGTCTTCTATCAAGCCGAGACAGCGATGCTGACAAGAGAAAACCAACTGCTGAGACAACGCATTCGAGAGTTGGAGAAACAGATCGCCGAAATGGGTACATTGCCTGCAAATACACCGGCCACCCCGAGTAATCTGGCGATGAATCCGTCGGTGGCAGCGCAGGAAGAAGCCTCTGCTGCGGCGGCTGTGACGAGGATTACTGCGGAGCCGGATAAGTTATGATGTGGGAATTTTATGATATGGAATCAGAATGGCTGGAAAGGACTTGCGAGAGCGTGCATTGCGGAGGCGTCAAAAGGGCAATTGGCGTTGTGAGGTTCAACAGGCTACGGATAATGGATCATTCTTCAGGCGCTGACGAGGAGTTGAGATTGCTTTTCAGCGTCTGGGACAACGACACTAAAATGGGAGTGGGAAGACTACGTTACTTCTTGTGGTGGTATGGAACGATTCTGGTACTGGTTCTGGTTCTGATTCTGGTTCTGGACATGTCCAGACACTCTCGTTCCCTCCCTCCCTCGCAGCGAAGACGAAGCTACTTCTGGAGTACCGGGACATGGGATCCCCGGAATCTACGCAAGCGTTTCGAAGCGCCCAACGGCTGGAAGACATCATTTTCGGGTTTCCTGTTGGTCTGTGGTATGTGGTATGGGCGGAGGCCGGGCCTGCCCTACTGGCTTAATACTTAGTATTCTTACCTGCTCTACGGACATCACTCGTGGTGACCCTTTGATACTAGTACCTCGACCTCAAAAACATCGTTGGGAAAACACTCTTAAGATCCATACCCTTAAGATCCATACTCTTAATTCGTGAGCATTGAGCAAGAACAAGAACAAGAACAACGGCAAGGGCAAACAGAGAGAAGACAGAAAGCGTGACCCGTGTGTTGCCATGCCTGCATCATTTGGAAGATGGGAGAGCCCAATACTACTAGTCGACACGTTGAATAACAGCCGACGCCCAATAAATGCCCGTGGTTATAAATCGCTCTATATAAATCTACACAAGGCATCCCCTTGAGGAAAGTTACATTGTCGCCTCCACAAGTCGTCTCTATATGCTCATGCTCATGCTAATGTTCATGCCAAATATCAGAATGCTCTCTAAACGGAACGCTCTCGAAAAGGGGTTTTTTGGTTTTCGACTTAGGTACCTTCGACCAATCCGTACAGCGGCGACGGGGAAAGCAAGCTACCTAGGCAGGCAGTCCAAGATTCGGATTCGGATTCGAATTCACGCCGTCCTCTCGTGGTCATCCACCCGCTCTTTACTCTCGCGTACTTTGTGGACCTGGTACTCGTGCCAGATACTCCAGAGACAGCAGCCCACACCAAGAATCGCGGCACAAAAGGTGACCCAGTACGCCGAACTGTAGCACACTCTGCCCTGCAGACACTCCATATCGCCTTCTCCATTCTTGATCGAATGGCTGTCGTAGATGCGTCCGTACAGAAGATTGAAAATGTTACCGGATATGACGGGCGCCAGGGTCATTGTGCCCCAGTTCTGGCTGAGGCCATGCACGCCGAAGCAGTGCGCAACAAGACTCGGGTAGACGCCGAAGAGCATGCCGTATGCAAAGCCCGTCAGGGCGGATAAGAGGACGAGCAGATTTGGAGTCGCGATCGCGGTGCCGGCGAGTTGTGCCAGACAGAATATGATTGCCGAGGCGAGAAGACACCAGAAGCGAGAGCGGTGGAGTTTTGACACGAGGAAGTCGGAGCCAATGCCGCTGGTCAGACGGCCTGTGAAGCTGCAGAATGAGAGGATCGAGACGTGCATTGCTTGGCGCTTCTCGATGAACTCTTGTGTAGTGGACGGGTCAAAGTGCTTCCACAAGGCTTGCGCGTCGTTGCCGATGTTGCTGGACAAGGTCAGTTGTAAATCGCTTACGTGGGCACTGGCGTACTTACTTGATGGTCATCAAGCCGATGCCGGTTAACAGGCCAAGCATGGAGAACAGCTGCCAGAACTCCGGAAGAGGTAGGAGAGCGAAACCCCTGATGTCTAGATGCGGGGATTCACGATTCCTGTCAGATGGGAGGTGCTTGGAATTTTCAAGGTCTTCGGCGTCGTCGATGGAGGATTTGGAAATGAGGGAGGAATGCTCGTCCCCGGAGTCAGGGGTGAACTCGGGCTCTTGAGACTCTGTGCTGGTTGAGGATGGGGTTTTGTGGATGTGTGGAGGCGCACCTGGTTCTTCGGAAGGGGAATATTCATGGCTTCCTGATGATCGGGTCCTGTGCATGGCTTGACGGTCTTGCTGGGGAACATGATGATAGCTTTGAGGTGGGAGGACGCGTAAGAAGGGGAATGAAGCCAATGGTAGCACGACCGTCCCCGTAGCTAGCAGGATGAGGAAGTTGTAGGTGCCGGAGGGGAGCAGCAGTGCTATAGCCGCAAAGAACATAGCACTCAGTCCGAACGCAGCCAGTGGGAACGCTGTTGCTGTCCCTCGCGACTCGGGAAAGTTGAGGGCGGCTGTTCAGGTCAGTTCTAGCTCGACATGCTCGTACAATGCTCCTACCAGCTTTTATGGATGCTGTGAATGCTGTACAGCTGCCAGCTCCTGTAAAGAAGGAGAAGAGGCATATCAAGCCCACGCTGTACGATCCAGGTCCAGCTTGATATGCTACACCACGTCGTCAGTCTCCTTCATGTCAATATCGGGCATTTCCGTTGGTACCTAGGGCAATTGGATAGTATCCCACAGCAAATAGTATTGTTCCCAGAACGATACCCCATCTTGGACCTTTTGCGTCCACCATGATCCCACAGGGAATACCGAACGCGTACATTCCCAGGTTGCCAATGGTACCCTGTATATTCCCAACATATCAGCCTATCTCTTTGCCCTGAGGAAGTATGGGCTTCGTACAATCAAGTTACTGTCGGTAGCGGACAATTTGAGGCGGGCAGCGAAACTTGGACCCCATATTGAGTACCCATACTGGAGACGCAGTCAGTCGATGTTGTCTCTACGGGGCGGAGAGAGCCACATACATTTGTCCCGCAAGCCAGAGCAATTGTCGTACATGCAATGACGGTAACTATCCTCGCCCTCTTCTGAGGGTCGGCAGCGAGCATCATGTTGTATTGGCGCTTTCCAGAGGAAGTCCCGTCACCAGCTCATCTTGTATGGAGGAAGTAGTCACCCCTGAGGTACACAGGAAGTGGGAAGTGGGAAGTTGAACACGATAACGGACGGTTCGAACACTTGCTGGTGTCAATCCATCAATCAATCAATTATCGGCCCAGTTCCCGGCTGTCGGACAAGTACGAGTACAGAGTAATTGCCAATGAGAGGAGGCTATATCCCGGCTCACCTTCCTCGACTGCCTACTAGGAGACTATCGTCATCGCCCTTTAGCCGACTTGCCGAGTCCCGTGATGCCGGTCCTTCCCATTGCCGCCGGCGCCTGCGCTGCTCATCTGCTCATCCAACCTCGCCATCAACCGCCATCAACATCCGGACAATATTGTACACCTCGGATAGGACAGTCTCATACAGTCGACATCACATCACTGAGCCAGTATTGATTGGCCTGGCGCCAACATTCGAAGGACGTTCTGCACATCTCCCTCTTCCACCTCCGTTACGAGACCTTGACGAACTCCCACCATGGGGGCTGTCCTTGCGATTCCAGCCCTCTTGCTGCCCTCTGCAGCGACACTATGGTCTGTGGGAGCATCATGTTGTGGTGCCGCATCATGTTCGATGCTCTGCGGTCCATGCGGCATCTCCAAGTTCAGATCATCGATCGCTACCAGAATGGCCTACGCCGTAATACTATTAGTTAACAGTATTCTCGCTTGGATAATGCTCACTCCTTGGGCTATACGGAAACTCGAACATCTTACCCTCGACTATATGAACTTCAAATGCGGCTCTTCAGAATGTTATGGTTACTTCGCAGTCCAAAGGATCAACTTCGCCCTTGGCCTCTTTCACTTAATCCTCTCGATCCTTCTTATCGGCGTCCGAAGCACAAAAGATACGCGGGCAGGTCTACAAAATGGCTTTTGGGGTCCAAAAATAATGGCATGGCTCGCCTTCGTTGTCATCTCTTTCTTCATTCCTGAAGGATTCTTCCTTTTCTGGGGAAACTATGTTGCCTACATCGGAGCCATGCTTTTTGTTCTTCTGGGTCTTGTCTTGCTGGTCGATCTGGCACATACCTGGGCCGAACTCTGCCAGGATAAGATTGACGAAGGAGATGGGCCAAATTACAGGATGTGGCAAGTCTTGCTTATGGGGTCAAGCCTGAGCATGTATTTGGCCGCCTTTGCTATGACAATTGTCATGTACATCTTCTTTGCCAGCAGTGGTTGCAGCATGAACATCACGGCTATTACCATCAACTTGATCATGATTTTTGTCATCACAGTCCTCAGTGTCCAGCCGACCATTCAGGAAGCCAATCCCAAGGCAGGGCTGGCTCAATCTGCTATGGTTGCGGCTTATTGTACATACCTTACATTCTCCGCCGTCTGCATGGAGCCCGACGACAAGAACTGCAATCCTCTTATTCGAGCCCGAGGCGCAAGAACGACCACTGTTGTTCTTGGTGCTATCGTGACGATGCTCACCATTGCATACACAACAACAAGAGCAGCCACGCAAGGATTCGCTATGGGCACGAACAGCGCCAAGACCAAGTATGCTCAGCTCAGCCAGGACGAATATGAGCACGGCCTTGTCACGCAACAACCGGCATCACGTCGTGAGATCATGAGAGCTGCAGTCGAAAGCGGAGCACTTCCTGCCTCGGCATTGGAGGAAGACTCCGACGAAGAGGATGAGACGTCTGTCAGCTCAAAGGATGATGAACGTCAAGGCACGCAATACAATTACACCCTGTTCCACATCATCTTCCTCATGGCAACTTGTTGGGTGGCCACTCTGTTGACCCAGAAAATGGATCCTGAGAATTCGAGCGACTTCACGCCTGTTGGTCGAACATACTGGGCAAGTTGGATCAAGATTATCAGTGCTTGGGTGTGTTATGCTATTTACAGTTGGAGTCTTGTTGCGCCGGTTGTGCTTGAGGGTCGGGAGTTTTCATGATCGTTATATGGAGAAGGATCAGGTTGTTTTACAAAAGTCTTCATCCGACTGATTTGCAAGGGGTGAATGAACGCAGCTGTTGGGCGCCGTATTGGCTACTTGTCAATTGTTCCACCACGTATTATACCGCCTCAATGGCGTCAATGTCATGAGTGTAAGGGTTCCTCTATCCGCACAAGCTCGCTGCAAGCCACACGGTTAGAGCAGGGAGCAATGGGCTCGAGATCGCTTTAGTCGATCAACTTAATCTTTATCCCCTTCGATAATCGGCTCAGCATCGCATCAGCATCCAGGAAGTAATTGACCTTTTTGGCATAGTTGCTGACTAACGACCTTCATCCTCACCGAATCCGATCGTGCTGATCTTTGTTACCAACGCGATCTACGTTGGCTCAGTCATGCTGAGACTGAGGCGTCTCTTCCTCTTGCCAGATATCCCTCCAACAACTATCGTCAATTCTTTGATCTACCCAATGGATCTTACGCCATCCGTCATACATAGCGATATGTGGCTTGACTGAAGACGGTGTAACGGTCGGACTTGTACACACCTCCATCATGCCGTTTCTTCTGGGTTTCCTTGATATTCCAGAATTCTCTTCTGGTTCCTCACAAGCTATAAGTCGCCATGGGAAACGAGGCGGTATACAATGACAACTTCCTCTTCATCAACAAAGGAGTCAAGGACATCGGGGTTCGAAACCAGAATCAGGACTTCGCCGTCCGGTCTCATGTCAACCGACCCTACCGGAGATGGCAAAGAAGACTGAGGGACAAAGCACTCAAGCTGAATGGTGCTTTTCCGAGGCGCTGGCCTCAAACCAGCAGCAGCCCCTTCGGCACTCTTACTCCCAGACCAAACCTTCCGCTTCAGAGTGAGCGTGTATCAGCTAGACAGCAACCAGGCACTTGCGCGCGACAAAGCACTACATCCACATGGCGTGCAGGACCTGCGCCTGCTTATCGAGAAAGGCTCCAAGAAGCACAACCCACGAGACATATTCGAGGCCATACTCCAGGTCTATCACAGGAGGCCAACGCAGCCGTATCACCTCCATTTACCGAGCCCGATCCCTTACAGCCCCGCGGCCCGACTCGGGATCCTTCTGTGCAGCCGCTGTCTCTTCTGGGAAATGGTAGCTCTGACCCCTTTTCTGCTGCAGCTCTTCCGATCACCGCACTGCATCACGAGCTCATTCGCTTCTGGGAATACCGTTTCTACATGGCATTGTGTCCGCCTGGACAGAGTCCCCGGTTTGCCATCACAGCGAATTCAATGTGGCTCGCAGAAATTCGTGGCGCTGTGGCGGACAGGACGCAACTTCATGCGATTTTTGCCAGTGCACTGACATACATGCTTCGAACAATGCCTCCTTCGCAGGACAAGAGGAAGGCGTCTTCAATGACGTACGAGCACAGAGTTGCGTGCCTATCTTCGCTGAGGAGCTTGATGGCCCATGAGCAATCCATCCTCGATCTTGGAACGTTGAGAGCAATTTACCTGGCTGCCATGATGCATTTTTTTGCTGGGGAGGTCGAAGAGTGCGACCTCCACGCCAAAGCCATGTTCAGCATCGTCAGTCGCCTAGGTGGATTAGGCTCTCTCGATCAGACCTTGGCTTTGAGACTTGTGATTCTCGATACGATGCTTGCTCACGGGCTCCTCCAGCGGCCGAGATTCTCGACTTCGGAATGGAATCCTGGCCCTTGGTCGAAGCAAACCTTCGTGACACCTTTTGGGTTTTCGTCAAGCCTGCACTTCGAGGATTACATGTTACAGAACTCACCAATCCATCCTGATATCCCGTCCGGATTGCGGCCCTATCTGAAAGGCCATCGAGAAGTGCTCTGTGCGGGACATCTTGCTCGACGGTTAAGGCACCCCTCAACACAAGCAGCCCAGACATCGGCCATGCTGAGCGACGGGATTCAGCAATGGATCCTCGTGCGGCGGTACGCTGTTTCCGCCCATTGCATTTCACTCTACCATGACTTACCGGAATGGAAGAGTTGCCAAAGCCCAGGGGAAGAAGAAGGGAAACCTCACGTCGATGTCAACGTCGACTTGCAACAATCGCTTTGTCTAGCAATCGAGTATTGCCAACGCGTCATCTTTTTGTGCGCCTGGGAGAAGGTCGCCGTGTACATCCCGTTCCACCACCTGAGGACTTCACTGACCCGGGTTTTGCGTGGCCTGAAAGAAGACACTGCTGCCTCCGGTCTAGGTCTGGAAGAACATGGAGAGGCATTGTTTTTCTTGTTCTTCGTGGGCGCAGTGGGTGAAGAATTGGCGCTTGTCGATTTCGATTCCGGGAAGACGAACACGAACACGAACACGACGACGGTGGCGACGGCGACGGAGACATCTGCTGCAGGACTGCTGTCAGATCGATGGTTCTCGAAACATATGGCGATCGTTGCCGTCAAAATTGGGTGTGTCGAGTTTGATGCAACCAAGGCTTTGTTGAGTCGGTTCCTATACGATGCTATTGCTCTGGATCGGACACTGGAAGCTCTTATCGCGGGAAGGGGATGACTTCTCTTCTTCCTGCTGCAATGATGCGCCATGATTTAGCGCCGATGCCCGATGCCGATGCTGATGCCGATGCTGATGCTGATGCTGATGCCGATGCTGATGCTGATGCTGATGCTGCCATGACAGTGACAGTGACAGTGACACCGATATGGACATGGCCTTGATGGATGGCTGATCAGCCAGTCAGCGGTATTCCTTAACCCTCGTACGGCCCTATGATAGGGTTATCTATCCCCCTTGCCATGAAAGGCTGTCGCTGTTTCGCATCCGCCCTTTTTCGCTTCCCTTCCGAAGATGGAGGATATATCATGCATGGGTCTACGGAGTACGGTTGATCGCAATCGGTTCGGGACATTTGGCCGAATTTTACTTTTGTCATGGTTGTCATCGCTGCCCGGCTTGCCGGTAACTTAACCAGTAACACGACACGACACGACAAGAACCGAAGCGCCAGGCGAGTACGAGTCTATGGTTGAGGACGCGGTCGTTGATCATCTCGTATTCCTCCTACTTAGGCTGTAGGCTGTAGGCTGTAGGCCACCCAATAGGCTGTTACTTAGTTGGCTGTCTCGCCTCGGGCTTGCACTGGCATCCCTACCTACCCTACTCCGTACCTAGGTACTGTATTCTCCTGCCTCAACCCCCAGCCTTGGGATCTACAAAAAAAGTATTTGACATACCTTGTACAAGTACTTATTATAAAGTAGGATCGGCGAAAAGAACTGCATGAGGCTTTGAACACCAGTTACTCGTATCGTCCCGTCTATCACCGGGGCTCAAAAAGATCTACAACCGTAAACTCGTACAGATCAGATCAGATCAGTTCTGTTCAATTCAATTCAATTCAATTCGGCCACTACCTAGGTAACCATTGTCCTGCCAGTGCCCACTGCAACTGCCAACTGCAATGCCTATGCCTGTGTCGGAGGTTTAGCATTGGTCGATCAGTGCAGGCGAGCGGTACCGCGAGGTCCTTTTATTCTCTTTCCTTCTGAAAGCGTACTCGTACTATGTACAGTTACGTGTCGACTCGTATCCCGTTCCCTTTTTCTGTACTGTATCGGATGTGCCGCTACCCGTATCATACGGCCTTTCAACACTCTGACGCACTTCTTGCAATCCCGTTCGTTCTTGGGGTTTGTTGCGTCGATCTTGGAGCCCCCTGTACTCCGTAGGAAAAGGGGAAATTGTTACGGAGTATCTAAACGGAAAGATACGTCTATCAGTGATTTTTGCGTTGTCGACCTCTACCGTGACGTCTACTGAAACCCCCACCCGCCAGTAGCAATGCCTCGAGCTTCTAAGTAGAACCGTGAGTTCCAGTCCGTAAAGCAACGGCACCACAAGTATAGTACTTAGTTATGCTTGCTGCCGACCACCACCTGAGGTCTCCAGACGCCTGTCATGCCAAAGTGTGGAAGAAATGATATGAAGAACTTTGAAAAGATAGCTATACTAGCCTTGAAGAAAGCCGCCCCCCCGCCCACGCTGTAAGATGCGGTCAGCCATGTACCGTATGTCATGGCATTGTCTAGAGGTCCATCAAACGTTCCAGCACCTTCGCAAAGATGGGGCCAGCATCAACAACCTCGGTCATAATTCCAGTACTAGGGTTGTTTATTCGTGGGTGGGAGGGAGGGAACCAGATAGAGGTCCGGAAGCTAACATTGTTAGCAGAGTTCTCGTTACTCTGGACCACTCGCAGGAGACAGCAACACGACTCACAGTGTGTCACTGATTCAACCATACTTCCGGTCATGGTACCGAGGCTGGACGTTTGCCCGAGTGCCAGTCACATTCTGACTGAACTGCCAGCACATGTTGCACATGAGATGGCCGCACTTGTTGCACTCCCAAATCTTCCGGGTCTGTGAAGCACATTTCGGGCAGCTCCATACCATTGCGACTTGTCCGTCGTTGAGCTTGCCGACATATTCATGGCCGGGACATCGGTGCACTTCGTAGGGCCAGCTGCGACGTGTGTTGGCCGGCTGCAAGAGAAAACAGACAGATCAGTACAAGCTTTGGGATACGGCAGGGTAGGGGGTTCAGGTGGGATATACTCCTGTATTCGTTCGGTTGGGGTATGCCATATTCGACGAGGCCCGGTGTACTGTGGTGGAGGTCGGATGGATATTCGGTACCAGGCAGGATAGCTCGAGCCGAACGGTCTGGGTGTCTGAGCTTGTGATGATAGTGATTCGGTACAGGTCGCGGTAGGGACAGAAAGGCAGTCTCAGCTGCAAGGTATTTATATGTCGGACATGCAAACGAAAGACGTTCGAGCCGTTACTCTTCTCCATGTTCACGAGTCACTGACGAGTGACAGTCTTAGAGGCATCGATTCCTTCACCGCAAAAGAAGGGTGTGAGGCAGATAGGGAAGTTCGAACAGACGACACATCATTCTTCCATGGAGCCAAGAACGCAAGAACTCTCAAGTGACATGTTGCATGGAAAGAGACTGTTGAAAAAGAAGGGTGCTTCCGTTCCGAAGTCCGTCAACAACGGTCATGGCGGCAGCGGATCATGAGGTTGATGATCATGACAGCTTTCTGATTTGACCCGTTTGAGCGGGAAGCTCCAGATGGTGTGCCAATGGTCACCACCTTTCTTGCCTTCAGAAGAGGGTCTAGAAAGGTCATGGCTTAGCGGGCAACCGTTCCGCCCGAAGTCTAAAACTTTGAACACCGTGCTTGGAACAGAGACAATGGCACCAACAAGGCGGTCCCATCCTTGTACAGACCCTTCACCGTGGGAAGGGAACCTTGCCGGAAGCAAGGATCTCAAGCCCCTAGTTCATGAAGTCGAAAAGCCTCGTATGAAAGAAGCTCGTAAGTGCCCCAGCACTCGGGGTCCCTTACTGCACTTTGAAGGACTCACGCTCTCGGTGGTCAAAGAAACGCTGGCGTGGGGTGACCTGACAGCCCCGGGACGTAGTGTGGGGTCTGTTGACAGCCCTGCAAGTCCCTGATACCGGAAATACTATACATTTTCAGAAGTATCAGGACGGTCTCAGCTGGCGACGAGGTTGTGAAAGAAGTGACAGAGGCACAGAAGGAGGAAGCTAAGGTACTCGTGAGGCGACTCGCGACAGAAGCGACAAGCGACAAGTTCAGCCCATGTGGAAGATGGAAAGATCCACCGACATCGCCCTGGGAAGATCGCTGGTCAAGGCATGCCGATCGAGCCTAAACGCGCGAACAAGGACGCCCTAAGCCTAGTAGGCTTCAAGCAGTCCCGGAATCCTGATCCCGGGGGGTTAGCGAACCCGTCTAAGCGGAACCGGACCCTGGCAAGCACCCAAAAACCTGAGCGTTTGAGGCGTTAGTCAGCCCCATAGGCTATCAGTACAGGGGTTTGGAGATCGGAGTGATTGTGAAGCCAGCTTTTCCGCGGGTTAGAGCTCACCAGAGCTCCATATTGATACATCAATCGGTCCAGAACGGCTGCAAGATTTTGTATTGATCGCGAGCTGTATACGAGTAGCTGCTTGATTCTCTCACTCCCAGCATTCTCAGAAATCTTGCCGCGGGAGAAATATCTTGTAACCGTGGTTTCCTGGATATTTTGATAATGTACACATTCCATGTGGCCGAAAAACGGTATATGATGGCATGATCATGTTGTGTTACAGTCCTTGGAAGCCTGGGGTTGGACAGAACCGAAATTACCACCCTGTACTCCGTACGCTTCTTTTGGTCGCCTGCAGTAAAGAGAAAGTGTGGCTGAGAATCCGAAAAATGGCGTTGACAACCTGCAGGCCTCTGTAGGTCTACAGGGATTCTGTAGCAATCGAGGTGACGACGACATCCTGAGTCCACGAATTAATTTGCAGCGTCGATAATGTGCCGTAGAATCAGCAGAGAATCATCTGCTTTCCGTCTCCAAGGGCAAGCATGCTCCGCTACCGCGGCGTGTTGCGAGACAGCTGAAAGTTGAGATTGACACCTCAAAGACGAATGGGGAAGGCAGTGGGCTTCGCAAGAAAACCGACAGCGCACTGCCCTTTGACCTATTCATTCAATCGAAACATGGTCGACATGTCCTCTGCGCGTCATTGAGTGAGCTAACATTCCCAAGATGACTACTTTACGCGGCTTACCTCCATGATGATTACGACGGATCGCCTCTGCTAGGAGATTGGCAAGGTCGATCACAATCAGCTTCTTCGATTCCCTCATTCGTTCGCTGGTGATGGGAAAGGTATTTGTCACGACGATGTGGTCGATACACTCGCAGTCTTCCAGTTCTTCCAAGGAATCGTCGCCAAACAGTGCATGCACAGCGACGCAGTATACCTTTTTGGCATGTCCCATTTTGACACAGGTCTCCGCGGCCGCTATCCATGAACCCGACTTATCGATGATGTCGTCCATCAGGATCACGGTCCGATCCTTGACATTGCCAACCAGAGTAATGGTATGCTCGAGATCGGGGTGGTTCAACTGCTCCTCTTCTTCATCGGAGGTAGCGGCCGCATCAAAAGAGCCACCCAGTGCATGTTCTGGTTGGAAGGACGACGCATTAGATACGAAGGAAGCAGTCATGGGATCGTAGTCGATCCTATCTTGCAGGGTTGGCAGATTGTGATCGCCGGGGAGGCCGGAGACTGAGGCCGAACTTGAAAGTGCAGGTGACGGATGGTCATCATCCACGAGATGACCATGTACCAATCGACCGACAATCACATCTCGTACTCTCTCATCGTTCAGGGCTTCATTAGGTTCGTATTCGGAGGGACGGCGTGCGCTTGGTGCGGTCTCGATTCGGGTCAACTCATTTGGCGACGGAGGTGCGGGAGAAGACTCCACTCTCGTCGTCTGAACAAGAGGGCTTGATGCAATTGTGACTGCCTTGGGGCGGAACAGTCGGTTCAATCCGTTCTTTGCGGAGCTCTTGCGACGGTGAGGGAGCACATTCTGGGGCTTGTCTTCGAAAGGATCTTCCAATTCGTTGTCAGCGTGAACAGCATCATTTGCGCCACTCTGGCGATGCTCTAGCCGTATGGATTGCGGCTCGATAGCATCGAAGAAGATGGTGCTGTCCATCATGTGGTTGTTGTGATGCGATCGTCGAGAACGGTCTCTGTCGGTCGATACGAGGGCAAAGTTCAGCTTGAGAGCATCTGCTAGCGACGTGACTCGTTTGGTGCCACCCATATTCTTACTGACGACCACAGCATCTTTCCAGTGGGCCACATTCGTCTTGATCCAGCGAGCAATGATAGGTTCGGCAAACAAGTTGTCGACGGGCTTTCCGAAGAAGCCCTGCATCTGAGAGGCATGTAAGTCGACGGTGATGACATGGTCCACGCCAGCGACCACCATCAGGTTGGCCAGCATTTTGGCAGTGACTGCTCCACGATGGCTCTTCTTCTTGGATTGGCGTGAGTAGGGAAAGTAGGGTATGACTGCGGTGATGGACTTTGCTGAACCGCCTTTGCATGCCGCAATCATGATGAGCATTTCCATGACACTGTCATTGATGTGAGGGCTGCCACTCTGAACGATGAAGACATCTTCATTTCTGACCGAGGTTCCGATCTGGACACTGATTTCACCATTTGCAAAGTTGCCCAAGTCAACCTTTGCCGGTGTAGTTCCTAGTCTTTCACATATTGATTGGACTAGGGTGGGATGAGACCGGCCTGAAAAGACCTTGACTCCTCTCATGGTGGGGTTGGTTGGACAACGAGCCCTGCAAATGGGTTCAAAAAGCAACGAGCGCTGGACGCAGCAATAGAAGTGGATGTTACGAGGTCAATCAATCCATATCAATCCATATGGGCGTTGAAGTTATTTTTCTGGTGGAACAAACAATCGAATGAGGTGAGGATGAAGCAACCCTCAACACGTGACTGTGGTCAATGGCAGGAGCATCACGTGACTGCGCTGCACAGTAATTTTTCCTCGGCGCGTCTCCTGCTCGGGCCAGATTCTTATCACGGAATCAGTCAGTGACTGGGTCGCTTGGGAGGCGACTGCATCATAGGTGAGAAATCTCATCCATCTCTTACGAGTAGGTGCTTGCTTCACGAGTTTGGCTAGCATGATGCCACTATCATGTCTACCAAATTTCCAGAGATACAGGGAGGGGGTTCCTTGATTCTCGCATGGCAAATCAAGGGCAAAGAGGTCCTTGTCGTGGGTGGTGGTGAAGTGAGTTACTTGCCATCTCATCATCAAGAATTTGGGTCTGACATTATCCAGGTTGCCGCCGGTCGCATCGTAAACCTCCTCAATGCCGACGCCAAAGTGACTGTCGTCTGCCCTGCTGAGGGACTCAATGAAGAGGTGGCATATCGAGTCCAGCAGGGCCAAGTCAAGCATGTCGACCGCGTCTTCCTGCCTCTTGACCTCGAACCTCAAAAGAAAGTTGCAATGGTCCTGACTGCAATCGACGATCCGGATGCATCTACGCGGATATGGAAATACTGCAAGCAACTCAAAGTGCCCGCCAATATTGCGGATGTTCCCTCAGAATGCGACTTTTACTTTGGCAGTGTCCACCGCGACGGACCACTTCAGATTATGGTGTCGACGAACGGCAATGGACCGAGGATGGCAGCAGCCATTCGCAGACAAATAGGGCAGATGCTTCCTGAAGGGACTGGTGACAGCATCACAAGAGTAGGACAACTCAGAAGAAAACTCCGCAAGGTCGCACCGGGCAAGGGCACACGAGACATCAGTAAAAGGATGGGATGGATGAGCGAAGTCTGTGATAAATGGAGCACTGACGACTTCAACGATATGAACGACGACGATATGCAAAGGTTGGTTCAATATTACGAGTCGGGCATGGTCCCAAGCTTTCAAGAGATCCGGCTTGGGAATAGAGGCGATGTGGTGTGGGAGTTTGATGGTTCTTTTGGATGGATGTAATTATACCTAGGTCCTGGGTAAGTACGAGTAGCTACCAGCGATCTACTTGTCTCGTGCATGACTACCCACTATGAACCCATAATGGACTCTGGAGGGCCTCGCATCTCGGTATCCGCCATGGACCGCGAACGGAACGTCGGTAGAAATCTTGGTAGAAAGCTGAAGCGACGACGATGACGATGACGTATGCGAGGGGAGGTTGGTAGTTGGCACCAACTACTCGTACTAGGGATCACGATCTTGCATGAATCACAGAACTTCAGTCTTGCACCACATTACGGAGTAACTACAGTAGTACGAGTAGTAAACTGATTATTCTTAGTCTCTACTCCATCCTGTCCATCCACCATCTCACATGTCCTGGTCGACGGTGGAATCAAGGAAACAGGAATCATCGAAATCTCCCAACCTTCTCTACTACATCCTCACGATCCTGAAGAATCTATCCTAGTTTGCTCTTCGATCTTACGCAGTACATTCGTCAACCCGCACGCACATTACCTACCTAGGTATCCTTACTGGCAACTTGCTGGCCCAAGTGCCCTCTCACTCTTCTCCCTTCAGCGCCTGGTTGCGCCTTGTGACCCCCACCAGGTACCTCGGTGTCAACTACTATCCCTGTCCCGGCTTGTCGATCTGTCTCGATCTCGCTCATCCAAACCAGCAGAGTCGTGTCCAGCCTCACGCAATATTACTTGGGTCTCAAAGCAATCATCAAAATGCAGGCGCTCAAGCAGAAGTTCAAAGGTGAGTCTGGCTGCTTACTTCTTCCCGGCCTTGCCAGTAACAATTCTGGCTAGACTCCAGTCTTCACGACGCCAAAGTCGAAGCCATCCATCTCAAGCACAAAATAGGCAAGCTCAAGAACATTATCAATCCCAATCACCGCCATGACGAGGAAAACGAGAAAGCCACTGATCGCAAGAGAGCTGCCATTTGCGACAGTCATCGCTTCAATTCCTTTTTCCCCGAGCGAGACAACAACAAGATCAAATGGTATGTCGATGGTCGTGACTACTTCTGGGCCGTCTCTGTCGGCCTCGAAAACGCCAAAGAGACCATCTATATCGAGGACTGGTGGCTCTCTCCCGAGCTCTTCTTACGTCGTCCACCCTTTTTCTGTCAGGAATGGCGTCTCGACCAAATCATCAAACGAGCTGCCGAGCGCGGTGTCCAAGTTTATGTGATCGTGTACAAAGAGGTCCAGCAAGCTTTGACCTGTAATTCGGCTCATACAAAACATGCTTTGAGGGCTCTCTGCCCAGAAGGCTCGCCCGGCCATGGGAATATCCACGTGCTGCGCCATCCGGATCACAACGTGTTCGAGAACATGGGAGACATGACCTTCTACTGGGCGCACCACGAGAAGTTCATCGTCATCGACTACCACCTTGCTTTTATCGGCGGGTTGGACTTGTGTTTTGGAAGATGGGATCTGCGCCAGCATCTGCTTGCTGACGTCCATCCGTCTGGCGTCGTCAACGAACTTTTCCCCGGACAAGACTTCAATAACAACAGGTAGTATTATTCCTTGAACCTTCGGGCTTTGCTAATCATACCAGAATCATGGACTTTCAAACTGTGCAAGATTGGTCCAACAATGAACTCAACAAGACCGATTACGGCCGCATGCCCTGGCACGATGTAGCCATGGCTTTGGTCGGTGAAAGTGTCATCGATATCGCCGAACATTTCGTCCTCCGCTGGAACTTTATCAAACGCGACAAATACAAGCGCGACGCAGGTGTCGACTATCTGTGCATGACGACCCGGGCAAGAGCCGACGGCTCTAACGAAGACGAAGATCTGATCTCGATCCAGCGCCCCACACACCCTGTCGGCGAATACATCGAGCATCCACTCAGCCCCCTCGAGAACAAAGGCCTTCAAAACGCGGGTAGTGTGCATGCACAACTCGTTCGCAGCAGCGACGACTGGTCCAGTGGCATTCTCAACGACCACAGCATCCAAAACGCATACACCGAACTCATCGAGAATGCTCAACACTACGTCTATATTGAGAATCAGTTTTTCATCACGGCGACCGGCGAGGACCAAAAGCCCATACACAACACCATTGGCCGTGCCATTGTCAACGCCTGCGTCCGCGCCGGCAAAGAGGGTCGCAAGTTCCGCGTCATCATTGTCATTCCTGCCATCCCAGGTTTCGCAGGCGACCTGCGCGACGACGCGGCCATCGGCACTCGCGCCATCATGGATTATCAGTACAAGTCCATCCACCGCGGCGAAAACAGCATCTACGGACAGATCAAAAAGGCCGGCCTCGACCCCTCACAGTACATTTACATTTTCAACCTGCGCGCGTACGACCGGATCAACAAGACGCCGACGCTGATTAAACAAGAACAGGAATCCGGCGTCTCGTACCAGCAGCTCCAGCGTGCCGAAGCTGAGGAGATTATGGGCACCGGCATCCACGGGTACGAGGGCGAGAGACAAGAAGGCGAAGCACATGGCAAGGGCAAAAGCGGCGGCAAAGCCGCCAGCGAGGACGAAAAGCAACAGATCATCGACCGCAAGCGGAAATTCGAGGCTGCCAGGCACGACCTCGACATCAAAGACCCCGTCACATCGTCCGAAAGCATCGCCGAGGACGCAATGGCTCGCGGCGGCCTCGTGTCCGAAGAGCCCTGGGAAGGCGAACCAGAAGACGAGAAAGCCAACTTCGTCCAGGAAGAACTCTACATCCACGCGAAATTGCTGATTGTTGACGACCGCACCGTGATCTGCGGGTCCAGCAACCTGAACGACCGATCGCAAATGGGCTCGCACGACAGCGAACTCAGCATCGTCATGACCGACACGCGCACCATCGAAACCACCATGGACGGCAAACCCTACCAAGCGGGCTTCCACGCCGCCACGCTCCGCCGCCACATCTGGCGCGAACATCTCGGCATGATCGAGGCCCAAACCGCCGATGCGTCCGAGGACCCCAACGCCCAGCCTCCGACCGTGTGCATGAACGAAGACTGCAGCGGGCAAGAGGAATGGGAATTCGTCGCGGACCCGCTCGGCGACGCGGTCTGGGAGAAATGGACGACCCAAGCGACCGTCAATACGGATGTTTACAGACACCTCTTCCGCGCGGACCCGGACAACAATATCAAGACGTGGAAGGACTATGACAATTTTGCGCCCCGCAAGACGGTCAAGCAGGGCCATTTGCACGATCCGCACATGCCGGCCGAGATGGTGCGCAAGGAGCTCGACAAGATCCGTGGTCATCTCGTCTGGATGCCGCTGGACTTCTTGTGTGAGGAGAACATGGCGGAACGAGGAATGCAGGTTAATGCTTACACCGAGGTGAGTTTTCCCCGACCCCATCACCCCTATTGCCCAGGATCTGGGTCTTTGAATGTCTTTTCGCCAAGTAAGAAAGTATATGGCTGACATGTTTGTGATTTCCCCCAGAGCATCTATACTTGATCCGATTCTGTCCCGTCAGTCGTACAGGATTATTATCATCCTCAATTCGAAGCAAAGGGCGACGCAGGACAACGGTACGTAACCCCCGTCCAGCAGGATTCAGGGGATTGCGAGAGTAGGAGTGTCATCTGCTGCTGGTTTCAGGGGTAGGGAAAGAGTAGTGTTGTTCACTTGCTGCTGGTTTCAGGGAATGGGAAAGAGTAGTGTTGTTCACTTGGCTGCTGGTTTCGGGGGGGCACTGGGGAGTAGTAAGTTAGCGTCACCTCACCTGCTACTGGGGTGATTTGTGTCGAGCACGGCTCGGGACATGAAGGAGTTCGTTTGTTGTGTCTCTGGGATGTAATTGAACTGTAACTTACTTGCAAAATGACCTGTTTTCTTCAAACCTTCGTCCGTAACGTAGTGCGGGACAAAGGGGGCTTGCGAGGGCGCGTGTGCGAGTCGCCGAGAGAGAGGATTTGGGCTTTTTCTGATCGTTCGTTGGCCGCCGGATAGGTACCTAGGTACCTAGTCATAATCAAAAAATTCCCTTGGGATTTTTCATGTCTCGCATGCCTCTCATGCCTCTTCCCTGCACAATCAGACCTCTTGAAAACGTTGGGAAACAGAATTGTCTGATCTTCGTCCATGGCTACTACGGTACTAGTATATAGTACAGTCAAGAGCCACAGAAAGCCTGATTGGCCTTCACACTTTTTGACACTAAGGTACCAAGGTAATGGCATCAAAAGTGTACCATCAGTCCCATACCATACCTACCTACCTAGGTAGGTACCTAAGGTAGGTACTAAGTATGTTCATACCCCTCCCGTCCGGCTGGCTCTACTCCCTCTCCTCCCACGCGGTCCATATCCGAACGTCGCCGAGGCATGGCCCGGACTCGTCGGCGTGGCACTTACACTACCATTCCTCGTCGACCTCGTCGAGCCCACACTGCCATCTCGACCCCTAGGAGTCATGCTCATGACAAACTCGGGCATTCCGAAATTCACCTCGCCCACACGACGGAACATCCCCCAAAGCGCCGAGCGAAGGTCGGCGTTGACTTCCTTTTCCAGCAATCCAACCGCCAAAGGATAGAAGGTATCCAGGTGTTTCTGGAAGCTGCCCTTGGGGAAGTTCGTGTAACCCTCAAGCACATCGATCACCACAGGTCGCCACGCGACGATATTCCGCTGCTGAGTTTCTTCATCGAGCAGGACGAAAGAGCGAATGATGTCCGCACACAACCTGGTAAGGGAAGACACAATGTTAGCAATGAAGCAAAAAAAACACGTCTGCAAGACTACGATAAATAGCCCACTGGGGTGTACTCACGGTACCAATGCGCCCTCGGTCTGGTCCCTGCTTGACCTCCTCTCCTCGCCTTCATCGTGATACATTCTCAGCAAGATACTGACGTAGGTATTCGCAGACCCGGACTCTTGTTTCAACAAATTGGGTGGCTGCCGCATGAACCCTTGCCGCCATAGCGCCATTCTCAAGTCCTTGTCACCATTGAATTTCTTCGCGAATTGATAGGATTTCTTCAGCAGAGTCATAAGCCGCAGAAGTTCCGGCGACGGGATTTGAGCGTACACGGAATCGTTGGAGAAGAGTTCGGCCACCGTTTCGATCATAAGCAATTGGAGAACGCAATTCGTGATGATCTTGTTGAAGAAGCGTCGGCGTGCAGCCGTCACGACTGGGGCAGGAGCCTGCATGTCGGAGTGGGGACGGTAATCTTCCAGTTCTTGTGTGGTCTCGGTGTGAGGGCTTTCGGGCGTGGCACCAGCAGGATCCGCCTGGACATCTGCAGGAGGACTTGCGAGTGGTAATTCGGTCGGTGCGCCGTTCACTGTCGGGGTCTCGACGATAGCGGCTCCGGAAATGCTCAGACTGTCTGCTCCATCAGTGGATGGGGTAGGTCGCGCATCAGACATGGTGGCAGCAGCGGAGAAGAGGTCGTAAGCTGTGGTGCGGTTGAACAGTTCGACAAACGCAGTCACAATCCTGGACCAGTGCTCCGGCCTGAACTTGGTGACATTCTGAAGAATCAGTTGCTGTAGGCAATTGCTGCCTATCCGAGCTATTGTGTCGTTTTCCTGACATATACACAGTGTCAACAGATCCAAAAACCGGTCCAACATGTGTTCCAGCGAATCGAAGTAGTGTGTAAACAGGGTAATCATGTTCCGAAGAGCCTGAATCATCGTCGTGGACAGCCACACCGATAGCTCTTCGTGGTTGGGAGCTTTGGACATTTCCGACTTTGATTGCAAGACGACGAAGATCGGGTAGAGCACTTGACGCCACAGAGTGTCCCAGAAGTCGGTTGGGAAGTCTCCGCCATATCTGATTAGAGTCTCGAAAAGATAGTTCAAAGCTCTTGATCGAACCTCTAAATCTTCTCCTGTCATCAACACGTCTTGATACGCGATCAGGACTGGGTACCAGAATTGTTCTTCCTCCGTCTGAGACGTTGGCTGTTTGACTCCTGCCACAATGCCGGAAGTGTCTGAGCCAGCCTTGCGATGCCGTCTCGAAAGGGGGCATTCAGGAGTCTTCAGCATTTTAGGCACTGTGGACTTGAGCAATTCGATGGCTTGAAGGGATTTCTTCTGGAACTTCAGATTCTTAGAAAACTCGGTGAGGCAGATGATGAGATCTGGAAATGAACCTTGCGATATCACAACACCGAATCGAGTGTTGTAGATTTGCGTGGTATAGTCGAAGGCAATGTTGACGATGCCCTCGTACTGCTCCCTGGCTGCAATGGAGAAAACACCAAACATCGTCTTCCAGCCAGACCTGATGTTGTCCCCTCGAGCTTGGATCATCTGTATGAGGCATCTCAACACCATGTCTTTGACTATGACGACAGTGCTGTTTGCCATGACATGCTCGAAAGGTTTGAGGAAATCTTTCTGGAACTTGAAACCGGGTAGTTCCTCAATCTCCAAAAACCTCATTGAAAGTTGTCGAAGGGAGTCAAGCGCGAAAAAAACGACGGCGGTGTTGTTGTGACAGCCAACTTGGTTGAAATGCTCTCCCAAGACTTCCCATATTCGTGTCCACTCTATTCTCACTCTCGTCATATTGTAATAGCTGATCTCAACCAGTTTCTGAAGGCTGTAAGTCCTTGGAGACTCACTGTTGCCCGAGGACTGAATCTCCTGCCAGCTGACCTCGCTAAGAGCTCGGACGAAATCAACGATTGCTGACGAGGATAACTTCGCCGTGTTCGTGAAGATCCGATCCACACCACGGACCATATCGGTGGATTTCGTCTCGTCCGCAACTTCTGGTCGGAAACTGTGTGCAGATCTCGGTCTAGGACGTTTGGGGGTCTGCATAGACCTTCGACTTCGGTTGTTGTCCTTGGCATTGGAAGGTGTCGGGATGGTCGCCCGTGTGACATCGGGTATAACACCTTCGTCGATGCCAGTAGACAACAGCTGGAGCCTATCAAGCTGGCTAATACACATTAACACCTCCCGCCAGGAAGATTTCAGCACTTCGCCTTCAGATAAGGCGACCTCAATTAGGACTTTTAAAGCCTCCAGGTTTTTGGCCATCATTTCTTTCAAATTACTCAGGTTGGTGAACTTTGCCAAAGCCGTGACAAAAGCGACTCTCGGTGTCTCCAAGTCAAAGCGGCAAGATATTCTTATGGCCAATCTCAGGCCATCGAGGCAATGTTTGATGAGGTCGAGGTTTTGTGCATCCTGCATCTGACTCGAAAACGCCGATAAGAAGGACATCCAACTGACATTGAACATAGGCCCGACATGTTGAATGGAGGTTGCGGGAATGAATCTCGACAGGGCTTCCCGGACCGCGGATCGTTTCTGTGCTCTGATGAGGCTTCGGTACAGTTGTTCCGTCTTGTTGGCCATTTCCTCCGAAGCTTGTGCATATTTCTCTTTCTGCAGATCTCTGCCGACGTTTGCGAAAACCTGTCCAGCTCTGGAGGCTAGGCCAGTTGGCGCAGCGGCCGCTGCAATGCCCATGTCTGCAGCATGTTCTCGTTCGGAAGCCAGGACAATCTCATTACTGGCTATCTCCTCATAGATCTTGGAGAGGTAATCCGGAGGTAGATCTTGACCATCGTTGATCCCACGATTATTTTTGATGAAGTCGTCCACTGTCATTCTTGGACCTTTCATTTTTGTACTGTGCTGATCAACATTCAGTAAGATAACCGAATATCCCAGCACATAGGCGGTATCCGCGTTGGCAAACGCATTCGGATTGCCGGTCAAGTAGCGCTCAGCGAATTTGAGCATAAATCGATCGATCTTTTGAGCTTCTCCCGGAAGCCGAAAGCTTTGCAGGAATTGCCTAAGAGCGTCCACAAAGCGCCGCTTGCTAAAGTCCATGAGGTCGACGAATGCATGCATAATGGCGACGTTCTGTTCATCACCTTCACCAAGGAATTCTCCAAGCATTGCCTTGTCGAGTCTGTCATTGCCGTAGAGAAACTTCGCTATGTCCTGTGGACTATTGGTTTGAATGAAGCCTTCAGATACAAGGGCCTTGATGCCTCGTTTGGGCTTGAAATTGAACTGCCTTATTGCCTCGTTCAAAGCAGACTTGCGTTGCCTGACTTTCTCGATCTCGTCAGGATCATCTTCCGCTATGGGAGTGGACACGCCAGAAGAGGAGACAAAACTGGGTATCCGAGGCGACGGTGGAGGTTTCTCGCCATGGTCGAGAGATTCTCTTGAGTCTTCGAACGACCCTTTCGAAGCGGGATAACGCGATCCATTAGGTCGTTCAGAAAAATCCTGGCTTGACCAGTTGTCGAGCGACGTTAGGATATCAATGAGACAACGAAGCGATTGTTGTTTGAGAGCATATTCAACAGGGATCGGGGGTGGAGGAGGCGGTGGTTGACTGAGGGCTGAAGTGGTCAAAGTAGGCAGTAGAGAGCCCTTGGAGTTCCACTCAGAGTGCGATGTGGGCGGTTTCGCTTGCTGCTCTTGGTACTGGTGTTGTTGTACTGGGGTTAACACAACAGGATTGCTGCAGATTCTGGACAAGTGCTCAACAATCTCTTGGTACATGTTATCCAGAGCGGTGCGATCGCAGTCATAATTGAGGTAGACTTCGACCAGGGCTCGGGGATCACCCGATAATCGCTCTAGGACGTCCATAAACTTCTGCTTCTGGAATTGGGGCGCACTTCGCCTTTCCAACACTGCAAGGTAGATCTCTTTCAAGAAAACTTCGAGCTCTTTCTTCAGCAGAACACGCATGTGTTTGAGAGAAAGCCAGAAGATTTCACAGCATACTTCGTATACCCGTGGCACAGAACTTGATGCGTTTCGTGAAAGGCTGAGACATAAATGTGGTTTGGCCACCTGTAGAAATGGGGTACTCTCATCATTGTTGCCGTTTCTTATGGTCGAAAAAGATGAAGTGAAGACGGCCGTATAGTTGTTGATGACATGATAGATTAGGTGCAATGACAAGAGCTTCGAGCGCATGTTCTGAGTCCTGAGATCCTGTTGCTGGTCGTGGCTCAAAACTTTCTGGCTGAGTTTGCACAATGACCGGAACACGAGGAAGGCATCTTTGATGTAAATGTCGTCTTCATCTTCCTCGGCCTCGTCGCGATCTTCCTGCAGACTTGTTCTCGAAACAGGTCCAGAGCTGGAACGGGTATTGTTACGCTCCCGCTTGGCTCGTGTGACCGTCGTAGGTGCCGAATCCGCGACAACCGCATCATCAAGGTGCTTGTTATTCTCGAAGCTTTGCAAAGTCAGCTTCTCTTGAGGTTGCGTCGATCCTTCTGAAAGCTGAGGCGGAGTTTCTTGATCGGGAGTATCCACCTGTCCATTCAAACCATTAAGTCCAACATGTTCGAACATAGTCGCATCGCCTGGGAGTGTCTCGTCAGACTTTGACGCACGCTCTCTTAGACGAGCCTCCTTCACGTCTATTCTGACCCTGACTCGTTCGAAAACTGTTGCGATCATCTGCAGTAGCGAACCTTGGGCAACTTGCTGGTTCTGGCTAGACTTGGAATAAATGAAAATGTTGTATATCTGGCGGACAGCTTTCAGAAGTCCAGCACCATGCACTACTATCTTGTCATCCAGTACTGCTGCGAGCAAGGACTTGATGATTTGCTGTTGGATCTCGACGGCGGTCGCTTCGTTCTCAAAGCAGTCGCAAATGGCCTCGATGGCCCTCTCGATCAGTGGCGGTGTATCTGCCCCACCTGCATTATTTGTCGCGACAGCTGGGAAGGCAAAGTACGAGTAGCTGATCAGCTTGCCAATGCAGTCCAAAGCGGTCACCTGCAGGGGCACGTTGAACGACTTTGTGGCCATCTGCAACGGACGGAAGATGATTTCAGGATTGACTGCTTGTTCAGTATTCTTGACGTTTGCCAGAGCAGCTTGGACAGCATCAGTGAATTCTTTGTTCCTGCGCACCTCCTTGGCCGCGCCAATAGTTTCCAACGCGCTGACAACGAAGACTGTGGAGGTGACTGGTAGAGGACGGGATACTGTTGTGGACCTTGAATCAGACCTTGCGGGTCGGACGTTTGAAGGTGCCTCATGCTGAGGTAGTGAGGTGTCGTCGTCGTGTGATGGCGTTGACGGGGTTTCCACCTTGACTTCTTGAGGGATCTCTGAAGCATCCTGGTCGGCGGTAGTATCGGATGGAGCAACCCCTAGCTGTTCGGGTAGGTCAGCCGCCTCGCCAGAGCCTGATTGAGACTCTGTAGCTGTTGTTCTCTCATCTTCGGATTCACGGTCGCCTGCATGGTCCTGCGGTTCTTCTGCCTGCGTCTTATCCTCGCCGTCGCCCTCGTCCCTGTCGGCGTCCGCGTCTTGCACTGTTATTGTGACCGCATGGTTTGCATCGGCTTCATTGGGAAGTTGTTCTGTAGTATTTTCGTGCTCCGTCTCTTCCACTCCATCCTCCGAGACGCTCTGTGAATGCGGGTCGCGATCAGAAACGGAGTCGACTTGACGGGGCTCACTTTCGACGCCAGCCATTTGGCCGGAAAGTGAGGAACGACTCCGACGAGCAAGAAGGGATGGTTAGGATGGTTGTAAAATAGCGAGATGCATCGGACATATGGCAGTCTTTCAGGTCAGGCCGCCGGGCTGGAGTGAGATCTGATGAATGTACGGACTACGGTACAGATCTCTGGATTCCCCTGGGCGCATGTTGCGGAGAGCATAAAGTTTCTGGGTCCAATTTTAGGGACCATCAGACGCAGCTGACTAACCCACCCAACCGGAGGACTCACTAGGGTCGAGCACGATGGCCCCCAATGGCACCATAAGCCGCCCTGCCACTGAAGCTGCAACTGGCGGTCCAACCACCAAAAAAAGGCGGGTACGCGGCGTTGAGCTTTCGGACGCCGGGACTTCAACTCATTTTCTTGAGAAGCTGCTGCTGCTGCTAACAGCCCAACAAAGTATTTCCTACGAGACAAACTCGCCGTCGGGGCCTCCATTTCTCTTTCTTTGTCGCTCCTTTGCCCTGCCCCGATTGTATAGCGACCTGCAATACTCTCTGCGCTGCGGTGCTTCATTGTTATGGCGACCTCAACACTCCTGGCTCGCTCGGGGTCAAGACTCCTTCTACACACTTCTCCAAGCTCCCGAATCAACCGGAGTGCGCTGCAACGACTACAGAATGCTGCTGGGTAAGCTGCAGCCTTGAATGGAATGGTACAATGAAGCTAATCAAATTTTCAGATCCTCGCCGTTCCCTTGCCTGTCCGTTCTTGGTCGCTACTATGCCTCGAAATGTGCGTAGCCAGTGGGTGTTTTTTGGTCGAAAGTAAAAAGACTGACCGGGATCATAGCTTTCCCTCCTCATACGGTGATCACCATGCCTGCGCTTTCACCTACGATGACGGCTGGCAATATTGGCACATGGCAGAAGAAGGTGGGCGACACTTTAGGCCCTGGTGATGTCTTGGTCGAGATCGAAACAGACAAAGCCCAGATGGATTTTGAGTTCCAGGAGGAGGGTACACTGGCCAAGATCTTGAAGGAGTCTGGAGAAAAGGATGTAGCAGTTGGAAATGTAAGAATTCTACAGTCAGTGCCCAATGCTGCACGTGCTGACAGAGAACTAGCCAATTGCTGTGATGGTCGAGGAAGGCGAAGACGTCTCCGCATTCGAGTCCTTTACCCTCGATGATGCCGGTGGTGAAAAGGAACCTCCCAAGGAGCAGCCTAAAGAGGAGGCTTCAGAAGCAACGGAGACTCCGGACTCAGGTTCACCCACGGCACCACCTGGAGGCGCGAAAGAGTCGAAAGAGTCCGCGCCGGAGCCTGTTGAAGCCGACACCAGCGGCGAGCGACTCCAAAGCGTACTTGACCGAGAACCTTCCCTCAGTCCGGCCGCCAGAAAGCTTGCGCTCGAAAAGGGTGTCCCCGTGAAGGACATCAAGGGCACGGGCCCCGGCGGCCGTGTCACCCTTGCTGATATTGAGAAATACAAGCCCGCAGCAGGAGGCGCTGCACCTGCCGCAGCTGCAGCAGGCCCAGCATACGAAGATATCCCGGCGAGCTCGATGCGCAAGACGATTGCTGCGCGACTCAGGGATTCCATGAACCAAAATCCCCACTACTTCGTCTCAACCACTCTTTCAGTAACGAAACTGCTCAAGCTGAGGGAGGCCCTGAATGCGGCTGCTGATGGCAAGTACAAGCTCTCTGTTAATGATTTTCTGATCAAGGCTTGCGCTGTCGCCTGCAAGAAAGTCCCAGCGGTCAACTCGAGCTGGAGAGAGATTGACGGGCAGACGATCATCCGCCAACACAACACCGTTGATGTCAGTGTGGCTGTGGCTACTCCTATCGGTTTGATGACTCCAATTGTCAAGAATGCCGATAGTGTTGGCCTCCAGTCAATCTCGGCGGCAGTGAAGGACCTTGGAAAGAGAGCACGAGATGGCAAGCTCAAGCCTGAAGAATACCAGGGCGGCACATTCACAATCAGCAACATGGGCATGAACCCCGCCATTGAAAGATTCACCGCCGTCATCAACCCACCTCAAGCAGGAATCCTCGCAGTCGGCACTACCCGCAAAGTTCCCATTCCTGTCGAGACGGAAGAGGGCACGATTACCGAGTGGGATGACCAGATCATCGTCACAGGCAGCTTTGACCACAAGGTGGTGGATGGAGCTGTCGGAGGCGAGTGGATCAGAGAATTGAAGAAAGTGGTAGAGAATCCTCTGGAGATGATGTTGTAGTGCTCTCTATCTTGGGTTTTGGCTGGATTTAGCGAGGCGGTTGCGGCATGGGCGTGTATAAAACTCGTTTCCTTTTGCGGCAAAAGTTGCGACTGCATTGCCTTGCCATCCGACGACAGTAATTGATCGTGTCTTGCACAGCGTAACTTCAATCTGGGGTTTCTGCCGTGATGGTTGGCGCCACGTATTTCTCGCTTAGTCCTCGTACACCGTAGACACAAAGCACTGGCCGCCAAGTACGGAGTATCAGGCCACACCATTTCAATAAGTCATAAAGCTACCTACCTCCTACTGTGATATGTTCATCGAACTGCCTACAGAGTATTCCTGCTTCAAGGACGACCGTCACTTACAATATCACCTCTTCTGGCCGGGCCAGTATCATGAAAAAGTCAGCAAAAGCAAAGATGTCGTCTCCCACAGAAAACCTGCCAATCTATCTCCTCTCTTCCATCGTCTTCCTCGGCGCATTTTCAAGGTTCACTCACGGCGTGTACACACCGCAATGGTACGCTTTCCAGGAATACCACACTCCAGACGACGCGTCAACAGTAGCCACGGTCACACCTATCATCGATACGCTGGTTGCTCTCAGCCTCCTGTTCGGTAGTCGACCACTGCGACTCCTAGCATCAGCCATCTCCGTGGTCTTCATCTCTTTGGGCCTGACGATGCAAATCCAAGCTGGCAAATCCTACGGTCCAGACATAGCACTGATCGCATTGGCTACTATCGCGCTATTCAGCCAACTTCGAAGATAGCCGTCGGGCGGATCGGACGTCTTCATGTATACTATCTCCAGCAGAACAGTCATGAATAACCGACTTCACTTTCTCATTCCCATGGGTGCCTTCATACTCAGAAAGTCTACGTCGGACTATCAAGTCTGGATCTCTCTCGTCCTGGATCCTCTGATATCATTGACCACTGCCGAAATGCACTCAGCATGAAGACGCCGACGACCCTGAAAAATTACAATTACTCCCGTCGAACAAGGCTGACCCTGAGACCGTGAGCCCTCCACCGTCACTGATGTCCGTGTAAATACAGCTGCCAGCAAGTCAGTCTCTCTCTCCATACATGTCTTACTAGATCATCCAAACTTACGTATCCCCACCCGGGGTCAATTGATCTTCGCACGCACAGATATTCGGACAAAAGTTATTGTCTGGCATTCCTCCAGCAAAGAGGTCAAAATGTGGTGGATCGGCCTGACAGTCGGTGCAGAAGTCCTTGTAGATGAACCATTTCTCCAGATAGGGCACGTAGAAGGATCCGCACTCTGCCACGGGGAGGCCGTCGCCCGCACTGGCGGCAGTGATGGGACTGTCCTGTGTGCCAATGCCGCCGGCGAGTCCTGATCGGCCGGGACACTGCATGGCTAATTGGAGGGTGCCGGATGTGCCGCCGGCGTTGCAGTTGGCAGTGCAGTCGCCGTCGAGGTTGTCCGTGTTGTCCACGTAGCTGTAGAAGGTAAGGCGGACATTGGCCGTGTTGTAGGATTGTGCGGCTGCGATGGATAGAAATAAGGATAAGGCTGAGGCGGTTGAGGCGAGCAGAGAAGGGTAATGCATTCTGACGAACTTTTGGGACAGCGATTCAGGTTACACTCTTCTACAAAAGAAGATAACACTAGTAGTCCACCTGGTCAATGGAAAAGGTTTACAGGATGAGCGTTGAGTATCAATAGTTGGAAAGAGAGATTTTATACCCCCTTCCCTTGGTAGACATATCGTCGATTTCGACCACGTAGGGATCCAGGCAATCCCAGCCTAACGAGCCTTGTGATCATCATCTTGGTAAATACCGGCACAAACGGGCGCAAATTGGGTGTTTCAAGTGGTTGCCTTCTCGGAGTCTCAGTAAGCAGGAGATAATTGGAGCCTCATCATGCTGAGGTGAAGAGGCTGACCGTCCATTGACGATCCTATCGCTGTTTGGGATTGATTACAAGATCACCTTCATCCTTTGGCGGGGATGCTGGGGGGGCCACGGTCAGATATAGGTTCGGGGCGGATGTTTACTGGTAAAAATCGTCGTTCCATACTTCTTGAACAGGATTTCTCAAAGGCTTTAGCACGAAATGCTACCTCGACGCCCGAAAATATGGCAGAGAACAGGTCGAGCAGGTCCTGGGTGTAAGGCTGAGAAAGGCTGAAGAGACACAGACATAGAAAGAAAGTGTCCCGAGCACTAACTACGCCATGCCATTAAGCAGCGGGAGCATTAGGTAAGTTAGAGTGGTTAGGCAGTTACTCTACTCCCGGCGGCCGACAGCCAAGCCCCGAGAAGGCGAGCCAGGGCCGAAACTTTTTGCGATCCGCGGGCAAGATTCGTAGGCATCACAAATGCTGAAAGGCAATCACTCTCGCACGAGCAATCCTCCTTTCGTTTGTCTGTCACCTTCTCGCTATTTGTTTGTGTGGAGGGCATGAAGCCCTAACATGAGCTTAACCTCTCGTCTTTCCAATCTCTTCTCTCAAGACAGCTCGGCCGGAGACACTCAGGAAAGTCAGCGCAATGGCTATGCAGAACCAGACTTTGACCTCGACGGCGCACGACAGATTAAGCGTCAGAGAACGATGGAGAAGTTGGGAGAGGAGGAAATTGACCATGAGTTGAAAAGACCGCCTTACCTTCACGTACGGAAATGGTTGTCCCGTCAAATGTGCTCTGTTTTGCTCACAATGCGCAGTCGATGCTCGCTGGAGGCATTGGTGGAACGTCCGGCGACATTTTGATGCACTCCTTAGACACGGTCAAGACCAGACAGCAAGGCGACCCTCATTTCCCACCGAAGTATTCCAGCCTCTCCGATTCCTACGTCAAGATTTTCAGGCAAGAGGGTATCAGAAGAGGTCTATATGGGGGTTTCACGGCAGCTATGCTAGGTTCATTCCCCGGCACAGTCACATTCTTCGGAGCCTACGAATATTGCAAGAGACATATGCTTGATCGGGGCGTGAATCCGTCACTTGCATACCTCGCCAGTGGTGAGGCCTCTGTTTGCCGTCTTGGAGAAGCAGTGACTGACGGAGACCAGGTTTCCTTGCCGACTTTGCAGCCTCGATTGTCTACGTTCCCTCCGAAGTCCTCAAGACGCGACTGCAATTGCAGGGTCGATACAATAATCCTTTCTTCAATTCCGGCTACAATTACAAGTCTACCTGGGATGCGGCGAAAACGATAGCTCGAATCGAAGGGTTTGGTGCACTTTATTCTGGATACAAGGCGACGATCGTCAGAGACCTGCCGTTTTCTGCATTGCAGTTTGCCTTTTATGAACAAGAGCGCAAGTTTGCACAGAGATGGGGTGGAAACGATGATATTGGTCTTGGTCTCGAAATCTTGACTGCAGTCTCTGCAGGCGGCCTGGCAGGTGTCATGACCTGTCCATTAGATGTGGTCAAAACAAGGATCCAGACTCAGATTTCGCCAGAAAACCACACCCAACACAGCCAGGCTGCCCATCTGGAAAAGGTTGCCAAACCTCCGCAGCCATCCAAGACACAAACGCGCATGTTACATTCCGGACCTCGAACTGTACCTCCCACGGCTCCTACGCTGGACACCTCATCCGTCATGGTCGGCCTCAAGCTCATCTACAAGACCGAGGGGATCCCCGGCTTGTTTCGAGGAGTCGGCCCACGATTTGTTTGGACAAGTGTTCAGAGTGGAACGATGCTTGTCATGTACCAATATTTGTTGAAGCAGTTCGAACGATTTGAGTCCGAGGAAGGATCAGGAGTGATATAAAATTCTTTGTACAGTCTTTTCGGTGCTGGATTGTGGCTTACGGCCTGATGAGCCGCTTTGATGGGATACCCTGGGCTAGACATGCAGTGACAGCTTGTTTGACAGACGGGAATGAAGATAGACTGTACTATAATGAACAAAGATTCAACTCTATCGACCGATACAAGGTTTCTGGTGTCACCGAGACTATCTTGATGGTAGAGATACTTTGTCATTGTCTGTCCTCTTTCGTAACACGGTGGACCACGTGAACAACGGTCACGGGACGCTCACCATGACGGCGCGCCGCTTTAACACCAACCTCAGTCACTCGCGACTTACCCTCATTCTTCTCACCCTTTGGCCAACCAACACCACTAAGATGGTCCCGAGAATGAATGTTTCCCGGAACACTACTAGTATACTAGTATCTCGGTCCCTTGAGTTCATGGATTGTACAGGTCCGGCCTCGCTTGCCTTTCTAGCATTTCAAGCCCTCGGGCCATTCAAGGAGAATCTTGTCTCCTTTGATGTGCACGTTGAACCATTCGTGCCACTCCAGTTCCTCCTGGCACATTTTCGCCCCGACCAAGACCCTACTTTCGACCAACTTTTCCAGAAGCATGTGCAGGTTCGATGTGGCCAAGTTCCTGGCAATGCACATGCGGCTGCCGATCCCGAACGGGAAGAATTGCTTGTGCATCTGTTCCCGGTGGGCGTCGTCGGGCGTGCTCCAGCGCTCGGGCTTGAACTTCTCGGGCTCGGGGAAGACGTCGGGATCCAATCCCATCACGAACGCGGTACATCCTACCTCGACGCCGGGCGGGAAATAATGGCCCTTGAAAGTCCAGCCGCCAGGCGGCATTTGGCGAGGGAGACGGCCGGAACTGGCCATGCTGAGGCGGAAGGACTCCTTGACCGCTCCGGAGAGATAGGGGAGGCTTTGGATGTCCAGGGGATTGGCTGACTTCTTGTTCTCTTCAAGTTCCTTTTCCAGGATCACGAGTCTGTGTGCATGGCAATCAGTCAGTGGCTGTTTTCCTCCCGCTGTGTCCTCTGCGAAACAGAAAATACTAGTAATGGTGTTCGGGGGGGGTCGGGTCATAACTCACTTCTGCTGGTCCATCACCAAAGCTCGTGTCAGGTAGCCAATATTGGTCCCCGTGGAATCGGTGCCCGCGAGCATCAAGTCCTTGACCTGTGCCCGAAGCTCGCCCACCGATATATTTGTATCCATCAGTTTCCCTGGATAGGTTGCATCTCCCTTCTTTGTGACCGCCAAGATCTGGTCGATGAACTGATCCATCAGGTCACTGCTGGTTTTTATGTGGTCTGTTGGCACGATCTTGTTGATCGTCCACGTCAAGGCCTTGAACACTTCGGGCGGCAGATAGAAGAATCGCCCGACGGAGATGATTGAATCCACGAACGCGCTGGCGCTCAGCCGTGGGAGCTCCTTCTCGTGTGTGCCGTCGTAGTTGTGCTGGAGCAAATGCGTGGTCACCAGGTCGATCGCCAGCGACCGTCCCGTGTTGAGGATGTTGACGGGTTGCCCGGTGGAGATTTCATTCTTCAGCCGCACGATGAACTGGTCGCAACACCCGTAGAGTTTGGCGGTGCTCGCCCGGATGGCGCTGGTCGAGAAGAGAGGCATGACGGCCTTGACCCGGGGCGCCCTCTTGGCCATGTCCACCGTGGAGAAGATGGTCAAGTGGCCGTCAATGGCGAAGTTCTCGTAGCAACGGTCTTTGATGAAGCCGCCCTGCGTGATGTACAGGGGAGGGATCGCATCGGCGTCCGAGATGTCAACCTTGTACGGTCCGATTCGAAGGATCGGACCGTATTCAAAGTGGAGTCGGCGGACGGTGCTGAGTTCGTCGCCAATGTAGCAGTGGTAAAGCAACCAGAACGGAGAGATCTTGGCCATCAGCGGTCCCGGAATGCGCGCAAGCGGGTGCCAGAAGAGCAGGTAGGCTTCGTAAGCTACCAGAGCGGCGATGGCCAGGGCCAAACCTGTGGTAAAGGGGTTACTGGCGGCAAAGACCACCAAGCCATTGTAGAACGCCATGGTCGTCGGGGGTTGCGGTTGCGGTTGCGGTTGCGGCAGAAGAGGCCTCGCGGTTGGTTTGTGCCTGAAGTGTTCGCGGTCACTTCGGATTCCTGCTCGAACTCGACGACAAAGCCAGTGGCGGAGCTCTTATAACCCCCCATCAGATCGAGCAAGTACTGTGTACTAGACTACTAGTATGGTCTCGAGGGAGGGATAGATATCTTGCCGGACAAAGCCTGCCGGAACGGTTCTCACGCAGCAGCAAACTGGGAGCTGGATTAGATCCTCTGCACACCCCAGGTGGGAAGTGAGCGAGTCCGGCTGCCGGCAAGCTACTTGGTAGACAAGATAACCGGCTCCGTACGGAGCACGGAGTAATTGCATGCTTATCAAATGAGTGGATGATGATTGGACCAAAATCGCAGATATTCTCCATAGAATAGTGGAGTGTGTTTCTAAGACGGGGTGGACGGGGTCGTTTTTAATTCCCTCATTTGTCTGGAGGCACTGCAGACAGCAGAGCCACGAGGGCTCTCGGTTGCGATTCTTATCAAAGCTCCACAGTCGCTCAAGGAGAGTGAACAGCCGGTTGAAGATGGCTTTCGAGGCATTGGAGACGCTCGGGCAAGCATGGACGTCAAAATCTACACTCTTGAATTCCCCTATGCCAATCGAAACGCTGCGTATGTTCCCCGAAAGAGTAACAACATGATGTTACCAAGTACACCGATTATCAGGAAGTAGTACAACTAGAAAGTATTACTGCTCTCACACTTCGTACTCCCTTACACATGTCGTCGACGTCTCCTACTATTCACAACAACACCGACTCGTGGATGGGTGGGGGGAAAATGGTAGTATTCGAAATTGTAGAGACTGAGTTATCTTCGTCCGCCCAAATCCCAAGGGTCACTCCATCCTGCAAGCCGACATTCCGGCCAAACCAAATAGACGTCCCGTCCATCTACTTTCCGGTAACCCTCCTCTCGATGGTTCTGAGGATCGGGTACGATACACAAGTGAAACCGAAGGAAAGAAAAGTGCCAACGTCACCGCCCATGCCTCCAAACGTTCTTGCAATAGGTCCAACATACCAAGTCTGATCCATCCCCGTAATACCACCGGCACAGTATCCAATCAAGAGTGAAGTAACAGCGGCCGCACCCACTGGTAGCAGTTTCGCATCGTCCCAGACTCTCAGATCGTACCCGCGGCGCCTTCTGAACACCTGATCTTCAATAAGGACAATGGTGGCAAAGGCGACGGCCCAGTATCCGAGGAGACCGACGAAGTCGGTGATGATCTCGGAGAGATGCGCTCGTCCGATAAGAGCCAGAAGGAGCACTGCACATATGACCACAAAGGACCAGATAAAGCGTGGGACGGCGTGGAAGTAGTCTCCCAGAAGCTGTGCAGCCAAGCCGTTGGAGTAGATCATGATGGTGTTTTGACCGATCACCGTGAATGAGAACACGACCAGGGCAAACTTGGACCAGCCGACAGGATGGTAAACGGTGGAAATGAGCGCGCCAAAGCCATACTCGTTGTAGGCGTCAGTGTATGGAGCATATACCATGGCAGCGCTCCCGACACACGCGCCTATCGAAATTGAGAAGATACATGCTGTCGAGAGGCCCGACCACGACAGCACGAAGATCTTCCACTGTGGCGTTGTCGAGGGATAGCTGCAGAAATAGTCGGCTGCGATCGGGGCCCACCCAGAAGCGTACGCGAAGATGATGGCCATGTATGACAGGAAAATCGCGGCAAGCTCCAGGCCTTCGGCCGACGATGGCGTCGAGGGGGAGACATGGGGACTCGCCTGGCCTATGAGGACAAGGAACAGAATGATGGACGGGATCCAGGCGTATCTCTCGAAGGTGTGGATGATGCTCAAGCCGAGCACCGTCACCAGATAGGAGAGGATGCTGCTGATCGCAATACCAACGCTGAGCGTCATTTTATAGTCGGAAACCGCACTGAGGATTTGGCCCGCGACGACCACTCCGATCACAGTGAAGCCGACGTTGACGATAATCGTGATGCAAGCACAGAGTTTGGCACCATAGAAGCCGAAGGAATATCGAGCCGCTGCAATCGTTCGGAGGCCAAGCTAGGGAAGAAGGTCAGCTTGTTAAGTACTCGTCGTGCGATCCATTCGGACAATTGCCTTACTTTGGGTCCCAATGAGGAGGTGAATGCTGTACACGCCGCACCGAGCAATGAGCCCACCACAATGGCGGCGATCGACAGGTGCAGAGATAGGCCGAGTTCAGGACCGAGGACTCCAAATGGCAGAGTCTGGACACAAATGTTGGAGCCACACCAGAGGACGAATACGTTCCACATGGGAGGATTTCGTCTTTCGTCCTCTGCCATTCGATCGATGCCCTGAGTCTCCATGCCGACTTTCTTGTCGAGGAAGATTTCAATGCCATGAGCGAACCGCAACACGGCGAATCTCTCGCGGATGGATTCAACCTTGGTCTTCTGCTGCTCCTCCAACGAGCCCGGTACAACATCTTCGGATCCCAGAGACTTGCTCGCCACCTCGAGATCGGTCTTCTGCATTTTTTCGTCTGGCGGAGTCTCCATTGTGAAAGCCTTGGAAGCCCAGGGAGGGGGTAGAATTGAAAAGAGCAATAAGAAGGTGTGTGCGAAGGAGGGAGTCTATCCCGCGTCCGAAGAGTGGAAAGATCCTTGAAGAAATAGTATATCAGATGGCTCTGGTATCGCCAGCTTTATTGCCAGCCGGTATATCGTGGCACCTGTAAGAGTGAGCCTGCTTGGCGAGCACTTCCAACCTCATAATCGGGTATCGCGGTCCATTCGTCGCCCGTGGTGTAAGATAAGCAAGGAGTTCTCGATACGAAGCACAAGGTAGATGGTTCTTGCTAGCTCGAATTATCGAACTGCGCGTGGCCGTGATCGATAACGAATATCCAAGGAGAACGAGGAGCGTACGCCCCAAGAAGGTCCAGACACACTGCTGGCAACCACATTATTACCTAGCGAGGCTAGGTAGGCTTCCGGCAGGATAGAATGATTGCCGACTGGGATAGTTGAACAAGTTCCTATTTGTCAGAGCGTGGTGGTCGGCTACTAGTAGAGCGTTCGACCCACATTCCCAAAACGGAAAGCCCTCCGCCTCGCTGAGTCTTTGAGCGTTGTAGACCACTGGGGTTGAGCACAGTATTGGTCGTACATTGGGTAGGTAGGCATGCTTCAAGACTAGAGGGCAGGCAGTTCATGCCAGTTGAGCGTCCGTCGCAAGATTTGGCTCTAGGATGCCCACGGGATCTCCCACTGCAATTACTTCGTACTGAAAGGACATCGCAATATGTCTCAGCTACTCAAGAAGGCCGTTAAGCTGGCCTTGGTCCAGCTTGCCAGTGGTGAGTTTCGGTTTTGGCGGCTGTGTGTTAGCCAGGAGATGGCCAATTCCTAACACGTATGCTTAGGGACAGACAAGTCTCAGAACCTCGCGAACGCTCGGGCAAGGGTTCTGGAGGCTGCTTCCGCAGGAGCAAACATCATCGTCCTCCCGGAATGTTTCAATAGCCCTTACGGGTGCCAATATTTTGCGTCTTATGCAGAGACACTCTTGCCGTCTCCTCCGACGGTAGACCAGTCACCGTCCTTCCACGCGCTTTCGGTCATGGCCAGAGAAGCGAATGTCTGTCTCGTTGGCGGTTCGATCCCCGAACTCGATCCTGTCTCCGGGAAGTACTACAACACGTCGTTGACCTTCGGGCCCGACGGGACCTTGCTCGCCACGCATCGCAAAATGCATCTTTTCGACATCGACATTCCAGGCAAGATCGTTTTCAGGGAGTCGGACGTTCTTTCACCGGGTGACCAGATTACCATTGCCGATTTCAAAGGGTATGGAAAAGTCGGGATCGCAATATGCTACGATGTGCGGTTCCCTGAGCTGGCGATGATAGCCGCACGGAGGGGATGCTTCTTGCTCCTTTACCCCGGAGCGTTTGGTCTAACAACTGGAGCAATGCACTGGAAGTTGCAGGGCCAGGTGCGCGCGATGGACAATCAGCTCTACGTGGGCATGTGCAGCCCGGCCAGGGATTTGGATGCAGGTTACGTAGCATGGGGCCACAGTTTCGTGGCTGATGCCATGGGACGCGTGGTAACCGAAGCGGGAGAGAAAGAGGAGATCGTATATGCGGATCTGGTAGGTCAAGAGATTGAGGAGGCTAGGAAGAGCATTCCTTTGTACAAGCAGAGGAGATTCGATGTATACATGGATGTTAGTAACACTAAGTCGTAGCATGAGATAACAAGACCAAGTATGAGTCGACAGAGAGAGAAACTTCAACTTCTTCCTTGCGCAAGATCATTGAACGAGCAAAGAATGTGTGTGATGATTGATCTATCTAGAAGACTACCCAATCATACCGAGCCCTTTCCGAGGTTGGGAAGTCCCAGTGAGCTCAGATTTTTGTTAATCTCGGGGACATGGTTGAAGAAGTCGCCTTTGAAGTCATCCCAGAATCCTTTTCGAGGTGCTAGAGAGAAAGTGTTAGCCAGTACATCTGATGTCGTGCAAGAAGGGCTGGGACGCCTCACGGTAAGGATTTTCATGCCTCTCCGTTGCAAACTTTGTCATGGCTAGGTGGGAGCTCATGTGCATCATGAAACCTAGCCTTGTCAGTCCTGCTCAATCTCAGATCTTTCGGTGGGATATATGACTTACTGACTGTGCCTGCACTAGCGAGCTTGGGCGTTTGCTCCTCTGTGATGGCAGCTTGCCATGCTTTGTAGCTTTCTGAAAACGCAGACGTCAGGACCAGATTGAAGCTCAGTTTGCAAAGAGTCCCACATACCTCCATGAGCCACGTAACTGTTGTCGCACGTAAGACCGCCTGGCTTCAATATCTTAGCACTTCCACCATAGGTGCCGTGTATGAGCCCCATCATCTCGGTCGCCATAGTCCTGTGATAGTACTTGACCGGCAAAGTTAGAACATGTTTGATTGACAGGTGAGAATGGGTCTTACTGGGGGACGAATTGTGTCGAATGCAACAAGCCATTTTGGTGTAAAGGCGCAAAATTCTGTCAAGGAGACTCCTTGAATCTTTGATTTGGCCTGTAGGATACAATATGCACTTGGGTCCAGTTGCTCCTTCATCGAACAGACAACGGTGACCAACTTCTCGATCTCGTACTTGTAGGGAACATAGCTGTGACTTGTGTTCAGCATGCGTACCAACCGCCGATGCAGCTTCCTTGACTTACTTTCCGTGCCATGAGACAACATCAAAGGGTGTGCCAGGTTGTTCGTAGCAGTAGAGTTCGCCAGCAAGTTTGATGATAACTGTTTGGTATGTTAGCATGACATACGGGCGCATGCGATGCTGACACCTTGACTTACTTTCCCACGTGGAAGTATCCATGTCGAAACTGGCGATTGGGTACTCGAAGTCCCGTGGAAGCGCGAGACCGCTGGTCCCCAATGGCCCCAAGTCTGGCAGTTCGTAATGGCTCCCGAATATTTCCTGAACGTCTATGTCGCAGTCAGTATGTCAATTTGCAAACTATGCGGGCATTTCAATAGAGCATACAGCCATTAGAGACCCCATCTGGTAGGGAGACTTTGAATCGGAGTCCAGCTTGTATCACGCATAGTTCGCCCGGGCGAACCATTATCCTGAGGGCCATCAGTAAGACGTTTGAACATGCGTTTGGGGCGACGCTGACCTTCCAGATTCTGTCTGGATATCTAGGCGACCCGTTTGAGGAACGATCAAAAAATCACCGTCGTTGTTGCAAAAGGCTTGGTTCCCCATCGACGTATTCGCCATGTATTGATGGACAGCAAGACCTTCTTTCGTGGTTGGATCGCCATGGCCTGCAATCGTCTTGAGGCCCTGAATGAAGGTGACCTTTTCATTCTCAGCAGGTGGGTTGAGCGGGCCCCACTCATACGAGAGTGGTGTAAACTTGACTTTGTCGTTGTGTGATTGAAAGCAGGCGATAAGCTAGACTCATGTCAATAAGATCTCCAGCATCCTGGAGGTTCTTGGCAAGATCTCACGTCTGGATTTGCTCTGGATGGCGGAAGGGGCGTCATGGGCGAATGTGCTACGCTCGGACGTATTCGATAGAACCAGCTGATTGTGAAATTATCAGCTCACGAAGGTCGGGGAAGCAGGCGAGGGCTTACACATTCAGCATAGAGGATCTGACGTGGATGAAAGAGGTGCCATTGAACTAGTACCCACGTCAGCCAGATTCCCAGGTGCTTCTCAGCGGAAGGTAGCGTACTTGTTCTGGATAGAGGTCGTACGCGCAACGCTGGGGGAGATTGCGTCCACTCTCAGGCAAGGCACCCGGACTGGAACACTTTGTCAGTCTCATTCACGAACCCAAAGGTTGAGGGATGGACATACATGGCCTCCGAAGCAAACCTGTTGCCCCATCCTGTCTGGTATCGGTACGGATCATCAGGCCTGGGGGTGGTCGCGAATGTTTGCACGGCTGCCGCCCCAAAATTGGTAGGCTTCTCCATCGGGGGTAGTTCTTGTGTCATGGGTGCTCTGGTCAGGAAGGAAGGAATCTGCATTCTTTCAGTCTGGAGGACGGCAATACAAATGTCCTCTAAGGCTGGAGGATATAAAAGAGAGAAAGAGATGAGAGGGATGTTCAGATTTCAATGCTTCGTTGTCTTTCTCAACACTAACATCCACACTTTGCATGCCTGATATCCTGACTGCCGGCTGGGATGACCGTGGGGTCATGCTATCTATGCCCTCAGGAAAATCAGGTTGTAGAGTTCTAGATTGACTTGCCTTGTCGATGTAGGGCCTACACGGGTGTGGCTGCGCCGTAGCCCCCGGCAAGTGGGGAGATGGTATCTCTCAATCGTCTGTGGAGATTCTTATCCTGCCGGCCTACCGTTTGGTTATCTTGCCGATCTTTCAATGAATACTATCGCTGCGAGGTGGCCAGCAATTCTGTCAGATACTAGCTTCCCCGTACGTTTGCCGGGTGAAGCTGGATTCCTGAATTGTACGCTATATAGACTATGTTTGCCGATCACGCCTAATCCTTTCGCATCGAGCGGCTCAAAAATCATATGCCGGATACGCCTCCATCACATTGAAATGAGAATCTTCGTCTGCAAAGACCATCCAAAGGTCGGGATCAAAATCGTCACATTGATAGAAGCTTGTATTTGTGGTTGGCAGATGGCCATATCCAAGCTGAGGAGGGTCTTGGATTTGACCACTTTCCGTGGTCTGTTGTTGGTTGATCGTGGACGTTGATGTCGGGGGCGCGATGGGTGCTGCAAGATCCGGAGCATCCTGATCGGACGGCTCTCTTGAACCTCCACCATCCAATGGACTCTGGCTATCTGTCAGCAAGGGAACACTCTGCAATCGATTGGACAAAAACTGACAGCCGGGTTCACAAGTTGGGTCTGCTCCCACGTGGTTCTCGCCTCTGGCGACAGGGGAAATCTGTTGGACGGTGACGATGTCATATTCTGTAGAGCGACTCTCCAACGCTCTGCCATGGGCCAGTCATAGTGAAGTTGCTTCAAAACTTCCAAGGATCGATTCAACATCGTATCCGCATGGCCACCAAGCTGTGGACATACTGAGAAGTGCCATCAGTTTTGCTCGTCAAAAGAAACCATCTGTTGAGATCACTTACACCGAGGCCACTTTGACAAGTAGCAAGAGAGCGAGCCACAGATGTAGACGAAAAATACCTCGGAAACGTCAACCCTCTCGCGCCATCCCAAGGGGGGGGCCTTTGCTCACAATTTCAGTTGGAAATCCTTCATCCGGTGATCTTTGGGACATGAAGGCATCGATTTGCTCGTAAAGGGTCACCACTTCGTGGAACAACTCATGAGACATGGTTTCCCAATATTTGCGGTGGGCAAGGTTCTGGCTGTCTGGACTAGGTAGAACAAATTCCATGATCCTGAACCGCGTCAGAGAGGGTCGAGATATGGGGGATAATGCGTAATATACCATTTCAGATATCTCCGGCGAAGGACGACCTTGCACAAACTATAGGTCATCACCATGGATAAATATCCCTCGCGCATGTTAGTAATCGAGGCACATCAACAGCACCGTAGGCCAGGGGCGCTTACCAGGTGTAACCCTTCGGTTTTGAAGCCACGGAAATTCCAGATTGACCATGTATGCCTGGGATTTAACTGCCCTCCCCACGAATTGAGTTCTTCGCACATTTGTGAGTAGTAGCTGGTGGGCCGCCAGGGTTTGTCGACAGGTTTTCCTTCGCCATTATGAGGATGCCGTGCGACACGTCCCCACAGATTTTGTACCTGTATGAGACCGGCGTATATCGACCGTGAGGGTAGATTGCACAAAGTCGGGTCTTCAATAGCAGGTTGTGTTCCCCTCAGAGCTCGCCTTTTGTTACGTACCTCGCCAAAGGCAAATTCACTTTCCTCACACGGCAGCAAGGCCGTAATGTCATGGAGACAGAAAGAGGCAGGCACATCGTTCGCAGAATGAAGAACTTCTTGACCTTGTAGAGTCCAGAATGTGCGTCTGGCCACCTCTGATTCTATCACATCTGCGGCGGAATGGCCGGGCGCCAGGGTGTACGAGTCCTCCCGATGCAAATGCAGGATTGCAGCCATTCTTACAGAAATTCCCATGTGCACTGAGCCGCGGTTCCTATTTCCACTTCCCCATTCCGCAAGTCCTAGGAGGAAAAATGCTTGTGTATGCTCGACGGAAGGTTTGTGAAGAGCATGCAGGCCATGAACAGCAGCAATGTCTGCAAATACTTCTGTTGCTTTGAGTCCCCCTTTGAAGCGCCGGACGAGGCTGGGCGTGAACCTGGCTGAGACGCTGAGCATACTATACAGTAGAAACATGTCTCCCGGTTTTGGTTGTTGCTTCAGACGCTCCAAGAACAACGCCTTCGGTATGAATCCAAGTTGATAATAGGAGGACATGAATATCTTACAGCCCTCTACCATTTCCGCAAATGTAAGAGATCCTATTCTTTCTTCGTGCGTCGGCAAGGAAGGCACACCAGGCAGAGCTGGAATCAAGTCATAGCTCGTCGGACTCTGGCCGGACCTACGGGATGCTTCTGTGCGTGGATGGTGAAATTGCGCGTCCGATGAAGCACGCCTGTCTGGTGGCATGGTCATAGGCAGTCCATTACTGCCTGGCTCTGTGTCATCACTGGTACTCGTATGATTCTGGCGTGCACGATGCGGACTTCTAAACTCTCGATCGTTCTGGGCTCGTCCACGCCCCAGAAAATGGCAGTTCGCGGCCACGGCAGGACCTGCATCGAGACAGCCATTGCATGGAGCAGTCGCTTGATTGTGTATGCATTTTGTGCGAAGTCGACGACATCTTGTACAAGCCACTGAGGCTCTCCTCAGCTTGGCAGACCGGGTTTGGCTTTCCTGCGGGGTCAACTTGAGCGATGCTTGTGGATGCATAGAATCGGATGGTTCCATCTTCGAATCGCGGATGTGTTGTGCCTGTTCAGAAGGAAAAGCGAAGCAGGCGAGGTCGGGCCGGCAAACTGAAGGAAATAATCTGTACAAGTACCTTGGGAAGTGGATATCGTTCCGGCCGGCAACGCTTATCGTCTCACAGCCGGGAATTCGAGATAGGTTTCCAGATGGCCTGTGCTTTTGTCAGTCTTTGAATCGCCAGGACGTCCTGAGACTGGCGTCGAGATTTGTCTCGGAATCGAAACGGACTGTCCTCTTCACGCCGCACTGGATCTTCAATCCAGCAGATACTTACTTTCGGGGTTTGCGTGTGGTTTCTCCTTCCACTGTGACTTGCCACGCGTGAGTCGTTTGAGAAACAACGCCGTGAATGTAGAATCGCCCAAACGGTAGGCCGGCAGGATAAGAATCTCTCACAGACGATTGAGAGCTAAAGAACGGAACCCCACTCAGACAATGAATATGACTACTAGTGACAATTGATCCCATAGGATGGGGATCGCATAATAAAACGAGACTGAAGCAACCAGATCTCCCTCCAGTGCCCACCGTCTTTTGGTGTTCATAGATGGGACATTGTTCGGTGAGAAATGCCTCCAGTGACGCCGTCGAGTACTGCAGAGCGAGGGTTGACCGAAGCATCGATCAAGCGCAACCCATCCAATTTCAAAGAAATCGAAGCGAAGAGGCCCGAGTGGGATGGGGACACGAAATTCAGGCTTACAAAATGCCCCGATCCAGACTGGACTTTCGGAAATGGGGAAAGTAAGAAGAGCCAGGGTTCGGACAAATGCATGGTCGAAATTGACCCTCATGAATGTGGACGTAAGAATAGACCTCTCTCACTCACCAGCATCAATCCCATTCGGCCTGGACAGTCTCTCTAACGAGAACGAGCTCGAAAATTGAACATGTCCACTAAGGTTTCTGTTTTCCAAAGGGTCCCATGTCTTCAACTACAAACTTCTGATATCCGGATTCGCACCTCGACCCATCTCCTTGCTGAGTACCAAATCACTAGACGGTACGCGATCAACCCTCGAGTGAGGGCGACCCAGCATTCGAGGACAAAATCACTCACCGCAGACTAGGAACATGCACAAATCTTGCACCTTTCAGCTACTCGCAACTCGTCAATCACGATCCACCCATTTTCGTCATTGGATTCAGCTGTGGCCTGCACAATGCAAAGGACAGCCTGAAGAACTTGGTCGAGAGCAAGGAATGTAAGTCTCCCCCCACCGGAGGGTTCAAAGGCACGCACAAATGCAATGTTGACGGAGTTCCTAGGCGTCATCAACATGGTCTCGGAGCACTTTGTAGAGGCCGCCAACGCAACTTGCATCAATGCCGCGTACGGCGAATCCGAATGGCCGATATCAGGCTTGACACCTGTGCCTTGCTCGACAGTGAAAGCCGACCGTGTGGGAGAAGCGGTTTTCTCCATTGAAGGTAAGCTCTTGAGCACTCAAGAGTTCCCAAGCAAAGCGTTCCCGGGTCAAGTTGGGGGCACGCTTGCCATAATCGAGGGAACAAGGTTCTGGGTCAGGGAGGATGCGCTCAACGAGGAGCAAAGCTTGATTGATTTCTCGGTAAGTGGTTTCTCGCGGGGGTGTCTATGGGGTCCCAATCCATTGCACATTCTGATGCAGAATAGGTCCTCGCTCCCGTCAGTCGACTTGGAGGAAACATGTATGGGAGGACAACGACAGCCTTTGAGATATTGCGACCCAATCGAGTATGATTCAGTCATAGGAGAGAAGAGTGTCAACAGTGCTGCAAATCAGGCCATGGATAATTTCTGATATCACGTGCGCGACAAGGGTCTTTTAAGTTAGGGCTAAGGGCGGCATCACCCTATTTCCTGATCGGGGACGAGTGACGAGTAGTCAAACCACGTGACCTTGGCGTCTGAAGATGAAGATGGCGGCACGGCTGGCACTCTGGCACTCTGGCACCCGCTGGGGAAAGGATCAGGGGTCATTCCTTGGTAGTGGTACCCTTGCAAGCTGTAAGCCTAGCAAAAGCTCCGATGATTTGACAGGTTGATCTCCAATCATAATTACGGAGGACGAGGAGTAAGGCCCATAGGTACCTTAGTAGCAAGACTAGGTAGCTCGTATGCTCGCTCCAGCGCTGCCCAAATGGACTTGGCGCGATCCCCTTTTTTTCCCAATGGTGGCTTGATTGAAGCCAGCATCGCATCAAAGACCGAGACAGATTGACAACGGTCAACATCCTTCCAACAAACTGTCCAACAACTTGCTTCTTGTGTCGTTTTTGCTGCTTTTCGTGTCGAGCGCATCTGCTTGCTTCTTACGCTCGTTTGGAAGGCCACCACCGGCAGGATCCAAATACTTCAAGACCGCGTATGTCCAACAACTTCCTCCATTCTCCTACTCCACGCACGCAAACCCACCAGAAACCTCGGGGCACCCCCCTGCGTCGCAGGCCGTCACTCCCATCGTGCTGTGTTGCCATTCCTTGGGACTGTACTATCTCGTGCGCATACTGACAGGTGCAGGTCGCAGTTGCCTTTCTTCGATTCGCAATTACGTGTCTTCGCAACAGCACTTTTTTTCCTTTGAGAAATGGGTTCGTCACCTCTCCGGTCTTCCTACCACCTTACCTCACCCTGTTCCTCACTGTTTCCCTTCAATCTATCACGAGCCACAAGTATCTCACCCCTCGCCTGAATTGCATGAGATCTTCGAACAACGTATGATCAAGATGGATTCAAATGGCGAGGGTAGTATGGGCGCAGGCTCCAAGAATCCCGAATATTACACCAATCAAGAAGGACAACCTTCACACTCTGCTCTGCCTTCAATCGAGTCTGCCTTCACACAATCGAACATGGCTGACCTGAATACGAACGCAGCTGCGGTATCTCCAAACGGCGTACGGTCTTCTCCCTCTCTTAGCATCCCGAATGGCAAGCCTGCATCTCCCTATGTGAAGGAAAGCAACCCCATGGGAGCCAATGCAGCTCAGACTGTCAGCTCAAAAGACCCAAAGGCTGCGGCTGCAGCTGCAAATGATATGCGAAATGTGGTTAGAAGAAAATTGACAGGCTATGTCGGGTTTGCCAATCTTCCCAATCAGTGGCACCGCAAGAGTGTCAGGAAGGGCTTCAATTTCAATGTCATGGTTGTTGGTATGTTTGGAGGATGGGATGCTGCTACGGTTGCGAGACTGACATGTTCCAGGTGAATCTGGGCTGGGAAAATCCACATTGATCAACACCCTCTTCAACACCTCTCTTTATCCCCCTCGCGAACGCAAAGGCCCAAGCTTGGACATCATTCCCAAGACTGTATCCATCCAGTCCATCAGTGCCGACATTGAAGAGAATGGAGTTCGCCTACGATTGACAGTGGTTGACACACCAGGCTTTGGGGATTTTGTCAACAACGACGACTCTTGGAGGCCAATTGTGGAAAACATTGAGCAAAGATATGATGCATACCTCGAGGCGGAGAACAAGGTCAACCGAATGAACATTGTCGACAACCGAGTCCATGCCTGCGTCTACTTTATTCAACCTACTGGCCACTCTCTGAAGCCTTTGGATATTGAAGTCATGCGCCGGCTGCACACCAAGGTCAACCTGATTCCGGTCATCGCCAAGGCCGACACCCTGACCGACGAAGAAGTAGCAATGTTCAAGCAGAGAGTAAGCAAGCCCCCTCCTCCAAGAGAGGCTAGCAAGATACTGACCAAGGCAGATACTTTCCGACATCCAACACCACTCGATCCAAATCTTCGAAGGCCCAAGATATGAACTTGACGACGAAGAGACCATTGCCGAGAATCAAGAGATCATGTCCAAAGTTCCCTTCGCCGTCGTCGGTGCCAACTACGAGGTGACCAATCCTGAAGGTCGTAAAGTGCGAGGCCGTCGCTACCCATGGGGTATCATCGAGGTGGACAACGAGGACCACTGCGATTTCGTCAAGCTGCGCCAAATGCTGATCCGAACACACATGGAAGAATTGAAGGAACACACCAACAATTCCTTGTACGAGAACTACAGATCCGACAAGCTCATCCAAATGGGTGTCTCTCAAGACCCCAGCGTGTTCAAGGAGGTCAACCCTGCAGTCAAGCAAGAGGAAGAGAGAACACTCCACGAACAGAAGCTTGCCAAGATGGAGGCAGAAATGAAGATGGTGTTCCAGCAAAAGGTGCAGGAAAAGGAAAGCAAACTGCAACAGAGTGAAGAAGAGCTGTTTGCGCGTCACCGTGAGATGAAGGAACAGCTGGAAAGACAACGGGCCGAACTGGAGGAGAAGAAGGTTCGCATTGAACAAGGTCGCCCAATCGAGAAGGAAGGCAAGCGGAAGGGCTTCTCACTCCGATAGGCGTCGACAGCGACCTTCTCGGCAGTTTCGCCAAAGGCATGCCCTTCTTCCTTCTCTACCATTTGCACTTCAGCTCAGCTCAGCGACGAGACGACGATGGCGATACCTTGTTTTCTAAACCACTTTCATTTTCTCTACACGTCTTGTTGGTATTGTCTGAAAGCAAGTGACAGACTGGGGCTGTTGCCGTCGCTACGTTTTTAATCACATACATGATTTTCCAAGATGGAGGGATTGGATTGTGCATAATGCGAAGGTCCAGTCCTGGTTCAGCACGTCAAAGTATCTTGATGGATAACCCTAACCCCCCAGTCAGGTACTTGATTCACAGCAATCATCTATACTGCTGTTGCTTGGTGTTTTCTCTGTGTGTGGGTGTGTGTGCGAGCGTAGTAGGGAGGAAAAGTTGGCTTCATTTCAGAAAACGGCCATGTCTTTACTCGTTACAATTCCAGGTTTCTTTGGGTTTCGATGCAAAGCCCCAGTAAGTTCCCGTCTGCCGTGGTTGTGCGAGTTGAATTGTGGGCATTTTGACGTAGTAAGACAGAAGCTGGTCACGGCTGGTCTGTTCTTTGTCGTTCCTCGTCCCTCGTTCCTGTTGTGGCTTGCTTGAGCTTGGAGGCTTGGAGCTTGGAGGGGTTGACATCATCTCCCACGGGTTGGTGCCACGCCGTGGAAAAAGCCACCTTCCTACCTACTTTATTCACTGCTGCCCTTCACCTCCACCACTGCAATCAGTTCAACTGCCTGCTTCAAACAGTGAACTTGACAGTGTTCGTTTGTCTACACCTCTACCTCCAGCTCCTCCTCTCTCGTTCATCACCCGCCCGCGTTCTCCTTCTCAGGTCGGCGCTCCAGATCCACGCGAAACTACTCCCAACCTTTCCACCTTGACCGCCCCTCTTTTGACTTCCTGAGAAGCTTCAAGCAATGGCTCCTCCTCCACCTTCTGCCAATGCCTCGCTCGGCGAACGACTGACAAGACTCGCTACTACTCTGCAGTTGTAAGAAAGACCTCTGTGATTTGAACAAAAGAGTTGGCTGATTTGAGACATAGCGCGTGGTTCCTCGGCCATTTCACTCTCCTGATCGCAGTCTTCCGCTATGGCCTTTCCTACTTCACCTTCAATTACTATTCCAAGTGGGCGGCCTTCACCTACAGACTGGCTTTCATCTCGGCTGTAGCCACCTACGGAATCGTCGTCTTCAAGGCTTATCGAGCCCGCGTGAAGACTGGTGACCCAGTCGGTCGTACAGCGATGCTGCTTCTCTCAGACGAGAATGTGCAATACTTGCGTAGGTATCACAACGCATCAAAAGATGACAATTGGCTTACACATTCTCCAGTCATTAGCTTGGTCTGGCTCTACTCCAGACAGGTTCCGCTGGCCTTGCTGCCGTTTACCGTCTACTCGGTTTTCCACGTTGCAACCTACACTCGCACCAACATCATCCCGACCCTGTCCCCTCCCAAGGCTGCACCAGGCAGCACTCCCACCTCTCCCGGTGCTACCAAGTCTCAATCACCTCTGGCCAACTCTATCGGACGCTTTGTCAAGGAGTACTATGACAGCTCGATGATGCTGGTTGCTGGACTTGAGATCCTCCTATGGTTCCGCCTCCTGCTCTCTGCCTTCACCTTCAGCAAGGGTTCTTGGGTCCTCTTGGGTATCTACACTGTCTTCTTGAGAGCAAGATTCCATCAGAGTCAATTTGTTCAGGGCGCTTTCTCACGCGGATCGGCCCACATTGACCAGCAAGTTCAGAACCCCAACTTCCCGCCTGCGGCCAGACAAGGTTGGGAAACTGTGAAGGGTCTCGGTCGTCAAGTTGTCGATGCCACCGATGTACGAAAGTACTTGGGTGGAGCTACTGCACAGAAGAAGCCTCAGTAAAGTGGTACTGATTCACAGCGCACCACGGACATGTTGGTTCAAGCAGATCTCTGGCTTTATTTCGAACACCAAAACTCGTCAAGGTAGCGCTGGTGTATGCCATCAAAATATCTGCAGTTGAAAAGAATGACCACGCCTTGAAACGGTAGCCTTTGATAGAGACAAAGTGGTGTTGACCTTTGGAAGGTGTGGCGAAGATGCCTGACTTGTGCAGTCGGCAGGAGAGTGTTGCGTATTGTATTGTGATAATGGCTGGGAGGGTAACAGCTACTCGGGGACTCATTTAGGGTCTTGATATCGAAAGTTGAGGGTGAAGACGCGCGGCGATGGGATGAGGAAAAGGACAAGGCATCGCAGTGACGCTCAGACTACGTTGTTTGAATTCTGCTACGGTCCTCATCAGTAGAACAAGAAAGCAAAGTGGTCTCACTTGCTTTTGGACAAGGGGGGAAAAAGGATAGGAGTGCACAGCAGACATTTATTGCCTCAGTATTGATTTTATCTTGCGAGTCTGTTGTCTCGGTCCCTTTACGTAACGAGTGACTACCGTATCAATGTTTAAGAATGCCGAGTGTGACGAGGCCAGCTGCCTTGCTGCCTTGCTGCCGATCCCAGTTCGAGGATTGAGTACTGCCTAGGTAGGTAATAATTCCCAGCACCGGTAAAGGTAGTCTGCCTGGGTCGCCTGGGTGTGCCTGGTTTCCCTTCCTCGTCCTGACCCTGACCCTGACGACGCAGAGGATACCTTATATAGCCCCAAGCCCAGTAATGTCCACATGCCTACTAAGGCCTGGTGGGTGGGTGGCCTGGGACGAAAGAAACGACCAATTAGTATCAGTTATCAGTTATCAATATGCCAGCGATGACAATGTCGATGTCCCTCGTCGAACACGACCGACACATACTTCCTCATCCTCGCCCAGTGTGCGCATGTACACGCCCAGGAACCGGCGGAAGACGGAGGCGGAGGAGGACTTTTCCAATCGTCCTCATCGTCGTCGTCGCCTGCCTCTGCATCCGCATCCGCATTATCATCGTCAATCGGGAGTGCGCGGATTTTTCTAATCGTCCTCGTCCTCGTCCTCATCATCATCATCATCTTCGTCGTCGTCGACTTCCGCGTCAGGGTCATCGTCGTCGTCGGCGTCGGCGTCGGGTAGAACCTCATCATCTTCAGTGGTATCATCACTCTCTTCGTCCTCGGGAATTTCGGCATCCTCATCATCATCGTCATTGTCGCCGGATTCTTCTTCAGTGGAGGCTTCTTCTTCTTCTTCGTCGCCTGCACTGGAACTCGAGCTACTAGCCTTAGCCTTGCCCTTGCCCTTATCCTTGGACTGACTCCGAGTCTGATCTTGAGGAAGAACCTGATGCACCGGCTCGTCTTCATCTTCATCCGCCTCAGCGTCAACATCGGCGTCGGCGTCGGCGTCGGCGTCCTCATCAGCCGCGGCATCAGCGTTAGCGTCGTGATCATCCGCAGCAGTAGCACCCACACCCACGACCACACCCGCAGAAGGACCGACACCGACACCGACACCCGCAGAAGGACCCGCACCCGCACCCGAACCCGAACCCGAACCCGTACCTAACGCTGACGCTATTGACTGGATATGACGGCCAGAGAGAGGACTCGCCAGCTTAGGCGAAGCGACTTCGATGGTGTTCTCTATGGTGAGCTCGATGTTCTCGACGGTGTTCGTGTTCGCGAGCCCACTTCTCCGTCCACTCCGTCTAACCGGCGTGTTCGGCACCGAAAACTTGAAAGAATCTTTATCTCTACCTTTACCTTTATCCTTGTCGACCTTGTCGAAAGTCAAAGTCGCGCCTCGACTCCTGGTGGTGACGCTCCCGCCTCCATTGTTCTCACCAGCGCCGGCGCCAGTGGCGGTGGCGGTGGCAGCGTTGCGTGGCGAGCTGCGCACCGCGACGGCCGCCGTAGGGGTGTCGGTCAAACCACCAGCACCACCAGCACCGGGTTTGGGTCGACCGAACGCAGTAGCTAGGCTGCGCTTCTTCGTACTCCGCTGGCGCAGCATGGCCGGTGGGATAGGCGGGTCGATCTGGAAGCGCGACGGCGGGATGTTGAGAGTGCGGTATGCGAGGGCGTAGCCGGTCAAGACTGGTTCTGGTTCTGGTTCTGGTTCCGGTTTCTGGGGTTGAGCTTCGTCCACCTTGTCCACCGCTTTCTCCTTCCCCTTCATCTGACCTTCGCCGTCGCCTCCGCCTCCGTATTCGACAGCTTTGCCTTTGCCTTTGATGTCGGCGTTGGCGTTTTTGGAGTTGGAGACGATAATTGTATCATCGTTGGACTTGTCATCGTCATTGACGAGATCCAGGCCGTTGATTTTAACTTCGGGTTGGGTGACTTGTGTGGAGACAGTGCCGTTGAGGGCATCTGTGGATGGCGGACCAGGAGCGACTGTGCCGTGTTCATTGACGAGTGAAGAGTCCTTGACGTCGACACTTTTTCCCTCTGCCGCGGCGGCGGATGATGGTGGCTGTGATATGTCTATTGTCGATCTCGCGGCTTTCATTTTAGACTTGGGCGAGACGTGGCCCGGCTCTGTTGCCTCTACGTCTGCATCGGGCACAGCATTTCCGGCTTCGGAGATAGCTTTGCTGACGGGATTGTCTTGCTCTTCTTCATCTTCATCCTCGTCATCGCGAGGCGCCATGGTGTGCAAGGGCTGCCCGTCGAGTGCAGCCTGGTCGCTACGGCCCATGATGTACGGCGTCCATACTAGACTCTCGGGCTTCAGCTGGCGATGTTTCTTGGACTCAAACTCCTGGACAATGCGCTCGTAGAGTTTCTTGTCATACCGCACGGCGTACGTCTTTGTGACGGGATCTCTGACGAATGCATACAGTCGTTCGAGGGAATGAATCACATCGTCGGCTGTCATGCCCGTCCGGGCCATCAGCGCTTTTGTGCTGAACGGCTTCATACCGATGGCGAGCAGGTGTCGAGATACAGTCAAGTCCCAGTACGATCGGTATGCTGTCAAGCCCATATCTGACAATGGCTTTTCCGGTGACCCTTCCTTGCCCTCTATTCTTGTGAGGAGGTATGAGAAGTCAATCAGGAACATGGCGTAGCCTTTCCTTTGGTGGATTGGCATGACCAAGATACAACTGACATTGTTCTGACTCGCGGGCCGCTTCTCCTTGCTGAAATATCCGACGAAGTGGTACCCGAACTCATCATATTCGGTCAGGATGTAGAACAGAAACGGCTCCACGTCGTAGTAAAGCGTCTTCGATCCGAGAAACATCTTGGCCATAAGACATAAGCATTGACAGTATTCTGTCTTCTTGCGGCCATCGACTTCCCACACTGACACCGTGCCATCTCGGTAGATCTCGTCGCCTGGAGGATGTTTGGCGGGACATTTCAGTTTATGTCGGTATGCAACGAATTCCGAGGGTAGGTATTTTAAGCAGTATTCGCATATAAATAGTCTCGATTCATGAGAGTACTCTTCTGGATATGGCGCTGCGTAAAACGTGTCGATGACAAACTTGCCGAACTGAATACATTTGATCTTGGTAGGCGGTCCTGATACCGTTCGGTTAGGCTTAGCTGTACCCTCTTTGTCCAAATTGATCTCCGCCTCGGCTGCAGCAGACGTCTTTCGCCGTTCTTCTTCTGCTTCTTTTCTAGCGATCTCGAAGATTTCGCGGTCTTTGAGTTGCGGTAATGATCGGGACGTATCTGCTTCTGCTTCTGACAAGATGCCACCGTATGGTTTGGCGTTTTGTTCCGAGTCCCGATCTGTGAATGCCGAGGGGAAAATGAGGTTGTGGGTTGGTAGGGCAGGGAATTTAGGCACAGGGGGTTGGAAAATTGGCGGAGCAATTTTGGGGACCTTCTTCTTTTCCCTGGCTCCTCTCCTCTTCCCTGGTCGAGGAGGTTGGCTTAGAATTTCCTCGATCTTCGACTGATCTAGCCGGAAAGCGAGGATGAATTTATGAGGAGGTGCTTTCTGGAACGGTCGATATTGTAATATCCGCGCAGTGGGTTTTGTGATTTTCAGGCTTGATCTTCTGGTTGAATGGGCGATAGCTTTCTCGGCTTCAGCCTTGCTGTCCGCCGTCATGGCTTCCAGCGCACGTGGTGTAGCTTTCCGTCGTCTCTTTTCTGTTGGAGGAGGTTCTGCAGTAAGTGATTTTCTCTTTCTGAGCGAACGTCCTCCCTCTTCACCCTCTTGTATAAGTGGTTGAGCAAAGATCGAATGCGAACCGGGCTTTTGTACTCCGCGTGTAACAGGTAACAAGTCTCTAACAAGTCGAGGTGCTGAGTTCTTAGACCGCACAGTCTGCTCTTTCGGAGACTCGGATAGCGGATGTCGCTTGACACAATCGGGACATTGCCAGTCGGAATAGTCCTCATGCTTGACTGCATCATTCTCCCGAGCGCACCGCAGATGCGCATGTCCATCACAATCGGAGCAGGACAAAGGTGACTCGACCTCTGCAGCCTCTGCAGCCTCTGCATCCTCCACTTGCTTGCAAAACATGCATTCTAGCTTCGCTTCTTCGGCTGGTGTTTCTCCTGCGACCTCTTCCTCGGACTCTGATGGTGACTGTACGCTTTCTTCCCCGAGTCGCTCGGATTTCTGGCTTTCGTTATCATCTGGCGCGCCTTCCCCCTCCTCTTCTTCGTCGCCGCTTCCCTCTTGTTGGTCTGCCTCTTCATCGGCCTCCGCGTCAGCATCCGCGTCAGCCTCAGCCTCAGCATCAGAGTCCGCGTCCGCATCCTCGTCCTCGTCCTCATCTGCTTCAGCATCCGCATCTGAATCTGCATCTGCATCTTTGGTAGAGTTGTCTTTTTTCACCCCGGGAAGCCGGGCATTTGCTGATTCTCCCTCACCATCCTCACTTTCATCTTCTTCCGCTGATCTCTGTAATTGTTCACCCAAATCATTGTCGTCCGAGTTTTGTGCATGCGAACCATCCAACTCTTGGTCTTTCATTTCTTCATCGTCATTCGTTGTCATTCTTCTATCCTCAGCACCGGCGGTCTCATTCCCAACCGACGGCTCGGCTGCTGCTTCTTTCGTCCCAGCCTCTGTGTTCGTCTCTAGCGCGACACTCTCTTGATCAAAGCTAGACGCGTCGTCCATTTCTTCAGAGACAAGAGGCGGCATGGTGTGCTCGTACAATGTGGTGCCTTGTGGGTGTTCACAGCGCTGCACCTATCGCTCTGGGTGTCGACTCTGGAGCACATCTAACTCTCATAAAGTAAGATGTAGACTCTCCAATTTTATGCGACCTGGCCCACGGAGCGATCAGACATTCTACACTTCGCGGTCGCTTCGAGTTCGTTGAGGTGATGCGGCGTCTCGTGGAGGAGGCAGGTGGGTCTCTAGACGCGTGAAATTACGTGCAACAACGCTCGGAAGGTGATTCGGGTCGTTTCTTCAATGATCGGAGAGAAGGATACACGTCAATAGACTATCTGTAATGTATTCGGGCCTGCAATATGTGGCTTGAAGACCACCTCAAGTCCACGACTACAACAACGACCCTGCGCCGACGTCCAAACTTAGTCACGTGAGATTCTTCGGCTTACTTTCCTTGGTTGAACGACGTGTCTACAGTCAGAGCCCAGAAGTAACGATCCCTGGACAGTGTAGATGAAGTATGATGCAGGAACTCGTTGTCGAAAATACGACTCTGGGGTAAGGTCAATAAACAGACCTGTTAACCCTTTTCGGCTTCTCGAAGTCGGCCTAGAACGACCTCTAGCCCACATCCCACCAGTCACCAGTGATGTCCTTCGCCAACGTGGATACACACTCGATGGATCATACATGCCACCCAGATTCAGAGCAGGAAACGGATAGACTGCAAACGTATACCCTGGGTTGGATGAATCAGTGGCAAGTCATTGACTTGTTCTGTCTAAAAATCCTCTGATGGGCTCCTGCAAGCATGAATCAGAATAGCCTACCTAAGGTGCCTTAAGCAAGGGGTATGTACTCCTTTGTGGAGCACCCAACGACGCCTGAGACCAAAGGTAGGATCGCGTTCCCACACACAGGCTGCCACTCTTCCAATGGCTGTATGTCGTACTTGATGATCAAAACAATCCTACATAAAACATGTCACGCTTGGATATCAGTCTTCACAGGCAACAAAGGACATTTCCGATCGTTCTTCTGGGCGTTCATTTGCATACTCGAGGTATAGCTGTGGTAGTCTCGGGGATAGAATCATGGCAGGAAAGATGCATCCCTTTCAGACCCCTCAAGTATTTCTGACTGTGAAATACAGGCAAACCTTCGCGGCCTTTTCGGTTGCGTTACGTCGCTAGCCTGCTGATCGCGCTGGCCGCTGTCTTCTTTGGTATGACTCCAGCCTCTTCTGCTTTGCTCGAGCCTCTTCTCACAAGCCGCAGGGTTTGTCGCCAATGACGGCGCCCAGAATCCCTCCGTTCAGGAATATTACACCAGCATAGAGTCGCGGATTGGCTACTGGCTACTCCTAGGGAATACGCGACACTGTGGGCTGTACCCAAGGGGCCAGATATGGCCTTTCCCAATAAGCAAAGCCCAACGAGCGATGGAATATCAATTATATGACAAGCTAAGCCTGGATCCTGGCTCGCGGGTTCTCGATGCCGGTGCAGGGTCAGGCTATGTCGCCATGCACATGGCAGAGAAAGGCCTGACGGTCCAGGCCATCGACATCACACCCCTTCACGTTGAAGATGCTGAAAAGAATATCAAGACCCGTGGTCTGGAAGGCAACATCTCCGTGCGCTTAGGCGACTATCACGACCTGACCGACTTCGCCGATGGCTCTTTTGACGGCATATATACGATGGAGACATTCGTTCATGCAGATGATCCTTTGAAGGTTCTCCGTAACTTCCGGCGTCTGCTACGCCCTGGCGGTGTTCTGCTCCTTAATGAGGCCGACTTTACCCGGAACTCTGAACTGTTGCAAGATATGCTCCGCCTGTCGCATTGCCAGAATACTTTAGAAGAAGGAGCTCTGCCCAAAATGTTGGAAGAGGTCGGCTTCACGGACGTCGAGCTGGAAGATCTGACCGACGAGGTCCTACCCTTGTGGCGGCTGTTTGGCTTCATTGGGTATGTCCCATACAAGATCCTACAGTTTTTTGGGCTACATACGCGGTTCACCAACCTGATGGCTGGTGTCGAGTCGTACCTACACTGGGGAGAAGGGCGATACGTTTCGGTCAGAGCGGTAAAGGCCTAGTCAACGCGAGCTTTTCAATCTGCATCTCTGGCGAACAAGATTGTCTCCCGGGCTAGCTACCAACATCGTGATCATCTCTACGCAATCGTACTGGCCGTTCACCCAAAGCAACCGCTCCCATTGTAAAACAGCGGCAGCCCTGGACTGTAGAACAGACTTCAACGACACCATCGTGACGCTTGCCGGCATATTTTGATCCTCGATTATGTGGAAAGGTACCCAGAATTCGCTTACAGTATATCTTGTTCTCGTTAATCTACGAAGGTAGGTACGGAGTACAGGTAATCATTTCAAGCCGGCGAGCGGACGACCTCCAGGCGGGTGAGCTTTCAAGCGGCATGAATTCTATCCCAAAATGGAACCGAACCCTTGGCACATCCTGACCGAGCTTCAAGCTGGTATGCGATGGACACCCTCCCCAACAGCACCAATCTTGAAACACCACACTGCCACGTCCGGGTGCTTTGACGTCCTTGAGCCATCCGTTTCCTGCGCTCCAATTGTCATATCAAGCGGAGGAATCGCGCGACAGATCCCGCCCTTGAGGGCCCCTCCGAACATTCAACCACTCAATCACTGACCGCACTTCACCATGGGTGTCCCCTTCGAAGCCCTTCTTCCTTACGCCATCATGGTGGGCATGTTTGGTGTCACGGTATGAACGTCTGGAGTCGCCTTAAGAGATTGGGGCTAAGTGGTTTTCCTAGGGTGCTGGCTTGGCCTCGCTCAAATATTACACAAACGACTACAAGCGGCCGCGGAGACAGTTGGACCTCTGGGACAGGCAATGTCGGTCATATGTGTCGGTTTGAGAGGATATATGCTGATGGGAATAGTGATGGAAAGAGACTACAGGATAACAGGGAAGTTCAGAGGACAGTCGGATGTTGTGGAAGCGCCGGTGGGATTTGAAGGTGGGCAGATATACCTCTTCATGTTTACTGAAATGCTGACCTTTTCTTAGTAAACAGCAGATGGAAGGTTGGTAGTTACTGGACGAGGCGACGCTGGCAGACTTCTAACCGTTCATCTAGGCCGAACCACGAATCACATAAGTCGATATGCTACTCGGCACCCAAAACCCCGACGCCTAGACTTATACGTATTGAAGAGCAGCCCACAAAGTCCAGATGTGAAGAGAAATGCTGCATTGCTCGAGTGGCACGCGTCGTCATATTTCTGATGGAAGAGGTAGCCAGGGAGTTTCCCTTCCACATGAGAACAAACGAATGATACCATTAAGAACAAACCGCGCTTCCGATGTTGCCGCTGTTTAGCTTTTCAGTGTCATCGCACTCTCCGCATTGTATGCAGGGGCCGCCTGGGAATAGCATGCTGGTGGCTCCCTTCGCTCAGTGCCCAGGGAAATCATGCGAAGGGACGCGGTCAAGCCCTTGCGTACAGTTCTTCCGCAATCTGTAGACCAACACAGAACGCAGGTAGTAGCGAACCCTCTATAGGGTCTTGGTGGCTTCCACCTCGCTCAATATTGGTATTCCAAGAACTTACTCTTGAGAGTCTGGCATCTGCCACCACAAAGTCTCCGAGCTCGGATCGGCGGCTGAGAATCGACTGACACCTCGGCCTTCCGTGAATCTCCAACTTCCTTTTCCTTCTGCTCATTCACACACAGGTCAAGAGATGACGCTCAAGCGTTTAAATCTTGCATTGTGCCATAGTGCAAACCAGATAGTAGTTAACCGCGGTGCTCTTTCTTCCAGACCAATCCAATCATCCATTCGTCGACGATTCGCTAGTATCGCCAGGAATATGTCAGCTGGAAGTTCAAGCGATCTTCTGGAGAAGTTTCGCCGGCTGCATGAATATTCTCCCTGCGATGTAAGGCGCCCGACGGCAGCTGTAGGTTCGTACTCACAGTCCAGGTCTCCGACGCTCTCCTCAAACTTCAAAAGCCTAAAGCAGGCGAGGTCGCAAGAGCCGGGTTCCTGGCAGATATCGGTAAGCTCAATATGTATATGTCCGAGAATCCCTTGTTAAGATAGAGAAAGGGCCTGTCCCACTATCACAGAAACTCGCAGATGGCAGCACAGCAAAGAAGGTGATTGCACCTGCATGCACGTTGAAGCTGGTATCAAAGATCTCCCCGCCAGAATCAACGCCGCCAGCCGAGAATGCCATACCCAAGGGAAGCCATTGGGTAGACCTAACTGAACCTGGCAGCATTGTCGTCATTGATCAGCCAGAAGGACAAAAATGTGCGGCTGTTGGTGGTATCATGGCACAAAGGATGAAAAAGAGAGGTGTGGCAGGTTGCATCATTGGCGGTCGTGTTAGAGATATGGCTGAACTGAAGAGTTCTCATCTCCCGGTATGTCTTTATCTTGATTCTCACCGGAGTCTTGTCTCTTGATAGTGTTCTTCATTTTGATCACAGAACTGATAGTCTTCCAGATTTTCGCACTGGGGAAGTCGACAGTGGGGACGGGTGCTGAATCGTCAGTATATGCTCGCAATGTTCCAGTGTCCATAAGTGGTGTCACCGTGTCTCCGGTAAGATCGAGTGCCAACTGAAGGATTGTGCCTTTAAGCTCACCATTCTTAGGGCGACATTGTCTTCTGTGACCTAGAGGAAGGCATTGTAGTCATCCCGCAGGAACTGCTTGATGAAACTTTGTCGTTGATGCCCAAGTTGGTGTCTGCTGACGATAAAGTGAAAGAAGCTGTAGAAAACGGGATGACTGTGGCAGAGGCATTCAAAAAATTCAGAGAGTGAAGTGAACATTGAATCTCTGTTCTACCATACCTCTCTTTAATTGCGATGTATGGTAGTGACATTGAAGACTTTGCGACTGCCTAACAACACCAGCCAAGTCGGCCAGACCAACTCACTTGTCGCGCATCCCTCTCGCTTTGGCAGAACGATATGATCGCTGTCTATCTATCGCGACTATAGATTCCACTATTTCCTTCTACGCTCCATACAATATGGCGTCGTCCATGGCGACATCACGCTCACCAGTCGAGGCTGCGTCGAGTCCATCCAAACGTCCACTATCATCAAACAATCCCCTGCCCGCGCCCAAAAAAGCACGCCTACAGATTGCACCTCTTGATTGCAGCCACGGAACCTGTCCATCGCCTCCCAGAGAGGCAGAGCCATCGGTGTAAGTTGAGTACTGCCTCCCTACGCCTTGACAATCCACTCCAACCCTTTGTCTAGTTGTCTTGGCCTCGCGCTCAAAGTCGGGGGCCACAGACAGCAATAGCCTCACTGACACTCTGGCAAACAGAAATCCGATCACTTCTACGAAATTCCTTCTACCCTCTCCCGCACTTACGATTCCTCCTACACCCGTGTTCCCACCGTCAACCGCTTCGAACACCCCGGAATCACTTCAATCAATTCCTCCAATTCCTCCTGCCCTTCTTCCAGCCTTCGTTCCATCCACTCGAACTGGACCCTTCTCAAAAACCAAACCTTCCAAAGCTCATTCCGCCTGGGAGTTCTCTAGCATGTCAACTACCGACACTTTTGACCTCGGTTCGGCACCAGAGGTCATGTCTTCAGCATCAATGTCTTCGATTAGCTGGTGCGCTGGCGCCACAGTAACTTCTGAAGACACCGAAATGTCCACACCTGATCCGAATCAGAAGAATCCTTACTTCCACAACCTCCCTGCTCGCGTTCTGAACAGAATCTTCTACTTCGTCTTCGCCGATCAAGGATCTTTGGACGACGCCGTTCGACCCTACTATCGAAAGGGTATGCTGGCTGTTTACATCAAAACCGGAGACAATCCCAAGACAGGAGAAGGACGCGAGGTAGTCCAAGACAACATCGACTTTGACGTCATGCTCGTGAACAAGCAATTCCTAGAAGTCGGCAGCCGGATTCTGTACGGGATGCGAACGTTCAGATTCAACGACCCTGCCTCCTGCAAGTGGTGGTTCAAACATATCGGCACCCAGAATGTCTCGAAGGTTCGCAACCTCAGCATAAGCATCGATTCAGGCTTCAACGTCAAAGTTCAGGATCGATGTACGCTCGATCTCTGCTTCGAAGAACAATGGTATCAATTCTTGTGCTGGCTTCTGAACAGACATCGCTTGGAAAATCTGAAGATCGAGTTCTGCAATTGGCTTGAGCCCCGATTTGTGGTTCCTAATAATCTCGAGATGCAATATGAGGTCCACGATTGGCGCAAATGTCTGATCCTCAAGCTTCGAGACTTTCGCGGCGTTGGGACTGCTCGAATCATTGATGTAAGCAACGTCATCGTGATGGCGCCGGACTGTCGAAAGATCGCTTTGATGATGATGCAACCAAAGGACACCGGCTATGTCTCCCCGATTATAAAACGGAAGCCCCCCTTGGAAGATCTGCTGCAAGAACTCCGACTCAAGAACCAGGAAATCCAGGCCAAGCGAGCTCAATCCCAAGTCGCGGAGCAGGAGACCAGACAGGTGGTGAGATTGAAGCAGTCATCGATCAATCTCAAACAGAAATCGGACAACTCAAAGTTCTTGGGATTTAACCAAGCATCGAGAGTGGACACTTTTGCACCAGCGCCTTTCTACAGTCCAGTCACAAAGAGACTACTTCAGACCTATTCGAGGAAGAATCGAGGACGGTTTTTCAATACTTCACTGTTTGAGGAATGATCTCCTACGTTTCGATGGATCCGTTGGCCTGAAGTTGTCGACCAAAGGGAGACTGTGTTTTGTATGATCTCTGCTAATGGGTGGGGAAGAAAGAAGAAATTGTCATGTCAACAATAGTGGCATCTCGCTAAGGAGTCACATTCGTGATACATGACAGCCAGGAGAAGCGTCTGGCATGGAACAGTGGGGAAATGGCTATCTTGGAATCGAGATCAGGCAAGAGCATGATAGGCGGTCTTTTTCACTTCGCACGACAGGATAGCAAATCGATAATGGCAAGATTTCTAAATCATGAGAATTTCTTGAATCCTTGAGAATAGATATTCTTCCATCCGTCGCGTAGTCGGGTCACGCTGTCCCTCGCGCTCACCGTCAGAAAACACCGTCTCGCTAACCGTATTCACAAAATTGGAACGTCCTGTCTTGACACTGGAGCCTGTCCGAACACGCATTTGTGACAAAATGTGTTGACACAGTTATCCCTTGCATCTACAAATCGACAGTGACAATGAGAGTCAACTCATTCAGTCTTGAACGCGATCTGGCGACTCTTGACAGTCTGGTCGTCCTCTCCGATATCGAGTTCTCTCAACTCGCCGGTGCCGACGTTGTAGATGAGCCCGTGGACCTGCAGGCCGCGTTCTTGCATGGCGTCAATGACGACGGGATTTTCGTGCAGGACTTTTGCGCCACTGCGCACGTTCAACTCGACCAGCTTCAGCGCGCGCTCCTTGGGCTCGAGACTGTTGAGCAGGTCGAGGTTCTCCTGGCGGATGGCGCGCAACGGCATCAGCCACGTGTCGATCAGGCCGAGTTTCTTGTTGTCGAGGGCGGCGGCGATGCCTCCGCACGAGGTGTGGCCGCAGATGATGATGTGCTTGACCTTGAGGTACTGGACGGCGAATTGGATGACGCTGAGCGAGTTGATGTCCGTGGCCGTCAGGATGTTGGCGATGTTGCGGTGGCAGAAGATCTCGCCGGGTTTCAGGCCCAGGATGGTGGTCTCGGGGCAGCGAGAGTCCGCGCAGCCGATCCAGAGGATCTGCGGGGATTGGCCTTTGCCCAGGGACTCGAAGAGTTCGGGCTCGGTCTCGGCGAGCGAGCGGCGCCAGGCCGAGTTGTTGTTGAAGGCTTTGCTGTAGGCGTCGTCGGTGTTGGGTGGTGCTGGAGAGAGGGTTAGTGGTTATCTGAAACCGTCGGGGTCAAATTGAGATGGGTGTGATTGTAACCAAAAAGAAAAGGAATGACGAGGTGGAATGGGAGTGCATATCCTGATGGTGAGGAAGAGAGAGGGATTATGATATTGGGCAAGCAAAACGGAGTTGGTTGTCACGTGCTCGCAGTCGAAAAATGTTGAGATGAGGTTCTCCAGTGTGGCTTTTTGTGAGGGCTGGAAATCGCTTTGCATGCCAAAATTGATTCTGCCAAAAAAAAAAAGGAAACGTTTCGAATAATCATGCGTCCTCTTTCTGGATACTGAGAAATGACTTGCACGGCTTATCGAGCAGGAGAGGTGACTCGGGGCTAGGCGAGGCAGCGGAGGGGAGGATCTTAGACAGAAGGAGAGAGGATGTACTAACATGAAGGCATCTCGCTTGGTTTGAATTCGGTTTCGTCGGTTTCGTCGTTGCTGTTTGCTGTTTTTGTTGAAGATTTGTAAAGAAGCTCCGACGGTGGTTGCTTGGAGCTATATAGTCGTGCAGAAAATGAGACTCGGGGAGATATCGAGGTATCGGCGGACGAATTGAAGGATGAAGATGAGGATGACGGTGACGGTGATGGTGGGAAAGAGAGGGTCCGAGGAGTAAGAGTAGTCTTTGCACACCCTGAGATCCCGGAGCTCAAGGCAGATCTACGAGTATGGAACTGGGACCGAGACTGGGACCAGGAGCAGGGCCAGTCAGAAGCTCGGAATTGCTTGGATTGCTGCGGCTGATGCTGTTTGGTCAATGATGATAATCCTGCTTTTGGTTGTGGTCGAGGGAGACTTTGTCGCGAACTGGTGAGATTGCTGCTTGTGAGACGTCGCAGCGTTGATAAAGACGCCGGAGTGTGCCTTGATGAGGGCGACATGATACGTCCTTCTCAGAAAAGGGAGGAAGAACGATTATGCGTCACTCGTCTTCAAGAGGATGGCATCGCATTGCGGTTCTGCCTTGGCAATCTTTTTTTTTCTGGGAGACTCCAAGCACCGCACCCACCAAGGAGAACATGGATGATGGGGACGGATGATTTCGCGAGAGGATGTTAAGGCCGTGACGTGCGATGATACCGAAAGTAGCCGCCTGGGGCTCGCGGGTTTGACGACAATTTCGGGGCCTGTCAGTGGATGATAGTGGTTTGTGGGTGCCCCTACGGTGACCGATTTCTGGGTGATTAGGTGGGCTTCTGGGCACTAAAACGTCAGCTAGGCTCGCCTCTGAGATCCCCCGGTCGATCGCACGGTCAGCACCCAGCGAGCCAGATCTCGCGCAACAGGAGCTCAAAAAATCTTTTTCTCGTGGCTCCTCATGATTGGTTGTCCGTGACCTCAGTCATTATCGTGCCTGTCGACATCGGCGCTTTAGCACTGATGGCGCAAACACAGGCTTCATCATCGATCATCCATTTACTTCCCTAAGGATGTCCCTGGGGATGTCCCTGAGGGTGTCTATCGAGAATGCAATATGCGCTTGTTTCAGCACCAGTTTCCAACTGATAAGACCCCTCCAAGGCAGCGGCTCTCCTCTTGTCTCAAGTTTCATATCCGGCCGCCTTGTATTCCAGGATAAGGCACTCCTGGATACAACCGCAACTATTGCCTCAAGTCATGTGATACCAACGTCCGTCGGATTCTTGACAACGTAACCCATCTGAAACAACGTCCCAACGTTCCTTTCCTGCTTGTAAAGAATCTAGCCAAGGCACATTCGTTGTCGTTCGCTCCAGCCTTTGTCTTCACCAGAAGGGTGTGTGCTGCCACCTGGGCCAAACTCCCTCATACTAAAGGATGGCTCGATTATCTGCCACGTTCGGAGCATCTTGAGGCACCACAGCTGGAAATAACGCTTGAGGAATGAGAAATTTGATGCCTCGGCTCCAATGGCTAGGTCGAACATGTGTACAACCACTCTGATATGTGGTGACTTTGACTAGACTTTGATTCAGCCGTTTGCTCAAGTCCGCGGACTGTTCACCGACACGATCATCAGCTGGCGGCTTTAGTGCTGTGTTCAACTGTCAGTGGAAAACGAGGGAAAAGCGAACAACCTCGCAATGGGAAATGTCACTTTGGCGTGTCGGTAAGTCGACAATAAGTACCTGGTCAATAGCGTAGTGTCTGGGATGGAGGAAAGACAACACCCCTCCGAACAGCAGAGAAGCCCGGCGACAGGGCAAGGCTCGATCAGCTGGTCTCCTCCCTCCGACTAAAGGCACCCACCTCCTCCCCAGCGTTGCCGTCGATCGCCGTTGACCTCGAAGCTGGCGACCGCTACGTCTCGGCCGCCAATGTACAACTTTGGCCATGTCAGTGAGCGATGTTCAGCGCCTGCTGTTGTGTCTGACTTGACGCGAGGCCGCTCAGAGGCCGTTTGTGCAACGTTTGTACGGATGATTAGCCAGTCACTTCGGGCGTGTCTGCCGCTGGACGAGGCATATGTGCTGGCCACACCAGCAACACGCTCATTGCAGTTCTGCCCACCAACGTGGTGCCCCTGAGAGAGAAGGGGATCGCCCATGATGTCATTCTGATCTGACTGCTCTGGAAAGGGCCCCCAGTCCTTTTTCTGCCTGCTTTACGGGGTACTGACGATCAAAATGGCTGCTGATAGCTCGTGACATCTGCATTTTCCAATTGGCGGGATCGCCCTCGGTGCTGGGGTTGTGCCTGACACTGAAATTGAAAACCCCGAAGAGTCGGGCCGCGAACGTGTCACGCATCGACTGGAGCGGCCACACGATCTTGATGGCCGCCACCTAGAAATTGTACTGTCCTGGGCAAGGGGCCGTGGATGCTTGGGTCCTCCACGGTCCTCGTACCACGTTCCTGCTGCCCCTGTCGTCGACCAATTCGGCCTAGCTGAGTCCCCCGGCCTGGGCGGATTCCTTGGCATCCACCGACAAATCTGGCCATTCATCCCGTTCACCAACCTGTCTTCTCCTTCTCGCCTCTGGTCACAACCTCATCGAAGCTCCCCGGGAACATTGATTTCTCAAGGTATCCTGCTTTTCCATCCTTCGCATTCCCAAGTGTCTCTACTAGAGCTGCACCGGCGCGTCCTCGACTGCGACGCGCCTTTTTTTGTGTCTCAGTGGGCCCCTGGATTTGGCGATCTTGGCTATGGATCTCTAATCTCTCTCCGTTTCTTGGACACCACTCCAAGACTTTACTGCTCCCGACAAGACTTGACAAGAAGTTCCAAGGACTTGGCCGTCTCAAAATGGTCATCTTTATACTTATTCTCTCCTATTTTGAGATCCGCCTAATCTCCTCAACTCGAGACGTCAATGGACTCGAACCTTTCCGCTCGCCTAAACACAGGCATATGTGGAGCGATACTGTTTCGTGTTATTCATCTGCGTAAGATCAACTCAAATGGCAAGATGTGAGGCTGCCTACGATGGCTTGCAATTAGCGAACGGCAGCCAACAGCCATATTACTAGAAAGGTAGGAATACCTCCATCCTACGTTCCTTTGTCCTCCGTCTGCACGCTCATTCTCAACCGCATCATATCATTTTGAAAGCCTTTGCTTTCGTCCTTTCGTTTTTCTTCAGTCGCTCCTTTCCTTAACTATGAGGTCCCTGATTTATTGGGCGGCTCTTTTGCCGCTCCACTCTCTCAATGTCCTTGCAAATGCACCAGAAGAGGCGGATGTTATCATTGAGGTCACCACGACAAGAACCGTGACCGTATGTCCTCTCACAGAGCTCTATACCTGCGAAGCCGATGTTCTCCCAACGGCTACTCTTCCATGGGAAGATTGGACCACAACTCCTGGCGGATCCGCTGCCACCACCACAACCTCAAAGGGAAGTGATCACTCAGGCAGCTGGGGAACAACGACCGAGTCATCCAGCCCCGGCTCTGGAAGTACTACTTCTGGCACTGGTCCCTGGACCACCGCAGGCCCAGGCAGCGCGACTACTTCCACGTCTGTACACTATGGCAACAGCACAACGACAAGCTACACATCACTGTCGACGACAGCCAGCCACAGCACAACAACCTCCAGCCTGACTTCGTCCACTACCTCTATTTGTCTCAATTCGACGGCAACTTCTGCTGTCAGCATCCCAACGCCTCGATGCAACGGCCCAGAAAACAGGGGTGGTTGGTGCCAGGGCAAGTCTGTCGATGATGACACCCACGGCACCTTCTTCACCGGACAGACCAAGAAGTACACCTTAACGATCAGCGAAATGGACTTGGACTATGACGGGACCTTCAAGCCCTCTTTCGCTGTCAACGGCCAGTCGCCCGGTGAGGCTATCGTCGCCAACTGGGGTGACATGGTGGAGGTCACTGTGATCAACGCGTTGACCACCAATGCCACAACAATCCATTGGCACGGTATCCGACAGTTCGGCACCAATGACCAGGACGGTGTGCCTGGTATCTCCGAATGTGGTATTGCTCCCGGGGCCTCCCGCGTCTACAAGTTCGTAAGTCTTGTCAAACCCACTTGACAGCGCTAAGCTTCGGTCATCCCCGTTTCAGCTCTTCAATGCTAACGAGCTAAAGCACGCGAGTACCTACGGAACTGGATGGTATCACTCCCATGCCTTGTCTCAATATGGTGCTGGTTGCCGTGGCCCGGTCATCATTCACGGACCTGCCACTGCGAACTACGACCTCGATATGGGCACAGTCATGATTGACGAGGCCTTCAACCAAACCATTTTCCAGCTGGCCTACAACATCGCCAGAGTTCGAGGGGCATTGCCGCCATCCACCAACTACTTGCTTAACGGCAAGAACAAGTCCCCAGATGGCACAAGAGGTGAGAGCGCGCAATGGACCGTCAAGAAGGGAAAGAAGCATCTTTTCCGTATCATCAACAGGTAAGTGTGTGAATTTGCTGTGCCGATCTATACTAATATGCGTCACCAGTTCGGCTCAAACTGCATATGCCGTGCACTTTGATTATCACAAAATGAAGGTCATCTCGGCCGATTACACTCCAATCGTACCTTACGAGACGGATATCCTGTACATTCAAAGCGGTCAACGGTATAATGTTATCGTTGAGATGAACCAGGTAAGACCATACCACGACCTTTTTGAGCATAAGCTTATTGTGAACAGCCCGATGGAGCCTATTTCCTACGAGCAGTTACCCAGACTGGTTGTGGTGTTCAGTCCTTGAACAACGGCCTCGGTACTTCCAACGGTATCTTCAGCTATGAAGGTTCTTGCTCCACGCCCAAATCAGACAACTTCACCATCGTCACTGCGGGCGACTGCAAGGATGAACCACTCGCGAAACTCATTCCACACGATGCTAAGACTGCCGGCTCCGTTGCCGAGTTCCAGGACACCGTCAAACTCCTCCCTGGCGGCAACGCGGGCTCACAGGTTTTTGCTGGATACGGTTCGGTCATTAGATGGTTCTTGGGTGGCATGATGGATCTCGCGAACAACAGCGCAATTCCAGCGGCCAACAAGGCCCTTAATGTCACTTACGATGAGCCAACCCTGAAGACACTGGCTACTCTGCCAGGCTTGGCCTACAACAGCTCCTTCTTCGGCAACACTGCCGTCCTGGATGGCCCTGCGAACTCTTGGGTCTACTTTGTTATCCAGAACAACTTCCAGACATCGCACCCTATGCACTTGCACGGCCATGACTTTTCGGTGCTTGGTCAAGGACGTGGTGTCTTCACAGCAGACATGGTTGGCCAGCTCAACTTCCAGAACCCCATCCGACGAGACACTGCTTTGCTCTTCGGTATCGGCAGCCCTACGGCATTTACTTCTGGCTGGACAGTCATCGGCTTTGAGACTGACAACCCCGGCGCCTGGCTCATGCATTGCCACATTATCTGGCACGCCGACGGTGGTATGGGACTTCAATTCCTCGAGAGACCCGACGAGATTGATGCCGTCGGATACTATGATGCGGATTTCAAGAACGAGTGCTCGGCCTATGAGACTTATGAGGACGCTGGTCACGGCAGACATCCCTATGAGTCCGGTGTAAAGAGACGACATCTGCAGGCCCACAAAATGTCGCATATGAACGTCGTCCGGAAGCTTTGAAGCGGCCCAGGGTTACATGACGATTGGCGCGGCCAGCTTGGAAATATTTTGATATTCGTGACGTTGAACGCAATGGAACGCCAGCATCGGGAACCTTGTATGCAGTATAATTTGTCCTTCTGGTGCATTCTATTTTTTGGATAACTAATTCACACTCCTTTGTACAGTGTCTTGGGGTTTCCTGCGGCCTGCCTCGAATTCGCATCACTGAGTGAGGTTCTATCGTCAAGCGGAGCCCTGTATGACTTAGGGGCTCGATCACTCGTCCCAAACACCTTCGACTAAAGTCTTCATGTCATCGATGCTGACAGCGAGTTCAAAAGATCCGAGCAGATATGACACTAACCTCAAGAGGGCAGGTAGAGGCAGTCACTCCAGGCTGGCCTCTAATCTTCAGCCTATCACAACACGCCTTCAGCCTCATCAGGTTTCTGTTTGTTTTAGTCCTCACCCTGACCGATCAAAGATAGGCGCATCTCTGGCTTACCCGTGGTGCCAGAAAGCAACAAATGATCGGCGGTCCTTGGGCGATAAGCTCCAAGAAAACAAAAGAGTAAGCGAAACCAAGCATGGCGGATGCCCCGTCATCATTGCTTATCTCCTCGACAGGTTTTATATCAGAAGCTTGATCTCAATGAGAGAACGGGTGGATCTATCCCTAATGTCTCATGTCTGCCGCGCTCGAATCCCGGGGCACACCGAGCAGTTAAGTACTGGCCAGGGCGGCTCCTCACTAGTCAGCGACTTAAACACTCTTACTTCGCATCCGATTCACCATGGCCGACGGAGCCTTGGAAGGGGAGAAGAGGACGTCAGTCCCAGACGGCGAACGTCGAAAGAGCTCCCTACGGGACCTAGCAGACTCAGATGATGTTGTTATAACGCTCAACGGCCAAATCATCAATGCTTCGGGACATGCAGACCAGCTACAACGGCAATACGGCTTACTTAGCATACTGGGCTTAGCCCTGACCGTCGACAATGCCTGGGTCGCCCTTGGGACGTCCCTGGCAGTTTCAATCTGTACGTTACGCGCATCCCCTTCATAGGAGAATCATTTCATGACAACACGCACATTCGCACAAAGACTGACGTTGTGTTGGGCAGACAATGGTGGACCACCCGGTGTCATCTGGGAATTATGGATCGCAGCATTCTACTACAGCTTCATCAACGCGTCGATCGCCGAACTCGCCTCCTCAGTCCCCTCTGCCGGCGGCGTCTACCACTGGGCGTCGATCACGCCGGGCCCCAAATGGGGCCGCTCAGTTGGCTTCTTCGCCGGCGCACTCAACTACTTCGGCTGGCTCTTTGACCTCGCGTCGATTGTGTACATCATGTCGGAACTCTGCGTGCAGATGTACTTTCTGTACCATCCGAACTACGTGATCCAGTCGTGGAACATCTTCGTCGGCCTCGTCTGCATCACGGTGATCTGCGTCTCCATCACCATCTTCTTCAACGGGATCCTGCCGTATCTGCAACACTTCGGCTTCTTCGTGGTCACGGTCGGCGGGGTCGTCACCATCATCGTCCTCGCGGCCATGCCTTCCTCCCACGCCTCGACCAGCTTCGTCTGGACGGACTTCGCCAACGACACCGGCTGGAGCGGCGGCGTCGCGTTCCTGACGGGCGTTCTCAACGGCGCCTTCACCATCGGCACCCCCGACGCCGTCACGCACATGGCCGAAGAACTACCCAACCCGAAACGGGACCTGCCCAAGGCCATCTTCGCGCAGATCGGCCTGGGCTTCCTGTACGCCTTCTGCTTCGCCATCGCTTTGTTCTACGGCGTCAGTGATCTTTCCGCCGTCCAGAGCAGCAACGGCTCCTTCCCGCTCGCCGAAGCCTACCACCAAGCAACCGGAAGCAAGGCCGCCACCTTCGGCCTGCTTTTCATCATCTTCCTGTCCCTGACGCCCTGCCTGATCGGAACGTTCCTGACGGTCGGCCGCACATGGTGGGCCCTAGCCCGAGACAACGCCACCCCGTTTTCGAAATTCTTCGGCCGTGCCAATGAAAAACTAAGCTGTCCCGTCGAAGCCACCGTCTTGACGGGCATCCTCACCATCGGCCTGGGCGCCATCACGCTCGGCAGCAAAACGGCCTTCACGGATCTTGCAGGTTCCTTCGTCATCCTCACCAGCACTTCGTACGCTTTGGCATTCGCGCCCAACATGTTCACAGGCCGGCGGTACATGCCCGTCGGTCCGTTCCACATGGGCAAATGGGGCTACCTTGTCAATGGGCTTGCCACGTTCTTCATCATCTTCTTCAATATCTTCTACTGCTTTCCCGTAAGTCTCTCCTATCTCCTATCCTCCGTTTCATTGCCTAAAGTTGCGGATTGGGGCTTTGACGTTGCTCTCACTCAAAAACTATGACTAACCTTCAAACTTATAGTACGCCTTACCCACAACGACGGCGTCGATGAACTACAATGCGGTCATTCTAGCCGGTGTCATGGCGCTGACTACGCTCTGGTGGTTTGTCCATGCTATTCGGAAATATGAAGGCCCGAATGTGCAAGGCATGATCGATGCGAATGTCGCTTCGGAAAGGAGGAAATCGAAAGTGTAGATACCGTATCAAAGGACAAGCGGCGCAGTAGAATCGAGGCGGACATCCTGGGCCTTGATCGCCACAGCAGCAGCCTCTGCTACTATGGAATATAGCCACTCAATAGGTGCCATTGGACCTGGGCAATGTGGTCGAGGGGCTTCTTGGAGCTAATTATGTTCTTCGACCTTCGGACACCGTTTGGATCCAATGGCAATGATGTGAGAGGTTGATTCCGGCGTCCAGATGTCAGACAATGCTACAGTTCACATGTGAAGAGTGCACCGAATCCAAGAAAAGCAAGAACTCGTGAAAGTGATGTGAGTAACTTCCATTCTGAAACTACTTAGAGTCTACACCTGAAGATTCGCACTATGTCGAACTTCGGTGTACACTGCCTTCTTCATGACTCCGCAATGGTCATGTTGTTCTTGACCGTCATGTTCCCAATCTGTCCACTCAAGTCTGTGGTGTTGTCGGTGGGTATACCACCGACGGCCATGCCACCGACCATGCCACCCGGAGGCCGTATTCCAGCTCCATTGGGATCCACAGCGTTCCAGCGAGTTTCTTTCTTCCATATTCCGCCGTAAATTTTGTTGACGTACTGACCGAGAAGTAAAAGTGCATAACTGTCGGCGTTGATTGCAGTATCGGCATTGGTCGAATCTGGATTTTTGTAGGCGAATTTGTTGGCCAAGGTAGCTCCGTAAATCAATTGTTTCGTGCCACCAATCTCGGTTTGCACATCAATGATGACAGGCTGATCAGGCGTAGGTTGGACATAGTTTGCAAACCCCATACCGCTCACATGGAAGTACTCGTGAATGATTGCATCTTCGAATGTTCTCCTCGAATTCAAGTCTGGAGGCGTGGGGTTCCTGTAAACCGCAGGGCCCCACAGTTTCTCTGCGTAGTTCAACTTATTGAAAAAATCATCACAGAAGGTGATTGTCCATGTATCATATATCGAATCCCGAGGTGTTACCGTGTATGCACCGACTCCAGGTCTGCAGATGCCGTCTTCCACCTGACGTCTGCTGTCTTTGCAGGTGTAGACGAGTGGGAATTTCTTAACATCGGTGTTGTCAGCTTTCTTGCCGTTAAGCACAAAGTTGTACGGATACTCGAGGTTTCGTTGGATTCGATTGGCTATGACGGTACCCTGCGGCTGTTGAAGATCAGCTCCTGCTGCCATCGTTACCAGACGCCATGTACTTACATTGCTGACCCAGCCTTTATAACCTCTGAAGAACCAATCCCACATCGGTTCGATGGCAGCCGCTTGAGCAGTTGGGGCCAACATTTGGAAGACCGCGATATCGGTTGCACGTTGAAGAATGTTCAATTGGTCTTGATTGCAGTCTATGATAGCCTTGGACCAGTCGAGACCTTTGTAGAGCGATGGGTCGAAGTCGAGACCATTCCGATTTACCATTGCACTGTGGTTTCCACTCGGCAAAGGGACGCCGAAGGCCACGGCCCAGAAGAGAAGGAGAGCGAAGAACAGCATGATTGCTTCTTAGCGACTTGTAGCAGATGGTAATAGCGTTGTCTGATAGCAAGAAAGAATGGAGTTTGGAGCGAGCGGATCTTTGCGTGAACAGGAAGGAAGGTGGTAGGAGGTCGAGAGGATTTGTACTGTGAGAAGGACTGCTGGTCGGTGAATAAGGTCAAACAAGTGGTGAATGCAGGCGGTCTAGGTTGGCATCAGGTTCAGGTGAAGTGAGATTGAGTGAATGAAGAACGAGGTGGTTTAGAAGGTCAAACTCGTCCGTTCCTAGCAAGAAGCAGTGAGTACGCAAGTCCTCGCTCATTGAGACGATGCAGCATCTCAGACAGTGGTGAAAAGTCCTCCTCGGACCCCTTATGGAGAAGCACGTCCTACGTGCATCATGAACCGAGTTCAGGCATATTGATCTTCATTCAACGCTTCCGTGTCTGTCTCCAGTTGGATATTAAGGGAGCACACCACAGCATTCGCGCAATTACTGCACCGCATTAGAGCTGCGAAAGCATGGTCTGATTGACCACTCTTGTCAGATATCCGTGTGATGATCGCTCTCGTAAACGGTCTCAGAAGTGATGCGGCTCGCAAAGCCACGGTCCTCGGTCCAGCAAGTCCCTTCACACTTCATCCGACTGGAAGCCTGCAGATGTTTGGGGGCCCAAGCTTCCAGAATGCATAGGAGTAGCAGACTGCACCCATGGCAGTTATGAAAGCGGGCTGCGCAACCCCCTGGATTTTGCCTTGCAAATATGGTGCGACAGTTGTGAGTTCGTGTGAGAGTTGTTCCGCAGATGAGGGTGAAATGTGACCGGTGATCACAACTCGAGAGATATTCGAGCCAGGACCGCGAACATCCTCTGTGACGTGCTCCTGAATGGCCTCGACAAAGGCACGCCCAAAGCCTGCGAGATCCGCCCAGCAACCATTTTCATCAGTCTGTCGGTTCAGTCAGTCGCCGATGCTTCGCTACATTTGCTGGTGATGCTTACAGTCTGACCACGCACACATTTGCCTCCAGCGCTTCCGGGCCATGATTCACCGGGTTCTCCCTCGTCGACCAATATTTGGATCACCCCTGGGTAGATGGCGACTGTGATGACGTACCAAAAATGGTCTTTCGATCGCTCCAAACCCCTTCCATCGTATGCGCCGCGTGCATTGTCCATACCGACCATTCCGCTTACCCAATTGATCGGTTGTATTATGGCAGAATTGCACTGACAATAAGGGATCTGACTTTCGGACAACGCCTGATGGACGATCTTGTAGGTGGTTGGCCAGTGGTTGGGAGCACAGGCCATAATACACAGCTTGACTCCCCGATCAAGTTTTGCTGCAACCGCTTTCGCGACCGTCTTCAAAGTGTCTTCAAACATCAATCTTCTTGCGGGAGTGTTGTAGAGCTCGCTCATGTCTGTGTTCTTGCCATCAATCATGACGTATTTTCTGCGAAGTAGTATCAGCTGCGACAGGAACGAGTAGAGATTCCAGCAACGCCTTCGCAGGCGCGAAGATCATATGGAAAGAGTCGGCTTACGATGTGTCAGGTTCGTGTTCGAGTATGGTCCTCATGTATTCTTTGTAGGCATCATTAACCTCAATGCTGACAAGCGGAACCGCGACGTAGTCGTCGTCTTTTCGTTCGAGGCATGCGGTTGTGCTGTCGACTGTCAGTATGCAAGCATCCCTTGTATGTGAGGTACGAGAGCGTACATTTGAGTTGCATCGAGGTACAGACCGACCATTACATCCCCTTCAACCGACCAATATTCCTTGCGCGCCACATCAGTATCCACTTCAGCAGCCATGCTGGGATTGGCAGTGACGTGATCAGTCGGTTCGCAAGTGAAATATGAGGGCGGGCGAGGGAGCGGTCGTGAGTTCGAGAGGTATGAGGGCAGATTTCAGGGGCCTTGTGGATGGTATTGGTTCTGTCTGAAGCTGTAAGATGAGAGGCAGGGCGCAATGACGCGAATGTGTGAAGCGGCAGTGAGTCACGGTTGCCTGATATTGCGAGGTGTTTAGAAGCAGCGATGACCAAGAGGCAAGTGACAGCACCGTTTGTCGCTTCTCCGAGGCGAAAAATTCACCACAGGATGTTGAAAATGGCAGGACTGAGGCAGTGCTGAGATATCTTCACCACCAAGAACATTCGTCACTGTGTCACGCGTGAGGACTTCACCTTCACTGGTGAAATGGTTCAGCCGAACTTCCCTTTGCAAGAGGTCTGACATTTTTGAGTATTTCCGCACGTCGAGATGTCCATGAGCATGATATTGAGCCATTGTCACACAAGATGAGAAGGCAAAGAATGAGAAGGCAAGAAGGCAAGGGAGGCAGACGCTGAGACGCGTTTGACGACGATGAGATAAGCTTGACACGTGACATGCTTACGCGACGAGGCTGTCATTCTCAGCCTCGTGAGTACCTTAGCCAGCGGGATGCCTCCGATTCATCTCACCCCGACATCGGGAGTACCATTAATTCACGCATTCCGGAGTCATCACACGTATTAGGTACTTAAGATGCTTAAGCCCCAGTACTCGTGCTGGCTATTCTGCGGCTGACAGCAATCATGAATTGTATGTTTAGACTCGTCTCCAGACCGACCGCCAAAGGCTCCGTCAGGAGCTTGAATCTAGGGATCTCCGCAACACCAGCCCTTACTCGAAGCATCCACTCGACATCATCCGTGATGCAGACCCAAGACTGGAATGCAGCGCAATACCTCAAGTTCGAACGGCAACGCACACGACCTGCGACGGACTTGCTGGCTCAAATACCCCTGATCTCCCCCAAACGCATCATCGACCTCGGCTGTGGCCCTGGCAACTCAACCGCCGTGCTCGCCAAACAGTTCCCAGAAGCCCACATCACCGGCATCGACTCTTCGCAGGACATGATTTCCAAGGCCAGAAAGACTGTTCCTGGTATCGACTTCCAACTAGCCGACCTGAGCACATTCCGGGACACCGAGTCCGCGGACCTGCTCTTCTCAAATGCGGTCTACCAATGGATCCCGTTCGACGATCGTATACCCATCTTCACCGAGCTCATAAGCACGCAAAAGCCAGGTGGAGTGTTCGCGTTCCAAGTCCCGGACAACTTCGACGAGCCTTCACACGTTGCAATGCGTGCGCTGGCCGACGAGGGTCCCTGGGCTAAGACGTTGAAAGGCCTGAAAGATCCTCCTACACGCAGGCCGTTCCAGTCACCCCAGGTGCTGTACAATTCCTTGAAGCCACTGTGCTCGGACGTGGACATCTGGCATACGCACTACTACCATATTCTGGACGACCACCAGGCTATCGTTGAATGGGTCAAAGGCACTGGCTTGCGGCCATATATCGATCCGCTTCAACCGGGTGAGAAAGAGGACTTCCTGAAGGCATATCTGAAGAAAATTCAGGAGTTATATCCTCCTTTGGTTGATGGCAAGGTGTGTCTGAAATATCCCAGGCTGTTCGTGGTCGCTGTTCGGGCCTGAAACCTGCTGGTGGTCCTCCTTTCCGGGTGTTCGAGTTCATAGCCAGCTTCAAAATATCACTGATCACCTCACACACCGCCTACAATTTTCACACGTACCGCACCGCACCCACTCTTCACTTGTCTTCACTCACTCGATCACGCTCTCGGCCAATCAGAAAATCGGAATACCCTTTCTACCTTTTGTCCTGTTATATGTTTAAGAGGTGGATTTGTGGTCAACATTCCTTACTGTCAAGGACAAACTGAGATCGCTCAGCAGGCGTGGCTGGTAACGAGTGCAGTTCGAACCCCGGTTTGGACGACCGTAAAGTCATTAAACTAATGCTCATACCTTCTCGTGTCCCTGTGTGTTGAACCTTGTTGCTCCGAGGGGCGATGATACCAGGGGGCACGAGTCGTAAACGTAGAACTAACCATCGGAGCAGATATCTAGGTCGGCCGGAAAAACTCCCTATCTCAACTAGGGAGTTTCACTCTCCGTCACGGTCTAGGGAACGGCCCTAGACCCTGGCGGAAAAGTTTTTGCTATTTTCGATTACTGAATTGTTCTGCCTCGATATTGTTATGGGATCTTCATGCCACCCACGGTATTTAAGAAGGATCCCGCCATGCCTCGCCCAAAGGGCCATGCACACAGGGGACCGCCAACACAGGCTTCCTCATGATATCCTACAGTTGTCAGTAACTACAGCCGTACGCCATTGACGTGATCACGAATAGCCAGCTCAACATCAAACTCCGAACCTCTGAAGGTGTCCATCCAGTCTCCAATAACCGGCTGGCTCAAAAGCCAGTCCGAAGTAGGCCGTCCACGCTGTCCTGCACCGCCCAGTGAAGCAACATCACTACCGCCAAACGCTTCAACAAAGGGCTCCTTCATCGCACCGTCCTCATCCGTGGTCCAATGAGCCTGACAGACTACTTCGAAATCTCCCAAGACAGGATCACCCCGACCGGGCGACGAACCAAGGACATATAACTTATAATTGCGCCCGTCCTTCTCGTTGAACAGCAATGGAACAGCGCGCGATCGTGGCGGGCCAAGCCGGTCCAGCATACTCGAATGTAGAGCGCCGACGGTATTATTCTTCGAGACCGGCTCAAATCCTCGGAGCACCGTCAGTGCCGTTGCAAAGGCGGGGCCATTGAACAATCCCTCGCGACCGATCAGTCGAAGACGCTCGATGATGAAGTCCCTCCACATGTTGCAAGGGCAGCATTGCCCGCACAGAAAGAGCATAGCAGAGAACCCAATGTCCACAGCCTCGCCGAATACCCAATGGTCGTGGTCACGAGGTCCTCGGCCGATGGCCCCTTTTTCCGCATAGTCCGATAGGTGCAAGACTTCACTGACATGAAAGTACGTGGCGAGCTCATAGGTTTCGTCGTTCCCGCCCATACGGGCCAGGGCCCACATCAACCTCGCCATGCAAAAATGATACAGTGCTGCTGTCAAGGCCGATTGATACGTGTGCTGTTGTTTCTGTTGCCGCGGCATGCCGACGAGGAGTCCGTCAACATCCCGCCGACTCAAGCCCGAGGGAAATTTTTCAGCCACCGACTTTAGCGACGGATCATTGTACCTGTCCTTCCAGTCCTCGACCTCCTCGAGGAACGTTTTGATCCTCTCCATAGAAATCGAGTCTAGGTCCTTCACAAACGGACTCCACACCAGATCCGCAACGTACTCTTCGGCCGAGAAGACGTCAAGCAGCTGATGCATGTACTCGGCCATGAGAGACCCATCTTTGATGTCGTTTCCCAGAGACCGAGTACGTCGTCTTTCGTCCGGATGGAGTCTGCAAGAATTCTCCGCCCCGAACAAGGTGATCGGAAGAGGAAGGACGACACGACAGACGAAGCTCAGGTGCCTCAGCGCCGATCCAATCGGTAGCAGAGAGTTTGACTTCTTCTTCTCGAGATCCGGCCAGACGAGGAAGAAGTACTTTGCGAGATGATAATGACGAACGGCGGCGGGAATATTGCCATTGAAGCACTATATCGAGGTCCGTCAGCCGCGTTGTCGTCATAATCTCGGTGCTAAGAGGCAGCGGAGGAGCATTACTTACCTCGAAATAAGCCAACAACAGTAGGACGGCAATGACGATATCCGAGGACGGTGGCTCGGACTTGGATTTCAATCTTCTCGACAGCCCCTGGATAGCCATGGTGTACGTCTGCAATGCTGTCACTTTGGTGTCCGCGCCCCTGCTCTTGGCGTTCTCGTTCTCGTTCTCTTCCGAGCCTCCAGCCACCAGAAGTAAAGACGCCCGATGCAACGACCCAAGTGCCGTGATCGTGTCGTAGATGTACTCAACCTCCCATGCTTCCTGGCACAAGGTGTCGCGCCAGAAGTGGAAATAGCACGCCGGGAACAAAACATGCACCGTCCGGAAGAGATATTGATGGTATGCCAATACGCCCCGGGCTCTCGCATGTGGCCGCTGTGCTGGTGTCGGATTGTTTGGCAGCGCCACCAGAGGCCGTCCTTCGCTTTCGAAGTGAGGCGAAAGCGCCTGCAAGACTCCAGAAGGCCGCACCACCGCCACCGACGGCGGGGGCAGGCTGTCCGACGGAGATCGACTCTGAGTCTGAGTCTGAGTCTGAGGCTGAGTCTGCGGCTGGGGAGAATGACCTTCCATTTGTCGATCGTGCCGGACATCGATATATCGCATCCGCTCGTACCCCGCGCAGTGGATGTTCGAGGCCTCACATCGCTCACATGTCGGCTTCCGCTCATCACATTTGACACGTCTCTGTCGACATGTCAGGCATCCTGTTTTTCTCCTTTTCCGTAAGCTCGACATTTGTAGCTCATGCGCTCCACGGCAAGCTTCCCACGATTCGCGTTCGGTGCCGTAAGCGATTGATGCAGTAAAAGGTTTGAAGATCGATGGCGGCAATTGCTGGCGAGGCCAACATGCTGCAGAAAGATTGTCGACGGAATTGCTGACTAATTTAATTGTGTAGCGGCACAAGAGTTGTTGATCAACATGCTGACTCGCTGACTAATTCGGTTGGGGGTCGGTATGCTTTCAGCAATGAAGGGTGACCTCAAATTGTCAATATACCGTACTGGGGCCTTGAAGTCTCTCTAGTCCTCGTCTACTTCGTTATGTAAATCTAAAAGGCTATTGCAAGAATGCCAGCCCTGGTTCTCAAGGTCGAAGGCCTGTAGAAGGGCTTGAAGGATACTGGAAAAGGCATTGTCTCGACAGCCTCTTCAATAATCATCCCCCGTCGACCCATAAAGATGGGACCCTGTCTCTAGAACTTCAATCTCATCTCCAATTTCCACATGTAGCTGAGCCCGTTGAGCGACGGCCTCTTCGAAGCCCGAGTCCTCGGGGACGCAATGCATACCCAGATAGCCGAGCGCAGCCGGGTTACCACTCTCCACCGTACGGTATTTCACCAATGTCGTGCTGGGCTGTGGCTTGCCCTTTTTCCTATCCGGAGCTGGGATGTCTTCTTCAAAAACGCCTTTGTCAGGGATGACATTGGGCATCGTGCACCGTGACGTTCGGCAGACCACTGAGAGGGTGGGTGCCACGTTTGCACGTAGTCCGGAGCCTTGCTGTAAGGCATTCGGCAGGATTCTGTAGCGCTTCCATTTCTCTTCTGAAAATGCGGGAGCTCCTACGCAATATATGTTGGCACGGAAGCGCATCGCGTTCAGAGGTTGGTTCTCTGGCGGAAGAAGCTGGGATGTTGCATGCACTGAAGGCAAATTTATGATGTGGACGGGCTGTTGATCAGTGTACCCGTGGACTGCATGCGTGCCGATGTGTTTGAGCGGTGCCAGGTTCCTGGTCGTGCGGACAAGCGTATCGGGAGTACACCTCATTAGCGTAAGATTTTGACGCTCGGGTATCCTGAGAAACCTCTTCAATCTGGCTAGTGCTGCTGCGACAACCGGAAGCTGCCCGAGATCCAGTCCCGCTGCCTGGCGGCTGTGGATGGTGAAATTCTTCAGCTCTGGCGATATCGGGGCCATATGCGCTGATGTTGGAATCAATGGGACGGTGAAGCGGACTGTCGGTCTAGCTGATAACGTCCATGTCTCAAACATTGATCCCAAGCGCTTCGCAAGGCCAGGAGTTTCGGGGTCCGGAAAGCTCACAATAAGACATCCGCCCGCCTGGGCAAGCTGATCGCTTTGGCCACCATTTGGATGAGGAAGCCATAGCTCCTGCTTGATCAAGGCCATTTGCGGCTTGGTACGCTGGCTGATAAACTGCCATTCACCGCTGTTGACTTCGACGGCAAGAGCAAAGCATCTGTCATATGCAAAGCCAGTCTTGGTAAGGAGTGCGCGCTCCAACTCGATAGGTGCGCAAGACTTTATCGGGTAGATATAAAGTGCTTTGATCAAGATCGTTTGGCCGCTCGAGTCGTCCTCGGGTTTATCATATTTGGCATCGCACTGGTCTGCTAGATTGCTAGAGTTGAAGAGGCCAAGTCGTCGTAAGTGCTTGGGCTGTCTGTGGGCTAGGTAAATGTTTCGGGCCAGGCGTGTGGCGCCTAGAAGCAGGCCGATGAGGACAGCAAGTCTTAAAGCGCCTTGAATGGCCGCGCCGAGTTCCACTGCATGTAGCGCTTGAGTCAACATCGCGGCACACTACCTCCGGGAGAAATGGTAGAGGTGACGAAGAACAGGCCATGAAAAATGTTGGAGGGTCGCGATCGGGTTGAGACCTTGGATATAGTACTGTTGCAGGTTGTACTTAAACAACTGTAGAAGAGAAGCGGGAAAGATTATCCCGCACATGTCGCACGCCCTAGCGATGATTTGTCTGTGATCTTCACTCTTCTATCCGAGCAGCAATACTAATCAACATCGAAGCTCGCAGTCTACAATGACAAGAATCCCCTTACATGCATGACTCGCTGCGAAGCACTTTGGTCGTCTAATGACGGGGTCTAGCGATGATGTCGGTACGTTGCTGCATACTGCCAGTGTGATGGAGGCTAAAGCCTAGTATAAGAGTCATTCCAGGCTTTTCAAGACATGGGTACCAGAAGAAGCAACCCCGGTGTACCCGCCAAACGAATCCTTCAAGTTCTCTGCCAACAACATAGGCAATTCGTCTTCCCGGAACGACTGCAAAACTCCTTTCTCCCTCGGCTTCCAACCCATCTTCCGAAGTCTCTCGGCACGGCTTCTGGAATTCGCTCCGACCGTCGTAGGACTGTACGGTCCAAAGAGATCCGAGTACAGCTCAGGAGGAACAGACCTCGGTTTTGGATCTTGAATCTTCCCTGCCTTGTACAATTGCTTGCCAATCTCATCTGCCGCTTCTCCCCAGGCCATCTCTTGGCCGCTTTCGCAAAAGAAGTAAGGGTTCTTGAGCACCTCCTCCGCGCTGCTCTCTTCCATCCAATGTAAGATGATCATATATGCCCTCACCAGATCCTGGACATGGATGGTACATCGGATCGACAGACCTTTGCCAATAACCGGTGCCCAACCGTGCTTCAACGCGAATCTGGTCAGGGTAGGAAGCTGGATTGAAAGTCTCTTGATCCGTTTGCCAACACCATACACCAACGGCGGGAGAATGATGATGACCTTGGCTTTCGTCTCGAGTTCCTTCCGCGCGGCAAGAATGGCCAAGTCGATCTCGCGATGTGGTGCAGAATCCGGCACGGCGTCGACCTCCTCTGGTCGTTCGTCCGAGTATATCTTGTCCGACTTGTACATACCCTTCGAGTTGTCCACCAGCTCGCTAGTCCCGCTGGTGTGGATGAATATCGTCTCCAGGCCTTTGTTGGCACGCTCACGGATGCCGTCAATGACTGCCTCGACGGACGGAAGGTGATCAGCCGTCGCGGCGTGGATGACAATAGGACTGTTCGCAGTATGTTTCTGGATGATATCTTTGTCGTCCAAGTTGCCCATGATCACGTTTGCTGCTCCGATTTCCTTGACCTGTGCGGCATGCTCTTCCCGGCGCACCATGGTCGTAACCTTGTAGCCATCTTCGACAAGGAGTTCGAGTAGGTCGGCACCTATCAGGCCTGGCCCAATGAGGAATACTTTCTTCTCAGCTGACATGATTTGAACGACACCAAGAACGCTGACTTTCTCACACGCGGGATCAATCAGATTCCCAACGAGGCATGAGAGGAAAGGAGTTGTATTCCCCAGCCTTCGTCAAACGGACAGTATTATGTTCCTCTGGGAAAGCCCATATTCGGCTTCGATTTCCCCGCATTCCGGGCTATACATGCCCGGCAACACCGGTTAAATCGGTAACACAGCTATTGACGACAGCCGAATTGTGCGGAGAGCGCCTGTCCATTGAAGGGTGTAGATGTAGATGTACGAGTAGATATCGAGTATGACCGTCCTAGTGAGAAGGAGTAGGTAGTAAGTACTAGTATGCTGGCATGGAGTGACATCCCTGGACAGTGTCCGTGATCTGCTCCTGTGGGACCGCGGTCCGTACCCCGGGGCGTACCAGGGTCCTGCCCCTATCTTCCCCCATGGTGCCCTGATCTCACCGTCGCCAGCGCCAACTCCTCGCTAGCCCTGATAAAGACCTACCTTCACCAGCCTTATCGCCTTGAGCAAATTAGTCATGCTCTTTCGATTTTAGCTGACCTCGCTAATCGTTGTCTCAACCTCACAATGAGGTATGCAAGTTCTCGTTTCTTTCCATTCTCCATGCTCGTTCATTTTTTCAGGTACCTATCCATCCTACCTTCGATGCCATCTGATGGAAGTTTTGCCATTCTAATTGAGCAACATAAGAAGCACTGGACCCTAGGAAATATCAATCAATGAATCCCTGACGCGAGACGCGCCCCTCGAGCTGACTATTGCCAACCAGCGTTCATGAAGCGCCTGTTCGGGAAGGCGTTCATCGCGTTCAGAGACATTGAGCCCCTGAGGACTTCTTCCAAGCTCTCCCCAGGTCGATGACCTCATGTACGACCTTAAAGCCTGGATTTTGGATATTCCGGCTGAGACGGGAGTCCCTGTCTGCGGGGTTGAGCAACATGACTGGTCGATCAACTCCTGACACGGGCGACAGGCCAAGATCTGGAACGTATACACTCCACGACACTCTTGGAAACCTGAAGATCGAGTGGCTTGACGTACGAAAGTCCTTGGTCCGCACGCCAACACTGGACATGTCAATACGCGTCCACGATGGTCCTCGTCGAGTCATTGGCCGCTGGCGTCAGTGACAACGAAAGTATCAACGGCCAAGGTCTGTCACTCCATTCAGCCCCGTCTATCCGATCATCGACATACGGCCCAGTCTGCATGGAGAAGTGGAAGCAGACATCGCAAATAATGTACGGGACGTCGGCATTGGCTTTTGACAACCCCTTGAGTGCCCCTGGTTTGTTGTGCTGTCAAGGCGAAGTGTATTCCAGACACATCGTCATGGATTTTGGGAACTGCCGCCTACTATAAGATGCAACACGCCGCTCGATTCCCTGCATCAGGGCTGTGATACTTCTTTCAACTACCTTGACCGCTACCCTCGGCCACCGCTCGTTTTTCCACCAGGCAAATCGGTAATATCTTCCAATATGCGGTTCAGCAGCCTCATCACGGCCAGTATGGCTTCTGTGGTGGCAGGTCAAGGCCTCACCCAGACGCTGATGAATCAGCCCTCTCTGTCAAACTTGACGACTTACCTGCAGCTTTTCCCCACCCTCCTCAATGAGTTGAGCTCCATGACCAACATCACACTACTGGCTCCCAGCAACATGGCTTTCGAGACTGCACTCAATTCATCCACCGGTGCGGCATTCACAGCCAACAATACCGATGTCATCTCGGCATTGTTCTCATATCATGTACTCAATGGCACATACACAAACTTCAGCACAATGCCGGAGTTTGTCCACACGGCTCTCATGCCTGGCATGTACGCCAACGTGACTGACGGTCAAGCTGTTGAGGTTCTTGCCAGCTCCAATATGACCAACGCAACCGTGACATTCTATTCGGGTCTCCTGCAGAACTCGAGCGTGGCCACCAACGGTACCTTCAACTTCACAGGAGGTGTCGTACATGTGGTTGACCACTTCCTGGTTATGCCAGAGAACCTCACCAACACTGCTGTACAGCTCAACCTACGTTCCGCAGTGGGCGCACTCACCACTGCCAACCTAGCCGATACTCTCGACACCATGATGGATACGACCTTCTTCGTTCCAGATAACGCGGCTTTCCAGGCAATCGGGTCGGCACTTGCGACGTCTACACCTCAAGAGCTGGCCCGCATCTTGCAGTATCACGTTGTTAACGGCACTGTGGGATACAGCAGCATGTTGACCAATGGAACCACCCTCACTACAATGGATGGGATCCCAGTCACGATCACCATCGACGACGGTGACATCTTTGTCAACAGTGCTCGAGTTGTCACTCAAGATGTCCTAGTTGCCAACGGAGTCATGCATGTCATCGACGGCGTTCTCAACCCCGGCAATCGCACTGCGGTTGCGCAACCTACGGCATCGACACAACAGCCTGCCTTCAGTGGTGCGAGCTCCGCATCCGACACTCCATTCACAAGTGGCGTGGCTACTGCCACAACTACGGTGAACACTGAGGGACCTACAAGCGCAGCTTCCGCCGCTGCAACCGGTGGTGGTTCTAGTTCGAGCTCTGGAGGAGCTATGCCAATGAAGACAGGTGCTATGGGAGTCGCGGCATTGTTTGGTGGTGCTGCTGCGATCATGAACCTGTAAGGGTTGCAAATGGCTGGTGGTAACAAGCGAACTACTACTGGTAGCAATACACTCTCGCTGCTGAATTGGCAGAACAGAAAGGTTCAAGTTGTTGACACGAATATGATATTGCAGATTATAGCGTGTGTATTTTACTTCTAACATTACTACAGTCAGGATGAATTAGTACAGCTAGTAGTTGCCTCTTGACACCTCTTTGACACTTCGATCGGAAGGTTTTTTCTCTCCAAGCCCATAAACAATGGCATTCTTTCTCGGCCTATTTTTGACCCTCGATCACCACCAGTCACGCTACTGGATCTTGATGCCGTAGTTCCGCTGGTCCTGCGTACGAGTAAGTCTCTCCGGATTTAGGTGGTGCTTTCCTTATGACATCGCAAGTTTTACTCAGGCTTTCATTAGTCAAGTCGCGCCACAGGGGTCCCAACATTGCCAGTGACATCGCGAACACGGGTTTCCAGGCCTGGGCGAATAATTTACCATAGTAGGTGAGAAAACGATGCCAACGCATACGGGGAACCAAATCACATGGGTATTTGGACATGGCGATCCTGCTTTTGATGCAACCAATCTACGAGCCTTGTCTGAAGAATGTAGCCCGTACACCCCGTAGTAAGCGGCACCTAGGTGGATTAGGCAGTGAACCATGCCCGATTACGGTTGGGTCCATCCTGGTCAGGGAGGCCTTGGCCGACGTAGCCAACTGTCACAGCCTTGTATGTGCCCCTGTCAATCTTCGGGTGCCACGGAGTAAAGTCAGTGAGGATTGCTGCTGATCATGTCTCGATGGTGGCTGGTGCGTGCCTCACTTCATGGAGCATTTCCTGTACATGCCCTTGGAGCTTCCAACTTCTGGCTTCAATCCTAGCCTATACGTGCCCATGACATCAGAAAAAGTATACGATGGTACTAGTATTTTACTCAAATACTACATACTCCGTGTTCGGTCCAGTCCGTTCGCTCGTGTCTTGCCAGACTCGTCCTGCCTGTAAAACATTGAATTCAAATCATCGTTTTTCCTGAACACATAAACAACCATGGCTGACAGTAGGTTCGAGTCTTTGCGATCGCGCTCAAAACATCTGACTGACACCGAACTTCAGACCTTCGCGATCAAACAGAGCCGAAACAGAAGGCCGTTCTAGGTGACAAGGCAGTTGGCGGAACGGACAACGATGCAGACCACGTCCCTAACGTTGAACGTGGCCTGAAGGCGTAAGTGCCAGCTGCAATATTTCTACCATTGCCAACGACATTCCACCTGACACACTTGATAGGGCCATCAGCAACCCAAACACCTCCCAAAAGGCGAAGGAGCAGGCTCAGAAAAAGCTCGACGCAGTTGAGTAAATGGGAACAGAAAGAATGGAGTGCTCATCATGGCATTGGCATCGGATGTACCGATAGGGCTCGCATTTAAGGACATGTAGTCCATTCTTATCAAAGTCATACATACTATCATATCGTTCAATCACCATACAATGAGGGTAACTTCCCTACAACGAGGATATTCTTGATGGCTCTCAGGTATGCCCAGGACGTTGTCCCACCTAAGCCCCAATAACCAAGCGCAACGCAAGCAAGGACACCATCGCCCATCCATAGCCCAGAGCGTCCAAACCATTATTCTCCAATTCAAGGATAAGCGAGGGCCCGGCATACTCCTTGGTCACGCCGGTAGTCCGTACGAAGTACTAAGGCACTGATGCCGCATACTACGTGGTACACCTGGTGTGAATCATTTGTGCAAATCCAATCACCAATGGCCACCAAATGGAGATACTGTACTAGTACTACTTACTCGTATTCGGCACCATGCCTTTTCCACGACATTGGAGGAAGTCCCGGTTCCCGGCTTTGCAACGGAGGGCCAATGATAAAGTGAAGATAAAATGGTGGGGCCTGATTTGTGGTTTCGTCAAATTACTTGTGCAGGCCGGAGACTCCGGCCCGGTGACGACGCCGGTCTTCACTGTTGGGCCCCAAACCGGCCGAACTGGGCTTTACCTTAGCTTTAACTTCCTTGGGCCGGTTCAGGCCCGAAAGACTACTATCTGCATATATACCGAATTCGACCGTAAGCAAACTTCTCAAAGTCAAAGCACAACCAACATACCATCTCACTGCGAAAACTTGGGTCAAATAAATACTTCTAGCGAGAAGTATTTACTGGGGCCACCCCCCTTCGCACCCAAATGTCGACCACACTTGAAAGCATGTTCAATGCCGCCGACATAACGACACCAGGGTACTATGGTCCCTCCGAGACGGCCCTGCTCCTCTTGGATTTTCATACCATGTTTGTCAAGCAGGCCGGCGGAGACAAGGCTCCTGCGGCTCTCGAAGTCGCAGCCCAGCTCCGGACTTGGGCGAAAGAGCAGGGCATTCAGGTGATCCATGCCCTGATCGACGTCAATATGACACCATTCCCAACCTGCAAGGGCTCCAAAGGCTTTGCAAGTATCGCCGCTGCCATGCAGTCGACCGGTACCGACGTAGAGCCTCCCGAGCTGCTATCAGAGAGTAGTAATGGTGAGGACAACGACGTCACATTTACAAGGAAGCCCGGTTATGTGTCCGCGCTCAAGTCACCGGGTATGGAAGAATTCTTGCAAAAAAGGGGTATCAAGTCGCTTGTCCTCACTGGGTTGAGCACGTCAGGTTGTGTGGCGAGGACTGTGTTTGCCGCCTCCGACGCGGAGTATGTGGTTACCGTCATCTCCGACGGTTGCGCCGACCGGGATGCGGATGTGCATGAGATGATGGTACAGAGGCTCTTGAATAATCGCGCCTACGTTGCGACTGCTGCGGACTTCCAGAAGGGGTTTACAGAAGCCAGCAGTGAGAAGAAGTGAGGTTCTGGGATCAGGATCACTCCGTATGGACTGAGCGAGAGGGGATAAGGAGTATGGTGTCTGTTGCGAAGAACTCCTTCGGGATACAACAGGAAAGAGTAGGTGAAAATTGGAAAAGACTTATATACCCAGAGATCTGCTGTTGCTGGCTCGTCGAAGTAAAAGCGGTCAGCCGAGTCCGTCAGCTATAGCTATCGAAACAGGTACGATGACGGCAATAAATTTGTTGCGACTTATCCATGTGAAACAATGATTGATCCTCTCCTTCTTTGATGTGACAGTTAGGCGGACAGCAGTCGTACAGCTGCAACGGATCTCAGGAGCCTTTCTTTAGCGAGTGAATGATTCGCAACTTATATTGAAGCGCTTACCATCTGCCACACCTCGAGTTCGACAGCATGTGTTCCATCTCTGGGAATGTACCAACGGGCCTGCGCGAGGAAGACGCTTTCTCCAAGCCACGCGAGCCTCTCACAGCTTGTCTCATATATCGGGGTGGCATCACAATAGTGATCTTGACTCTTTGTCGTCGTTGCTTCCGGACGCCAATGCAGTGTCTTCTTGGAGGCTTCACATATGCGGATTTCGACCTGATGCCGCATACAAATGGTATTCCTTTGTCGATGTTGACGTGTGCCCGCACATCCAGAGAACCAGAGTTTGACATTGTGTCGAGCAGAGCCAATCTGCTCCACCGACAATTCTTCCTTTCGACTGGACCATTGGAAAAGCTGAGGCGTGGACGTTAAGGTACTGTCTGGTAGCGCAGCCACGAAGCGATGAGGTCCACGTGCATCCTTTTGCGAACCAAGGGTGTACATGGTGTCTTGAGTAAGGAAAGCATGAACCGTGAAGACGTAAGTCAGATTTGGTCCCATACCATAATGTTGAATACAGAGTGAAGGTCCATGCGTATGAGAATGTCGAAGTGCTTGAGGATTCCAGCTTGATAAAACATAGCAGCCATCCGGGATCGCACCTGTACTCTCCCTTGATCATTAGTTCTGCCAGGAGCCCACTGGGCGCATGAGAGTTTCGCGAGCTGGGTTCAGACTGCAAGACTTTGGTTCGTAGGGCTCAAGATGTATGACCGTATCATTCTTGGTTCTAGAGATCCTGATTCGATCGGAATACAAAAAACTATGAGGTATGCCTAGACTATCGACTACTTAGTGTGAATATTCTGCTCTAGGTAGTCTACCTAGACCCTGTACTAGAAGCTTGGCTTGGTCTTACCAGTTTATTCAAGCTAGGTACTATTTAATCTATAATCTTACTTTCCCGAGTAGATATAAGCTCCACTCAAAGCCTAAGCTCGGTGTTTACGATTCAAGTCTGCTATAGTACTCCTCATCATATACTTTAAGTGGCACAAGAGGACATTCACCGACATGTTACATAGCATAGACATTTCGCGTCTCAGGAGTCCATCTTCCGACACAGCGGAGAAAATGAAGATTGGCCATCTGCTACAGGATCGTGAAGAAGCATCAACAGCAGCACCTCCGACTCCCACCTTCTTCACCAATATGGATCTAATTGCTACGCATCCTTCTCAAGAGACCAGCCCCTTGGATTCTCGTTCTCTGCAATTACTCCAGATACACTCTGAAGATTTTCCGACACCAGAATCGCTTCCTGCGTCGTCTCCGGGAGAGCTATGTCCAGAGCCATCAGTGCTACAACTCCCTCATGAAGGAGGACTTGCAGAACTATACAATTTCTTCGTCGAAAATTTGCTCAGCTTCCTTCCAGTGCTCCGCACGGAAGATATTGGATCATTTGGTGACATGGTCAGAGATGGTCAATGGCTACTCGCATACAGTATGGCCTATGTTGCCGCAGGTTTCGTACCTGGCTGTAAAGCTGTTCGGGCAAGCCTCGCCCCGTCCATCTCCACATACTTGTCACAATGTGCTCTGGGGAACGATGCAGAATCAAGATGGATTGCTCTCCAATCAGTTGCTGTCCTGTATAGCTGGACTATGCCAAAGATCCAACCGACCTTCCCTGATCTGGTAGACCGAAATCCGCCTCTTGCCCACGATACCTTGAGGGCAATGTGGGACAGGCTCACCTCCACATCGACGACTCTGGAAGCATCTGAAGACGTCGCCAGGCTTCTGGAGCAGTACTTCAGGGAATCTGATATTCGCAAACATATGTGCGTCCGGAGGTATCTCTGTCGGCTATGGATGTACACGATTATTCATGATCGCACTTGGCTGATCGATCCCGCGAACGTATTCAAGGCCGACCCAGGTATCTCTACTTGCAAATACATCTTCCGCGACTACCTCACCGACCATGTCGTCGGTCTGATTGTTGCACAAGTCGAGCTGTGCTTGATAAGGGAGCGACTCCCAGACGCTTGTCGCAGGATTCACAGTTTCCACTGTGGTTCTACTTCCGAGACGCCAGAGCTCAGCTTCCAACAACCACTGACCATGCTCAAAGAGTTGGATGACGCCGTGGATATTTGGCACCGAGAATGGTCACCCCGGTGGACGAAATCCAGATCATATGAGCCTCTTGAGGTTTACTACCATTTCACACGCTTCTGCATTAGTGAACAGGCAACGAAAATCTATCAATCTTGCTCCCTGTTCGAGACTTCGCTCGGCGCCGAACTGAGCTTGGTTGAGACTTCTATTGAAAGAGTATGTGATCTGTGCTCTGTTTTTACGAATATGAACCCTATGTCCAACTATGGCCTCTGTTTTGTACCGGAAGACGTCTTCGCTCTGGTCATATATGGATGCGATTATGTCCTTACTGTGCAGACAGCTTTGCACGACCTCAAGCTTCTCAATACCCGTCAAGTGGTATTTATTCGCGCCATGGCGGAGGTCATGGTCGCTGTCGGCACATATGACAAGCAATGGACAGCATCGCTGGGCGAAACGCTTCTGAGACGACTCAGCATGAGACTTTCGACAGAGCCTGGACAAATCCAAAGCGCGCTCAGACGCTTTGCGACAAGCAGAGCGAGACGCTAGAGCACCTAACCTGGCAGGCGCACACTCGAGACGTCCTTCCCTGGCTGCTCCCCAGCTGTGAGCCATATGCGCACCTCGCGAAACCTAACAAAACCCAACACAGATTAGCTGCAAGTTCAGAAATGCAGCGTCTCCACCGCGGATTTACAAGAGGGACGGCTCAATACTTGGCCAAACCCCAAGCAATCCTCATCGTAGTGCCAAAACGCTGTTAAGCTTCCCGTGCAAAGTGAATCGTCAAGGTGTATGGTGTATTGAGACGCACACCCACACAGAAGCGATACCTGCCAAGATCGAGGACATGAGGCCAATCTTCGATCATCTTGACGTTCTAGGGAATATGTCACTCCATGATTGTGAATGGCTTGGTTCAAAGGTGCAGAAAGCATCGATCACTACCAACCCGGGCCTTCAGCCCTTGCAGTCTCCATAGGAAACTTCACGTACAGAACTCGCCACACTCGTCCAGGTACCTGTAACCGAGTCTTGGCAAGTTGAGGTCCCTGGGTACGAGGTTGGTCCAGGGAAGCTCATGTGCTAGCCGCTGAGGCTCAACATTAGCGAGCAAGATGATGGTCTGGGGAAGGTGAAAAGGCTAGTCTTCTAGCGCAAAAAGGCCGTTGCTAAACGCAAGCGAGCGAGGTGGCACCGTTAATTCTAGTTGCTTGGCATGGGAATAACAGACCATCTGGAAGTAAGGTACCATGTACTGGGACACTGGATTCTGATACCAATACGGGTCCAATACATAAATGTCTGTCATGCGATTTCCGGCAAAATAGCGTGGAAAAGCGGGCCCCGCGGCCAAGGCTGATACCCCTGTCTGGAGTGGAACGTCGCAAAGCTTTATTGGTTGAAGCATTTGTGGACCATCACGAGCCACAGAATGCCGACCAGGCGCTCTATGCTGCTGCTTTTGGTCTGTACCAGAAGTACTGGTCGGGACTCGGCAAGTGCTGGGCTCGGCATAACTCAGCGACGACCACTTTTGTCCTAGCACGACTCAAGGTACTTGGCCTCGAAAACTTTGGGACGAGGAACCTGGATGTCCCATGCCGCTTGACTTCTCAGCTTGTACTGGGTGCATGGTTTTCTAAATTAGGGTCTGAGCATGGACGACCTCTCCTTCTGAACACGTCCTGTCCAGACTAGATAGATCCACCAGTAAGTCGCGGGCAGTAAGTTCTAGACCACCAGCTGAAGTTGAGTGCATTGAATTGTATTTGCGACGCCAGTAGTCAGTAGTGGATGAGCAGATCACGCTGCCCGAGATTCTAGCAAGATACTAGTATTCTAAAGCATCGTATGAGGAACAACCATCTCGATAGTTATAGTACTACTAGCTAAGATATATCCAGTTGTCAAGGCTACACAGGAAGCAATGAAGCTGTACTCTGTGATCACCTGGGTCATCTTCTTGACACTTGAACCACAGGTACAAGCAAAAGTAGCACCTCTCAAGGTTCTTGGAGGCAGAGATGTCCTCGCCAATCTACAGCCATTTCAGACACCACATCGAGATCCTCTATTCGGGCCTACACACGACCAGGTGAAGCACTCCCTTGTCCCTCGGAAATGGAAAAATCCACCTTCGCCTACAGCAAAGAAATGTGGCCCAGGTGTGGGATACTGTGATCCAGGGTATTGGTAAGAACTGTCCAAATGATTGCTGAGGATGTGTACGCTGATAGAACTTGAAAAGCTGCTCTATAGGTGGTAACTGGTCAGTATTGGGCTCGAAAGTAAAGAACGACAGAATACTGATCGAGACCACAGTGGGAAGGGCTATCACTATTGTTCCGGACCAGCTTGCCAACTTGGCTACAGCGATGGTTGCGATGCGAACCAAAAGCCTCTTGGGGCTGAGACCCTGGCAATCGAGCGGCCTTTGATTGGCAACGTCTCCTATGAAGGTGTTGGTATATCCCAGTGTGTTTCCAGCGACCATATCGCATTGACCTTTGATGACGGTCCTTACAACTTCACCTGGCATCTTTTGGACGTCCTTGCTAGCTACAATGCAAAGGCAACTTTTTTCGTTACCGGAAACAACCTTGGAAAAGGCCAGATGGACGTCGAGGAGACCGGCTATCCAGCACTGATTCGCCGAATGCATGCCGACGGCCATCAGATAGCGAGTCACACATGGACACACCAAAACCTGACCGAGATGAGCGAGGAACACATGATCAACCAGATGCATTACAACGAGATGGCCTTTAGGAACATCCTTGGTTTCTTTCCGACCTATATGCGGCCACCGTACTCTGAATGCAATTCCACCTGCCAGGCCATTATGAAGAAGATGGGATACCATATCACTTTGTATACACTTGTCACGCACGGTTCGTCAGTTCTAGCATCACTTGCTTTAGTCCTTTGTTCCTATTCACGAATATTTACTTACAGGTTTGCTCCGAACCAGACTATCTGTATGATGATCCGACGTTGATTCAAACGGCAAAGGACAGCTTTGTCGAGCAGATGGAGCAGGCGAAGAACTTATCGATCAACACAGTCGCGATCAACCACGACATCCTTTATCAGACGGCATACAACCTGACCAATTACATGCTTGACTACATGAAATTTCTCAACTACGGCACGTCTGTGACGGTGGGAGAATGCTTGGGTGATCCCCCCGAGAATTGGTATCGAACTGCTGGAGGAGCTCCTCCAGCGGCTGCCCTGGTAAGTCCAGAACAACCTGTGATGGTGCAACAGTGTACTGAGCACGTATACTTTAGAGATCTCTAAAAAGCACATCTTTGGCTGTGTCCGCCTATCCTTCGCTCTACCCTCTATTTTCCGCACTGTGGGTGATATATGTACTGAGGCTGCTCCTATAAGACACGACAGAGTAGTGAGGACAGTGACACTATATACTAGTATAGGAAGTTATAACTCTACATCATCGAATGTATCTTATCTTATTACCCAGTCAAAGGGTTTGTCTACCTGGCCATTGCTTGAACCAGGGAGCCACGAGGTCGCACGGTACACTCCAGTGTCAATGCTCGACACCCATCTCGGGGAGTCCGTGGCCAGAGTCGGGAGAGGGAGGCAGGTTGATCGGCAGCAACAGATGCTGAACCGAGGAAAGTCTTAGTGCCAAAGCACTTCGAGCCCCGTACATAGAGATCTGGTATTGGCTAGATTGCCGTGTGGATGCATCCATCATTTGGTAGGTCCCCTGGGGTAGCTGAGAGAGGAGGTACTTGGCATTCCTGTGCTATTGGGATTCCAGTGCCGACACTGCTTCTCCTTGGTCCAAGGCAATGGCAGAAGTTCTTGGCGATCAAGCCACCTCAACTCGGCATCCTCGTGTCTCGTACAATTTTTCTTCGAGAATGCGATCGAGTTCACTGAGGCTCTTCTTTCCCCGCAACCAGGGTCACCCTCAGGGTAGCACTGACCCACCTGACCCACTCCTCCACACCATCTCCAGGATCTTGGCTCACGCGATCATCCCATGCAATCATCCAAGTTTCTCGCTTGGTTTTGTAATGTCTCCTCTGCCGGCTCGTATTCACCATCCCACCATTTCGATCATCCCATGTTTTTGTCCGTACCATTCCCTGTTTTCCTGCCCGTTCCTGCGTTTTCGTACTCGTACTCTGTCGTGTTCGTTCTCGGACCTTTCCGTTTACGATGTAGACTGGCCCTCCCCTGCAAACAAGTTTACGTTCAATCTTATGTAATAATTCCGCCGTGGCCGAGACACACCTTCTGGGCACCTCGCTTGTTGTGTCTTGGCTTTCCTCGTACCATGTTCTTGGCTATCTTGACTACTAGCTTCATTCCGCGCCACATGTACCTCCATGGCGGTAATTTATCCATCCCCGTTTGTCCTGTAATACATGTACTCCAAGTATACTTGCAAGGGAATGCTTCTGCCTGTCTCTGACTGTAAACAGGTATCCGGTGGCTGAGACATACAGGCTGAGCTGTGGATGCGCATCCCCCTCTTGTCCGCATCCAAAAGCACAACCTATCAAACTTGCACGAGCCCAAAGCATTCTGTTGAACGTGAGAACAACTCAGCTCAAGATCGACGGCCAAAGCCCATACCTAGATGGTGAAAACTCTTCATCGAGGATTCTGGTCGATTACCCAAGTCTGGAGCCACCCTTTGGTCCCTCTCTATCCCGTTGCTTACGGTCACCAGTCTTCCGCACTGGGTGCTCAGAACCCGTCAAATGGTCCAGTCACCGAGTACCGCCCTACTGCTCTTGTGTTATGGTGCTGTACTCGACAAGCTCGCTACCCCAGTCTCTGCTAGGAGCCTGCACGACAATTCGCCCGACTGTGATTGCTACGTCACCAATGGCCATTCGTCAGCATTCTTCGAATACCACCGCTTCTACGACTTCCGTGACGTTGGCACCGACGGCATCTATGATCAAGAACCTGCTAACGTCACCACGTCTCAGTCCAACGGCGATGAACCCGGCCAGCAAGGATACCTCAACTCTTCCACCTTCGCCAAGGACTGGAAGATCCAGACCTGGGGCCATGAGCGCGAGGGCCCGGACTATCCTGTGACTGTGCAAATGTCTCCTCAGAACGTCTTCATCCACCGTGATCCCGAGGAAAAGGAGTCTACTTCACACCTCACACTGCGTGCCTACCGCGCCGAGCACTATACTTCCACTGCCGAACTAGAAGGCCTACAGCGCAACCTCCTCCATGCCTCCATCCGTTTCCATGCTCGCGTCCGTGGCGCCACGGGTGCCGTCGCCGGCATGTTCACCTACCTCAACGACAGCCAGGAATCCGACATTGAGATCTTGACCCGTGACCCGCCCAATCGCATCCGGTACACGAACCAACCCTCAGTCGGTAGCGATGGATGGGATGTCCCTGGAGCCAGCTCCGATGTTGAACTTCCAGCCCCGATCGTCTGGTCCGACTGGGTCACTCATCGTTTAGACTGGACGCCGACCATGAGCTCATGGTATGCCGACGGTCAATGGCTCTTGGACAAGGAGTACGGGATCCCTCGCCTACCCAGCTATCTCGTGCTTAACCTGTGGAGCAACGGTGGCGACTGGTCTGGGAACATGAGCCTTGGCTCTGCGGCGTATCTCGACATCCAGTGGATTGACATGGTCTTCAACAAATCGGGACCAGACGATGGTTACAAGCTAGACGGCAATAACAAGTTCCGACGCAACATCAACTATCTTGAAAACCGAGCAAGTCACTGTCACCGTGTGTGTGCTGTGGATAGCGTGCCAACTGCAGGGTTTCCTGTCTTAATTTCCGAGGCTGCCATGAGGCTGAGAACCCCTGAATGGGTGCTCGTGTATATTTTGGGGCTGTTGCTGGCGAGTGTGTTGTTTGTTAACGTATAAGGGTCTGCTTCACCACAAACAATACTTGTTACAGCTAAGCAGCGACTGAAGTGAGATTTTGATACCGATTTACTTGACAATCTTTCCGTAAATGACACTTGCAAATATCTGACACTTCGTCTTATTGATAGTAATAAATCTCGATAGTGGCCTCGCTGTAGTTGCAAGCTAATGAGAGCTGTGTAAGAGATGAGGCATGTAGGAGTTTTAGATGTAAAAGCTGCTCAACCAACACCGGCCCAACTTGAATGACAGAAGGCAAGTGAGCAGGCTTCAAGATCTAGTAAGAGAATCAGACTACATGCTCGTTCTGGCGGACATCTCAGACGAAGCAAGGAGTATCTGGACTGCAAAGTATTAGATATTATCAGCGAAACACTATATAAACCTTCAGCCACTTGAGTCTGAGGCAACGCAACACCCCAAGTCCTCCCTGACGCCAGAAACAATGTGACTTTTTCTCGGTAAAGATGGCCAACCTAGGTGCAACACACTCCAGCCGTATTCAGTGTACCTCCATAGGCATCGATGGGTGCTGATTCATCGCCTCCTCTAGCTGACAGCTCTTCTGAAACCCTACCTGCTCACTGAATGATGCGACGGATCCGTATCCCGAATCCACCTGGTGGTGGTGGCGGCGGGAGCGTTTGCTCTCCACAGATGTGATGTCAAGATCTTGGTCCAAGGCTGCGACACCTTTCCCTTTGTCTATGACACTAGTATCCTCTGTGGAGTTGCCAGGCATGGCATCGAGGCCGCTCTCTGCCTCGATGATGAACTCTTTCCACAAAGAGGAGATGCGACGAAGATTGGATTGCAACTCCACCGCATCTGGACGACCCTCGAGCTTTGTTTCCATTATGCCTTGGGAGTTCTGTAGAGTAACCTCTAGCAGATGGAACATCTCAGCTGCTTCAAGACCAGGAAGAGCTACTGTCTTCGCAAAGATTCGTTGGTAGAATCGCTCAATGAGATGCATGTTCTTCGCGTCGAGAACGGAAAGCATTTTGGTGCCGTCGGCGAAACTGCGTTTCATGGAAGTGACCGACGGGGAAGGCGAGTAACCAGTAAGCACGCCACGGTACTCGAATTGCTTGAGTAGATTGCGAGTCGTGCCCACCGACACAGCTGTTTCGATCATAACAATCTTGCCGGGCTTAATATAGCGGGACACAATGTCCACGGCTTGTTGCAGATTTGTCGAGCCTTGACGTGAATCTGCTGGTGAAGCAAAGAAAGGCGAAGTGATCAGGTAGACGTTGGCGCGTGCTAGCTCTTCTTCATCTGATGTGATCTTGACGGTGTAGTTTTCGGTGCCGGAGAAATAGTCACGAGTCATATCCGTGGACTCTTCTGAAGGATCAAAGACGATTGTACGATAGTGCAGGGCGCATGCTTTCATCAGCTGCATTGCGTACGAATTGCAGCCGAAAATAACCACAGTGTCGTGCTGAGGGCTTGGGCTACCAGTGGTGCGTAGCCCGATTTCTTTCTCTTCGTCAACGGGGACGCCGACTTTTTCCCGAACTGTGGCATCGGCGATGACTTTGCGGGTCTTGCCCCAACCGAAGGAGTCGACGTAGTAGAGGGCGTAGAAAAGAACCATGATATTGATGAACGGTCCGCCGCAGACATACATCAGACAGCCGATTGCGTACTGAACTCTCTCGCGAAAGGTACGAGGAAGCCAGAATACGATGCAGATGTAATACGTGACTGGTACTAGCATGATCGACGCAAAACAAAGGATAATCCATCCTTCAACGACTGTGAGGCTTGTTAGTGGTGGAGGTGTCAGAGAGTTCGCTAGACATACAGAGGATCGCTGCAATCAGCGCACCGAGAGATGCAAAGACGAAGATGTTGATGAACCAGACAAGGCAATTGGCGATTGCAAGGATACGCTCGAACCAATAGATCCCAGGGGCAAAAACGAGGAACAGGTCGTTCGACGTAGCTCCAAGTGTCCAGCGTCGTCTTTGCGATAGGAAAACGGACCATGAATGAGGCACGTCGGTGTATGCCCGTGCTCTGAGAGCTTGTCGAGTCTGAGCTTTGGGAAATGCCGAGAGCATGAGACATACGTGGTTACGATCTTCGCTGGCAGTTGCTCGTGTGTGTTTTAGCAAACTGTCAGTTGGCTTCGGACAGTATCCAAAGAGATCCATGAGGATTTTGTCTCCGCAGGTGGTTTCGCAGACCTTGAGCAGCTGACAACATCCCGGTAAGCATGAGACTTTGTTTGTCACCATAGATTGATGTAGACGGCGGAGACCCTGTGAGATTGTATACTCTGCCGATTGGTACAGATTCCACAAACCCCACTGACTGCCTGTGAAGTCGACCGAGACATATCCGCAGACGCCGATGGTGTTAGGATAACGACTTTCTTTGAGCAGCTCAGAAACGCAGGCTTCTTCGAATACGGTATCGCCGTCCATTCCAATCAGGTAGTCGGCATGTTTAATCCCAGCATCGGATGCAAGAAAGGAAGCCATTTCCCCGAAGAAGGTAGGACTGAAGATGACTTTCGGCTTCTCGGTGCGAAGATTATATTTGTAGAGAAAAGATCGCAGGACGATGAGACTATCGCGTTTGCCCTGATTCTGCTGTTTGACAATACAGTAGTAGGGAAGTCCTCGGTACGTGCCTTGTTGGACTTCCACATCCATCTGTTCATGGGTCCAGGTGATATACGCGTCCTTGATGTAGTGCCGTGATTTTCGATCCAGGAGCAAGTCATCCAGGAGGAATTCACCGCTTGTCTTCTCCATGCCAGGTCCTCGGACTCGACCATCTACAATGATGATGACAGCCTTCTTGTGCTGATCGATATTGACTTGGTCTACCAATGAATCCAACGACTTTGTGAGCTCCTCGGGTGTTTCATTGTAACACGGCAAGAGATACACGAGATCTTCAGGCTTTGTTGGTATGAGTTTCTTTGGTTTCCAGATGCGAAATCGTATGCTGTTCAGCACAAGAGAGCAGACCATGACGGAGTTCAAGAAGACGGTGATGGTGATGAATGGCAGATAGATGTAGTAATACATCGGCCACTTCCAAGTCGCAAAGATGAACATGAAACTGGTTATGTCAGCAGAAAGCCCCTAGTTCTTTAGATTTCAGACACTCACTTGACGCAGACTACAGCAGCAATCAGATAGATTCTCTCTCGTCCGACTCTCCATTTGCCGGCAGTCTTTAATTCTTCTTCCGCATTATATCTGGGCTCCACAGGCACTTGTGATACGTATCTCCCCATTTTTTGGGGCGATGTCTCCTCGGCTGGAGACAGGTCCTGAACAGTCTGAAAATTTGGCAAAACCGCAGGAATTTGCCTAGTCGGCGCATTTACATCTTGGGCGCCAGCTGAATGAGTTGCACTCCTTCCACTGCTACTTGAAGCCGCATCACTTGAAGAACTTTCGGTGGCTGGAGGAGTAGGGGGTTTTGGGATTTGCAATCCCACTTCCTTTAGTCGTCCTCCTCGGGGCATTTTGGTCAGCTTCCTTGGAGTCCTGACACTGTAAACTTCCAGTGGACGTCGTGGTGCGAGGCCGAGTTTGATAGGTGTCTCAAAAGATGGTGGGTTCTGCGGTACCAGTGGCGCCGAACGTGCTGAATGTTCAGCTCCTAAGGGATGTTCTCTCGCCGGAGGCGACGTTTTGTTCCCAACTGTCTTGATGTCCGTATCTTGAGTCGTACCTGGCGCGAAAGGTTAGCCGCTTCTTACTCTGATCTTTAGAATTTTCTGAATGGAGATAACCTACTTGGAGCATGTGGCTCACTGTCATTGTCGCGACTTTCAACGCTGCTCGTCTCAGAGTGCTCCATGTTCAAGCCGCAATAGATTGACTTATGAGAGTCTATGCAAGGATCGAACACTGAACGACTGGCATCTGTTGGAGATCTACAAGACGGCGCCTTAGGGGCATATGATATGCGCTTGCGGGAGGACTTTCGAAGAATTGAGCCTCGTCTTACCAGATGGATGTAGCGAGGCTAGAACGACCTCTTTCGACACGATCCGTCCATTCTTAGAATCCACCTTCGGAGCTGAGAAAGAAGCAGTCGGGCACAGGCCATCAACGTGGGCTGCTCCCAAGTTCTCTCAGGTCATGCAGCGAGACCCACCAGTGGGTTGGTTACTTTGAGGCACAACACAGCTATGGAGTAACATCCAACCTCTTGCCCATTCGGTCCGAAGACCAATGCAAAGGCTTGCGGGGAAGACACCATGCCGAAGCTGCTACCATACTTCGTGGTTCACAAGGACAAGGGTAGCCAAAGGCCAGACCTGGATAGCTTCCCAATAGTACAGCTGTACTTGCCGCGCCTGAGAGTCCCAGCAGGCATTACCTCCTTCTACATCCCTGGAGTTCAGGTAGCCACGAGGCCTAGCCAAGAACCACTAGAGTCTCCTCGCGTATTGTCCGAGTGAATGCTCTCGTCTACATACTACAAGTCCACAAGGAGACTCAGGGTTGGCCTTGATGGTGGCCAAAAGCGTCTAGTGCTGAAGTCGTGCGCGGTTGAGAAAGACATGGACATGATGTGATCTAGACGCTGGAGATCTGATTTGGCTTTCCAAAGCATTCCAGGTGCCAGGGTTGGATTAGCGGTAAGCATCGGTTGGGCGGTGCATGAAGTACAATACGTGGCACACAAGTGTATTGAGTTACAAGGCAAGCAATATATTGTACCGAACGCAGATTACATACCCGATGCAGCAACAAGAACATGATTTAAGTGTCGTAGCTGCATGTACCGCGCTAGCATCTGTGGAGAGAATTGTACAAGTACATCAAGCGAGGAGTGAGTGGGTCAAATGTTCTCTCGTATTTTCGCTACCACAGTACATTTGTGTCATGCAGGACCCGACGACATGGGTGCACACAGACCAATGTCAGTGCGCGCCATGTGCAGGCCAGGCACAAGCGAGTCGGAAACCTTGTCCTTGCATCCTCCCGCCCGACTAGCTGCATATGACAAAGGACGGTAGCGATCCGACACTAAATTCATTTTGTGGGGAAGCCAACATCATGCTTCATCTGGAATGTGACATACTACGTATACTTGATTCGAACGAACAACGGATCTAGCTCTGCAACCATTGCGGCAGGACGGGTTAGGGACTAATATTGTTGGATGTCCTTGACGGCCAGCCAGTAGAAGCAACCGTCTTTGCAAGCCTCAAATGGAAACCGGAGCTGGAACAAACCTCTTGCCACGTTCTTGGCGCCTCATGCTGGACATCGCCTGCCGGGCCTGGTAGGTCCTTCTGCACTATTGAGAAACAAATATGGTATAGACACGATTCAGACGGCCTTCTGTGTGTTCCAGATGCGCCTGAGGCTTGCCATCGCTGAAACCTGACGAGTAGACTTGCTGCAAGCCTGAGACATTTCTTCTCATCGAACCAAAGCTCGCTTCGTGAACTCAGCCAGCATGCCTTCACACGAAACTTTCCGGTGGTTGTATTTCGCTATGGCGTGAATCCTCCTCTACTGAGCCCCTGAAGAGGAGCTGATGGAGCACCAGAATCGCTGTACCTCCGAACTGTTGACCCTTAAGGGTTCCAGACTTTTCGCATTATACGACAATATTGCCTTCGACATTGGACTCCATTGACCTGAAAGCAATTGTCAAGCTCGCCGCCACAACCTTGGCTATGCGTTCCATTTCGGTCAAAGCAAGAGACGACAGCGGCACAACAACCTCGTCTGGTGCTGTAGGGTTACCATGTACACTTGGCCAAGTCTGCACTATTGATGTACACCCGTATTCACTTCTGCCACGATTTAACATACCGGAAATGGTAGACAATATGGACCACATCGACGATGCGAAGTCCGCGCCATGGCTGGCTGAGAAGGACCGTGAAGGAGGGCCACGTTGAAGATTCTTTGGCGGCGAACGGCATCGTCTCGTAGCGCTGTTTGTCACAAACATGTGATTTCCTGCTGAGGATCTTCTGGCTCAGCTGTGCGTTGGCCTGCATGATGACTGGTGGTCAAGAATAAACTCGACCATGCCGAGCCTTTGCTTCTAGGGGGTGAAAGTGAGGAAAGAAGACCATCAATGTGGCGATCCATGACCCTCGGAGGCTGTGAACAGCACTTGGACTTGGAGACTGGACATCACAAAAGTTGAGCATGCACCATACAGTATCATACGTAGCAAATTCGTACAGCCATGCAAGTCGAAACAAAACCATTCGCCTCCAGTATCGAAGATTGAGCCATCAACCGTAGCAATACTGCTTTTTAAATCCCTCCGTACATTAAGAATTATGTGACAGACGCCATCGCGTGTAAAGAGAAGTACAAGCATCCTCGAACTCCATACTGTAGAGGAACCAACGAATATCTTGCAGAAATCATGGACAGTAATTCACCACCTTTACCCCTCCCTCGAGATCTTCCAACACTCCAAAGTCCAAGGACAACTGCTTCAATGCGACAACAATCATGTCAAATTGTTCCAACACTTCCTTATTCCATTCTGTATTTTCATCAAGCCGTGGCACATATGGCAGATCTTGTTCCTTGACCAAGGGGTCGACGAAGGTTACATGTGCTTCCCACTGATCCAGCAGACGCTGAATCAGCGAGACGGCTGGGGAATGTGATATTCCAGATTGACCACGCTTGAAACCAACACCGACGACGAGGACGCGAGGAGCAACTTTTGAGAACTCTCCCTCGGTCTTGGACTTGAGGAAAGTTTCCATCAACTCGTCGCACAACCGGGAGGGGCGAGACCACATACGGTCTGTCGCAAGTTGCAGGACAGGAAAAGTGCTGTTGCTCAGCAGGTAGTATGGATTGACAGGGATGCAATGGCCGCCGACGCCCAGTCCCGGAGTGTACGGCAAGTATCCAAACGGCTTGGTAGCCGCCGCGTTGCAGACTTCGTAAGGGTCTATACCATGCGCGCTGCAGGCATCGGCCATCTCATTCGCATAAGCAATACACACCATTCGCTGGCAGTTCTCGTACAGTTTGGTCATTTCTGCAACTTCCGGGCTCGATACAGAGACGACAGAGGCGAAGACTTTAGAGTATAGACGTACGATGCTGTCCAGGGAGCCATAGCTGATGTCGTCAAGGCCCGAGAGAACTTTAGGGATGTCTGTGAAACGGGGAATAGCACGACCCGGATCGACGCGTTCTGGTGACATACCGCCTCGCAGACCCCGGGTGACCATGAGATCCGTAAGAAGTCGGCGTGTCATGCCGACCGCAACCGAGGATTCAATGACAATGGTAGCCTTGGGTCGGGCGTACAGTCCCACAGTGTAGACAGCAGTTCGCAGGTGAGATGTGTCGATTCGTTTGTCTGGGTGAAGGATTGTTGGGACAGCAATCAAGAAGTGGGTTGCACCAGCTAGCTGGGCTGGGTTGGTGGTATAGGTGACGGATGGACATTCTTTCAGCGTCTGAGCAACAGTGTTGATTCTCTTCTCAGAAGTGTCATATGCTATGACGCTGTAGTGCTCCGCGAAGGCTGTGACGAGTTGGATGCCAACATATCCAACACCAATGACAGCTACCCGTGCTGGTTCATCGTCACTGACTGGGGTGGACGACGTTGATGGAGGACTGTGGAAGTAGGCCTCCGGCGGCGGCGTGTCCGCCGTCAATGAGTCGCTGAACGAACTCCAGACATCCTGAGGTCGCACCAGGTCGAAGGGAAAAGAAGCCTCATAGTTCAAAGGTTGCTTCGGAATTTCGGTCAAGGCATCATGCTCCTCGATTTGATACTCAGGGGAGGCATAGCTCAAGCTTTGAGCACCACTCAGCCCGGCTATCTGGCTTGGTAGATATTGCTGGAGAAGCATGCTTTGAAGAAAGGGGCTTGAGAAGGGAGACTGTGCTATGGAGAGAAGCAAATTCTCGCTCGTACTGGGAACACACACCAGCAGGGAGAACTTATATTGATGAAGACAATTCAGATGAGGGGAGCTCTGTCATACATTTCTTGAACGCTTACCGGCAATGAAAAGGTACTTGTGGCTTCGATCCTGTACCAACAGCAGTATGTTGGATTCGAGACCGGGATCATGTTCGTAACCTAAACCAGAGAATGTTGCAGCTGAACGGAGCTGAACAGATTATGCTTCAGCAGCAGGAGCACATTATCGCCGGAAACGAAAGAAAGCCTCCGTCCGTCCCTTGCTCAGAAGCTCGAAGGGGGAGTCTTCCTCGCCCGTGCTGGGGAGTGTATGGGCCGACTCTAGAGCTCCACCAGACGAGCAGTGACTGAAAGTTCAATTTTCGCTTGGGGAAGTCTCCTTTGCTTGTATTGGGACAGAGGGAGGCATCGATCGACATATTGTTCGGTTGCGATGTTTCCTCTCTAACTTGCTTCCATCACACCATCCGTGAACTGCCAAGACAGCACCCAAGTCTAGGCTCTGGATGTCTGTTGCAACCCGCTGCAATACAACAGTCGGCTAGGAAGCATTGCACGGGAATGATAATGCTACAGCCACTTTGGGCAATGATGCATGCCTTCGTGAGCTAGAGCAAGGAGATCAAGCATGGCAAAGGTAATGATATGGTGCCCAAGCCTTGCACCGAGCCAGAAGCTCCACGACCGAATGTGGCTGTATCAAGTTGTACGGTCTTTTCGCTCTTGGTATCGTATTGTCAGACAGCAACCACCTGTATCGTCGCCTTGTCAGATGCCAAGCCTTTAGGTTCTTGGCAGACTACTTACTCTCCACCGTCTCCACTCAACCTCCAGCGCAATAAGCTTCCGAGTCATCTGGGGTAATGGACCTCACAAGCTTCCTCGGCCCAGCTCGTGTGTTCCTTGTACACAGTAGGCCTAGGTAAGCTTACTGGTAGCAGATCGCATGCCACAACTTGCACCTTTCAGACTTGAACAGTCATGAACTCCTGTCACTGGATGCACGCAAGGCCTCCACAGCCACCACATCCATCCAATTCAATGAGGACGACTTTATTTGCGCAAGCGAACACGATCATCTTCCAACCCTCTCGAGGTCAGCGGCTTGGGCTGTCGAATATACGAGGACGCAAGCCAGTCACGCATAAGCGAATCCGCTCTTTCTGGCTATCCCCGCCTGCTGGCTTGGTTCTGTCTAGCATTGCTCGAATGCCATTCTCACCTTGCGACCTACACCTCCTTGAGCCAACCTACTCTTTATCATCCCGCAAACTATTGAGCGCCTCATCCTCCCATTTCTTCTAGTCCACTATGGACGCTGAAATATCATTGCCCCTGATTCGAAGGCGAGATCCTGGGGCAGGGGAGGGTGGAAGATTTGTTGACCATCATCCGCAGCTCTGGTCGGGTTCGCAGCAGTCTCTTCTATATATCCGCACCAGAATCTTTCCATGGCTTGGTGGTTTCCAGTAACTTATGTTGTAGGCCCTTTGTTTGCCCTAAGTCTTTCTTTCCTTGCGCCACAGCGCCTTCACCTTCGTTGCCAGCTGAACAAATTGCAGCTATTGCTCCCATTGGGGCATTGCCAAGATGATGTTCTTGCCACTGGTTGCTATACTGCTGTTGGATCCTTCGTTTACCCTGGCTCATCCTGGCAATGGCCGTTTCCCGCTTCTGCTGGCAAGAGCAACCAGCCCTGATAATTCTTGTGGTGGCACGAATGGCTACACGTGCCCATCTTATATGCCTTGTTGCTCGAAGTACGGCTGGTGTGGCAGCACCATCGACTACTGTGGTACCGGATGCCAGGCAACCTATGGAACCTGCACGGTTGGCACTACAAGTCCAGATAACAGTTGCGGCGGACCCAACGGATACATTTGTCCTAGCTCGCTTCCATGCTGTTCACGCTATGGATTCTGCGGTGGCACAAGTGACTATTGCGCAGCTCCAGGTTGCCAGCCGTCCTATGGGACTTGCTCGGCTGCTGGTTCGGCATCGAGCTCGTCGTCTTCTTCAAGCTCTTCATTATCACAGATATCGTCGACAACGACTTCCTCTTCGTCATCACAGACCACGACACCGAGGATATCGTCCACTTCGTTGTCTTCTTCAACCTCTTCGTCATCACAGACAACGTCGACAACAGCTTCCTCTTCTTCATCACAGACCACGACATCGAGGACATCGTCGTCTTCGTTGTCATCCTCATCACAGACCACGACATCGAGGACATCGTCGTCTTCTTTGTCTTCCTCATCACAGACCACGACATCGAGGACATCGTCGTCTTCTTTGTCTTCCTCATCACAGACGACTACGTCATCGACCTTTTCATCGTCTTCTACCACTTCCTCACCACGGGCCACTTCGTTGACTACTTCATCAACTTTCTCTTCTTCGTCTAGCACACCATCCTCAACATCTCCCTCTTCAACTCTGTCGTCGTCGACCTCGCTTTCATCTGGAACACTATCATCGACAGCCTCTCCTTCCTCTTCCTCGTCCCAGACAACTTCACTCTCTTCTTTATCGCAGTCATTGTCATCGACAACTTCGTCTTCGTCATTACGGACAACGTCATCAACCACTTTATCAACGTCTCAGCTATCTACAACGACAGCTACCTCTACTTCTTCCCTGGCGACAACTTCCTCATCACCAACATCCTCCTCGTTAACATCGACTCTCTCGACTACTCCTTCAACCACAACTTCATCGTCTGCTACTAGCTCAACCTCTCCCTCTTCCGGGATTGGCACCACTACCTCAATTGCATCCTCATCGCGTTCGTCAACAACGACCTCTTCCACGACAACCTCGTCCACGACAACCTCGTCCACGACAACCTCGTCGTCCACGACTACTTCAACAACGACCTCCTCAACTACAACGTCCTCAACGACGACTTCTTCCCAGCCACAGCCAAGCGGTACAGTAAGTCCAGACAATAGCTGTGGTGGGGTCAACGGCTATATCTGCCCGTCAAACCTCCAATGCTGCTCGAGGTATGGGTGGTGCGGAGTTACAGACGAGTATTGCACCAACGGATGCCAACCAGCGTTCGGAAATTGCACAACCAGCACAGGAGGTCCGCAGCCTACAACTACAGCCGCTGTGGTCAACGTTCCTCGTCCCAAGATCGGCTCTGTCCCATATGGATCGGTGATCTACGGCTGCGCAGTACCCGGCGACATTGCGATTACCTTCGATGATGGGCCTTATATATATACTTCTGATCTTCTGGATCTGCTGTCAAGTAACGGTGTCAAGGCAACGTTTTTCATTGTTGGCAACCTCCACGGTGCCATCGATCAAACCCCAGAATGGACTTCCGTCATTCAACGCATGAATAGCGAAGGTCACCACATCGCCTCACACACGTGGACTCACCCAGATCTGACCACTCTTTCTTCCGGCGAGAGGAAAGATCAAATGTACCAAAACGAGCAGGCATTCGTGAATATCCTCGGCAAGTTCCCAACATATATGCGCCCCCCGTATCTTGCATTCGACGGTGCATGCCAGCAAGACATGTCGGACCTTGGCTACCATGTGATCTCGACCAACCTGGACACAAAGGACTACGAGAATGACTCGCCTGACTTGATTGTAAATTCAGAGAACACATTCAACGACACTGTCACCCAGAACAGTCCATCCTCCTCCAGCTTCATCGTTCTGAACCACGACATCCACGAACAGACGGTACACACTCTGGCTCAGTTTGAGATCGACAAAGCCAGAGCCAATGGATATCGGCCAGTGACTGTGGGCGAATGCTTGGGGGATCCGGCAGGTAACTGGTACCGTGCTGGACCATAAAAGTTCGATACAAGCGTCTCCGTGCTCATTCATCGACGTAATGTAGGTTAGTAAACGTGTCTGACTTTCCGAGTTTCATTTCTTTGCTCGTGTACATAATGGAGGAAGCTTTAGGCCATAGCATAACCAAAAGTGACCAACTTCGACTCCCTTCCAATAGTTCCATCTTCAATTTGCGTCCACATCATTTGATGTCTCCTTGTTAAGCTCCAGCCTCTCGAATCCTCGAATCGTCCAGTCAAAGACGTTGTCGTATTCGAACCCTTGTCGTGATGAGAGCTTAGAGAACATCTTCCGGAGGCGCTGATAGTCTGGCTTGCCAGTACTAGTATCACGCGAATCCTTGACATCACTGATGTACTCTGTAAATTCGACTGGAAGGCCAGAACAGAGTCGACTGACACTGATTGTCTGCTTCTGTTCCAGAACGAGCTGATATTTGGCGTCATCTTTCGCATTTAGACCCTGCCAAGGGAGTCTCCCATGCAAGAAATACACCCATCATGATTGTATTGTGCTTGGAGCAAAATTAGCCTTACTGTAATGGAAAACTTACTTACCGACGTCTAGTTGTCCGTTGATGCTCGCATATCTACACGTTCCCAATAGTTTAGGAGGCCGCGCTGGTATCTCGGCACGACTATCAATCCTGCTGGAATCCCACTGCTCAGGCTGACGATGGACTGTAAGACCTAGGTCGGTCAGGTAGAACACATTACCCTGCCGGCCTATATAGACACAACAGGAAATTTTCGGGCTTGATGACTCGGCGACGGTAATTGTCTGCGTGGAGGGCTTCAAGACGTCGAAGTAGCTGGTCAGCCAGCATCAAAGTTATCTTGAGAGATAAACGATTGCCACAGTACTACCATGCCCTCCTATAGGTGGTCAATTAGGCATCGATCCCCTATCGATCCCCTATCGATTAGGGATCGATTACTAATTAAAACGCGATCAATGATCAAGATCAAGGATCAGTAATCAGTAGTAATAAATCAGTATCAATAAACAATAGTACTCGAGAATTATATAGAAAATCGCTAGGAAAATCGTATATAGTTCGAGATTAATACTTAATTCATAGTAATCAAGAATCGAGAATTAATATAAATTAAAATTTAATAGTAATCACTTTAGACAACGATAAGGTCTACTTTTCTACGATATTATATATTTTAACGATAGAATTACTACTAAAAATCACTATATTAGTCCTTATAGTTAAGGTAGTGAAGTAGTTCCCTCTTAATTAGCGATTTAAAATTTTTAGCGTTAGACTTTTAAAAGATTAAAAAAATAAAAAGTTACTAAGGTAAGGTTTAAACCCTCGCCCTTTTTTTTTAGATTTTTAATTAATTATTAATCGTTAATTACCTTTAATCGCTAATCCCTAATTAGTTGAGAATCAATTAAGGATTAATTACGAGGTTAGAGGCTTAACTAGCTAATTTAATTAATAATCTAACCTAGATTAAACCTATATTACTAGTAATCGACCCTTAATCGATTAGGGATCGATTAAGGGTCGATCTCGAAATTAATTAGGTATTAATTAAGGATCGATTACTATCGTGCTTACCCTATATATTTTAAAGCGGTGGAGATATATTCTTTTTATAGTAATAGATACTAGTATCTCTTAGTTATTTATTCGATACTTCTTAGAGACTTCTCCTATACTTCTTAAATAATTATTAAACCCTTAAATCGCTGAAATTCTTACTAGATTATTAGAGAATTATTAGTATTAAGTACTATTAACTAAAAAAAATGACGTAGATTTAAATCTCTCTTCTATCGAATTTTCTCTTTTTTTTATTTAAAATTATTAACGTTAAAATCTTTAAATTACTAATTTACGAAGGAACGACGATAACTACTCGACTATTAAGGGTTTAATTATAATATTTAGTAATAATTCTATTATTATAATATTAATATAATATTACTAAAAATAGACCTCGTCGTCGCTTAAAAAAGTGATACTTAATACTAAATTAACACTCGATACTAAATTAATAATATTAAATTATTGATACTCGATACCTTGATATATCTATAATAATTGAGAAGGATTTATAACACTTCTATACATTTTATTCACTGTCTCAATATATTGTTAGAGATAGTATCTCTGAGACTCGATAACTCTGGATACTACTAGTATCTCGATACTATATCTCCACCGATTAAAAATATATAAGATGGGCACCTTAGTATCGAAGCGCGAAGCCAGGAATTCCTGTCGCATAAATAATTCCAGGTCGGCAAATGCCCGATCTTCCGATTGTGAGTACACAACCACATCTGTCTTCGTCTTCGTCTTCGTACTTGCCTGGTTTGACATCCGAGACCTGGCATGCCATAAGACCATATACTTACTCTGGAAGAAAGCTGCTGAGAAAGTCGAACGGGATTCCGAGCAATGGAAAAATAGGACCACTTTGGATGCCAGGCGTTGGATCGAGACCTATCTCGCCCTGCCGGAGAACGTCTCTCTCGTTGCAATCGACAATTTCAAAGACTTGAAAGCTTTGTTGGCTGAGCGCCTTGAATTTTGTCACCCTACTAGCAGTAGTAGGGACGAACTGTAGGGGCCTGTACTGAGCCGGAATCGAGCTAGGACCGTGCCAGAGTCGAGTCAAAGTCGAGCCAGAATCGACTTAGAATCGGGTCAGCACAAAACCTCCGAATCTTCAATAACTTTTTTTTGGCGCAGGCCTCTGTCACCCTGTAAGCCACAGGGCGACAACGAGAGTACCAGTAAAGAGAAGCAGCAGAATTCCTCCGAAACGCCTAGCCCTGCATGTCGATCTTGTCCGTGCGGTGGTGGGACGCCCCGTCGCGGTGATGTGCGCTGAGGATCTGGGCTGCAGGATTCAAGTTTCGTTGCTTCCGGAATCTGGCTTCGCAGGAAGAACAACTGAAGTTCGAACATTTGATTTAGCTGGATTCGTGACCGTACTAGTAGTAATTCAGGAGGCGGTCGTTCTCGCACAATTTGGAGATAAAAACGCAACACTCCGCGCGAATGAGAATGATGGAGGATGAAGACGAGAATGAAGACGAGAATAAAGACGCGAATAAAGACGAGAATGAAGACGAATATGGGAATGAAAGACCAAAATAAGTAAAGACGGGGGAATATAGAACCGAACTTGAACTTGAAATACTAGTAAAGGTAAGAATGGAAAACGAGAAGGGAGCCCGAAAAAGGAAACAAACCGACACGAAAATGGAGACGATTCGAGAAGGCAACACTAACACTGAACGTGAGATGAGAACTCGAATGAGAAAGAACTTGAAATACGCATGCGAAAGTGTGTAAGTGTGTAAGTGTGTAAGTGTGTAAGTGTGTAAGTGTGTAAGTGAAAACGAAAAAGTCATCATAAATAATAAGGTCGAGGATTGAGCGAGAGGACTCGGTTTTGAGGGCAGGCACGATTTTGATAAACAAAGTGAGAATAACTTACTAGTACTACTAACTTGAAAACGGAAATGCAATAAGTATAAACCACTAGCATTCCGATATATCTAACTACTGGTGGGTGACTGGTAGGCTAGTAAGTATAGTACTTACCTTGGTAGTAGAAATGATATACTCCGTACTAGTATATCCAACTATAGTAGAAATTATACTATAATCATTAGTACTACTCGCCCAACGGAGTATACTTTAAACGTGGTCGTATACTATCGAAAGGCTCGATCGAATTCAGCTAACCCTCAAGCTTCAACCTATGAGTACTCGTACCAGTCCGTAGTACTACCTAGGTACTTATAGGTACTATAGTAGCGATACTAGTTAGTAGTACTCCGTAGAATCGAGTGCAATCAGGGGCAGTGTGTTCTAAAACCAGATAGTACTACTACTAGTATTCAGATTCAAGTACTCCGTAGGTCACTCCCAAGTTCCAGGTTAGTACCGTATAGTACTAGTACCCAGCTGGGTGGTAAGTCAGGTAGTGACATCAAAACGTACAGCCGGGCCCCCTCCAGTGCAACGGCACCGTATCCTCTCCCAACCTCTCCATCTTCATCAACTTGCCATAAAACGCCTGCGCCCCTTCCCTCCCATGGCCGACGACACACATACTCCTCCTCAAATACGGCATGTCCTCGACGACCTCCTGCACACACTGCACGAGCCACTTGCCCAGCCCCTGGCCCTGCCATTCCGGCAACAAATACACGTCCGTCAGGTAGAAGAACGTGACTCTATCGGTGATACCCCTTGCGAAGCCGATCAATGAGGGGCCTTCCTCACCAGCATCACCACCAGCATCACCATCACCACCACCATCACCACCATCTGACTGACTCTCGTGACCAGCCTGACCATGACCATGACCCTGACCTACGGGCTTACTACTAGTAGTAACATGCACGCTCTCGGCAATCTCATGCAACGTCGTCGCCGGGTCATTGTCAATTTGGCCCGCGTGAGTAGTACTACCAGTAGTAGTATCATCCAAATCCAAATCCGACGCAACAGGCGGCGACGGGGTCGGCGAGTACACGCCAAACACAAGTGAATTGTCGAGCATGGCGCGCATCGCCGACTCCGGCATCGATCGCGCCCAGTAGATATCCTCCGAATCGAAGGCTTGCTGGAGCGCTGGCACCGGGACGAGAGAAGGATCCGTCGAGATGAGGAAGCCGTCGCGCGTCCATGTTCGGTGTTCGGGCATTTTTGCCTTTTGCCAGATTAAAAAGGAGGTCGACAATCGGGGCTGCCTGTGTTCAGGATAAGGGATACTCCGTAAAGAGTTTCGAATTGTCGAGCTCGGAGCCAAATCCCCTAGCGACAGTACTCCGTAGTATATGTATCGGTTGCGATGTTCGACCGTTGGTTTTTCCGAATTGCTGGAAATGATGCCTAGACTGACCTGACCGGTCCTTGGTGCTCGCAAGTATTAATACTAGTAGTACTCGCTCAATAGGTACTTATCAAGTGGTCAAAGACTAGCAATTATGACTCTTGAAGATTATCTGCAACTAGAAGATTGACCCCTGGCTACAACTACCGTATACGTCACTCGTGCATCGGATCGCCTGTCAGGGGCAGCGGACATCGCCGTTGTTGTACGTAGTATGTAACCAGGAACAAGACGCCCTCGATTCAATGGGGAAGAGAATGAGAAAGGAAAGACATACACATACCTAGGTATATATATCCTCATGAGCGAAAAGATATACATACTACTACTCCTGTGCTATAGCACTAATTCAAGAAAACACCAGACACCCGCTCTCAACGCAATAAACCTCCACCGTGTATAACTAAAGTCAACAGTCACCCTTCTTCGCCTGCTCAAGAACCAACCTGCTTACAACTCCGGCTTCCATTCCCGAGGCACAAACTCCTTCCCAGCAGGACCAAAGTACTTTTCAAACAAAGCCTCCAGATCACTATCCGACAAATGCATATGCTCCCCATGCACAGCCACAAAGTCCAACCCGCCCTTCTCATCCAACTTCCTCAGCCCAATCCAGTCCTCCTGGTAAATCGGTCGGTCCCTCAACTTGGTCACCGAATTACTCGTCACATTGACCTCTGCGAACCATCCACTCTCCTTCGGAATCACCGTCTTATCCTCGTCAAACACGACCATGACAAACTTGTCCAGCGCAGCCAAGTTCTCCGCATACGTGGCATTCTTCTCTTCCCTCTCATTGTTGATGTCCGCCAGGAAATTCGAATGCCCCAAATAATTCTCGTAGTCGTCGACGTCCCTGTAATACTGCGCCGGCACGAGCCGGGACTGTACGAAATCAGACCACACCGTGCTGCTCTTCAACAGAGCATTGGCGCCCTGACAGACCCAGTCCGTCGTGCTGGCACACTTCTGAAACTCCACTATCCCGTTATGCTGGCTGCCGAAAGTGATCAGTGATCGAACCTTTGGTGCCCAGCTGCCACATCGTTCGACGTAGCCACGCAAGAACTGGCCTCCCTGGCTGAACCCAATGGCGTCGATGGCCGGTGCTGTCCTGAGGATATTGTCCTTTGCGAGCGCGTGACATACATAATCAAGTTGTTGGGTGACGTTGCCGAAAAAGGAGGCCTGTCTATCCGCAGAGCCGGCTGCGCCAACCGCCGAGATGAGATATGTGTATGTACCAGGATGAATTTCGTCAACCAAGCTTGCAATCTCTTTCAATCCTTTTGCGTCGGCCGAATCGCCCAGACCGTGCCAAATCACTACAGGGAGGGGAGTATCGTCGGGAGCATCGAGTGCTTGCTTGGCCGGTCCGGTATATTTGGGGGACAGCCTTGTAATTTCGACGAGTTGTTCTGGGAAGGCTTCTTGGATGTTTTCGGGAACAATTGCAACTTTCGGGGCGAGGGTGGCAGTATATCTCTCATTTGGAAGTTGAAAGACCTCGGCTTCTGGAAAAATCACGAAGGAGTAGATGGCGGCGGGAAGGGATAAGAGAACGGCTGAACTGAGGCGCATTGTGGCGGACGCGGCGGTATTGAGTATATGAGTGGTGCAGGCAGAAGAAATGCTCTCTATTGAAGGCCGGCTTCGAAAGGAGCAAGTCTGATAGAATGAGAGGCGAGGAGGATGGTCGAAAGAATGATAGATGCCTGCGGAGGTGACCTTCAAGCCTTACAGTAAATCATCACATGTAAACCCCGGATTAGGTAAGCCGTCACAGATACAGTGCGAGACTGCCGTTCGAGGTACGACCAAAGGATCTTGCTGTATTCCAATGGTATACGGTTACTGTTCACAATCATGGCCGACAAGTCGCTCGTGACTCTGCGCACTGCAACAACTACATCGCGCTCGATGTGCAAAAGTCTCCTTGAATCAGCGGCCGGAGCAGACGAACTTGCCCATTGAACGCCCGCAAAAGAGAAACCGACGACTCATCAACACCGACTCTTTAAACAAATCCTCAACTACTCATGTCTTCAGCCACCGTTCGGCCTCCATTAACCACATGGCTGACGCCCGCGACATGAGAACCTGCTGTCTCATTCATAGCAGGCGGCCTCTGTTACGAGATGTTACTGTTTTCTCAGTCCACAGTAATGAGTCCAAAGCAATGAAAGCACCATCTCATCATCTCACCATCCGATCAGCGGCTGTTCGTCTTCCTTCGGTTCTTCTATGATGCGGTTGGGGCCTGGGAGAAGCATATGCTCATCCTCTCATATGAATAGGCGAGCGACTGCAAGAGCAAACTAGCATCAGCATTACCGTTCAACAAATGACACGAGGGTGCTCACCAGTAAATACACCTCACGTTATCCTCTGGGGAGCTTGCCATCCACTGATCGAAACAATCGGTATGAGTAGCGTTATGGCATGTCGTACAGCGCCATCGATCATCTCGCCTCCTGAGTCGATCCAAGCAGATGCCACACTCGGTTTCAGATGCGGCAGATCTGCGGCTGCTGTTTGAAGCATTAGAGGAGGAGGACGACGAGACAGATGGAGGTGATGGGGTAGATGCTCGTCTCTGTTGTCGCCGCTGATACGAAAACTGCGCCGAGGTGGTCGCCGAACCATCTTCTTCGCTCTCCGCATTGGATCCGGAGAATCCAGAGTCATTGTCCTCGCCTTCGCCTCCTGCATGGTAGTCCCGCAGGATTGCCAGCCATTGTCCCAAGGACCAGTCAGCTGTTGTTGCTGTCCTGACATGGCGATCACCAGTGAGGGCCTCGACTGCTTCTATCAGCCGCCTTGCCCCTAAATATCTTTGAGCCAATTCGTTAACAAGGTCTTCGTCTCGTGCTGAAGTAAGGCTGTCCGCCGACCGACGTTCGCGGCGACTGTTGGAAGTGTCCAAGCCAGTCTCTCCTCGAGAACGAGATGGTCGCTGCTGTCTTGCTCCATCCCTTCGCGAACCAGCACGATCAAGTTTCCTCTTCCATTCTTGGGCTTTGTCTTCGGCCTGGTACTGGTGATTTCTCACGCAATGAAGCAACTTGGCCACACGATGCAAGTCAGTCATCACATCGCTTGGACTGTCTCCATTCGTTAATTTATCGGCAATCTTTTCCAACAGAGCGACTGCTTTTTGGCGGTTATGTTCAGCAGCCAGACTCCCACAAGTTGGGCTTTTTCTGTCCATATCCGATGCAGGTATGCTGGTCAAGAGGATGCTTGATGCCGAGGTCTCGGCAGAGGTCAGATACTCCAGTCATGACTGGGCACGGTCACCAGATGAGATGTAGGAGTAAATAACAGAAGATCCATGGGTTGCTGGGGTTTGTAAAGGAAACACCAGGGAATTGCAGGATCGCTATGCCATTTTGTACTCTTCACAGTCAGCCTGCGGTGAAGCCGCCCCAGAGACCATATCTTGAGCAATGTGATCACAGCCTCAGAGGTCCGGGGCAGTAGAAGGTCAGTCGAAGCGCTGCCTGAGAGGTCGGGCAAACATAGCCACAATAGTTTCCTGGCCCTGCAGGTACCTCTGGCGGGCAGAGTATCAAGTGACCACCCGTCATGTTCATGGAAGCTCCGCCTCATTGCGTAACCAGTCTGCAAGACCGCCCGCTGGCCAGAGTCCATCGAGGGATGCATGTAGACCCGGAGACCTTGGCTGATAAAGGAAACCTTACCTTTGGACGGGGTGGCACATTCTCTTGTGGCTGGGACATGTAACCTCAACTGGCGAGAGCGAACCATGTAGAGGCATGCTGACCCAACCCAATTTGTTCGTCCTTTGACCGGCTTCCCAGGGTGTCTACGGCCTGCAACCTGGGGGCAGACGAGCAGTACCGTACTGCTTCCATCTAGAGCTTGAGGTCGGAGTCGTGGCTAAGCTAGCAGGCAGCCACTGTAGCATCCTCCGACGTGAAATGTATGAGAAGAGCCGCTGCGTTGAACCGTTCGAGAGATGCATTCTTCTGAATCGGAACATACCATATATTTCACTCAATGCCAGTGGTTCGCGACTGTTTTCGAATGATGCGTCTGGGAAACACTGAACGGAACCTTGGAAGTGTTGACTTATACCGCCACATGGGACGGATATCTCACTCACAATCCTGATGGATACCTTCCCTGCTACTGGTCGGTGCAGGAGGGAAACTCGACGTCAGAACGGCCGGATATGACGGCCCAGCGGTCGACCATTTCTCGACCTACCCTTGTACGTTAGGTAGTAAGGGTACCATATCGGCCTCGTCGGCCAACTTGCCCCGCGAGTGCTTAAAGGCTGTGCAGAGATGCATGTTAGTTGTTTGCGCCGGCCTCTACGGCTCTTCTGTGTGAGTGACCAGGGATGAGACACGACTTGTCTGGAAATTTGTTTCTCCCAGCTATCCGGGACAACAATAACACAAGTGTTGCCTCAACTTGCAAGCATCAATAACATCAATTTTGGAAATCGGACATTGTCATTGCTCAGAGTAACAGTGAGTGTAAGGGATGATGAAAAAGTAAGGATCGCCAGCTGCTGTGTCACTAAAAGCTTCCCCAGATCGTGGCAGGCACACTGGTCTTGGCTCGTCATGGGGGTTACACATCAACATACCTAAAGTACGATGCACAGGGCAGTCAAATGCAGATTAAAGGACATGATAAAACGCAAGTGTATTATTGTAGGCTCGACGCCGATATTGCATAACCTCCTCCAGGCATCGATTGTGCCATCAGCGCCGGACCCCTGGGTATCGCTTCTAAAGACGACAGCCTCCCATTTTAGTTTTGAACGCCTCGTGTCTCATGAATGATGCTGAATCAAAGCGACAGCCCCAGACCCAGCCCTAGCCCAGGAGACCCAGCCCGTCTTCCTCAGCAACCAAAACTCGTAAGTTCTTCAAGTCCTGTGTCCATTTCCGCGTGACATGCAACCACATCTGCCTTTCATCTGAACGTTTCTCGTCAATGTACGCTTCAAGCGTGGGCTTACTCTGCCATTCTTCCCAGACCCTCCCATCATGGACCAACATCTCGCCTGTTAAATGGGGAAATTCGGCCTTGGCTCGTGCGATGGCTTCCCTGTCAGATTTCATGCGCAGGTCCTCTAGCTGACAAGGAGGACAAGGATGGCTCTGGTGCGGTAGATGATTTGGTAGTCCCATATAATGAGGCGTTGGGTAGTGCCCTGACGACGTACATGAAAACGAAAACCCCTTGGTCGAGAAGGAATCTGTACGGGTAAACCTTCGACCCAAAGCGGCACATTCGGCTGGTTGACGAGCAACGCCAGGCAGAGGGGCCATGACTTTGGTATTGACTCGTGAAATAGGAGAACTCGGTGGGGAGATGTTGGAGAACTCTGATGAGTTCGATTCTAGACTTCCAACCGACGAAGAGCAGCCGTCCCGCGATGATATCGGCCGTAGTGCCAAGTTTGAGGCTTTGTTCTGGCAGTTGTAGCATTTATATGGCTGCTGTGGGAGTTTGACACCCGTCGACTTGAGGACTGGACATGGTGTACCGTTGCAAACCTCAAAGCCCATGAGGATACCATGTCCACAGCAGAAACGTAAAATATGTGCCTTGCACATGGTGTATATATAGATTGTTGGTCGTGTTGTGGTAACGCGGCGATTATGTAGAGTGGAGATTTTGTAACGAGGAGGGTCTCGTTTTCAGGTGGCTATAGCGACATTCTGAGTGAGGAAGGCGTCGGTCGAGAAACCCTGTACAGTAGACTTGAACGCGCAGCGTCCTTCAGCGGCACGTTTTGTTGTGCGTATGCCAGGCGCAGGGTTCGCCCCGGATCGAGCAGCAGCCAGTCAAGACGCCGTCTGGGGTACGAGTGAGGCAGGCTCGCGTGATCGTTTGTGTTATGAGGCTGTGGCGACCGTCGTGGGTGGGAAGGCTGGTGATGAAGGGCACTGTGCCATAAGAATATCGGCCGGCCGAGGAGGGCGTTGTGCGACCAGGAGGGGAGATATGGCGCCTTGACGTAGAGATACCTCGGTGGAGCCGTGGATGGGGAGGTCGTGGAGACAGCAGCTGTTGGCGGTTGCTTCAAAATTGAGTAAAACAAGGGAACCAGTCAGTGATTGTGTTTATGCATCGAAATGAACGGCTCAACCGGGTCGAAAAAATGGGTCGCGAAAGCCGGCGAAGGTTTTTAGGTACGGCAACGAGCGAACGGCCCCAGTAGTATGATCGAAGAAAATGGTATCTCCAAGTTAATCCATCGCAGTAAGAGAGCGAGGATCAGGTAAAGAAGTAGTAGCAAGACGGTTGGGAGAAGCAGTCGTCCATATTGCAAAGAACGAACGTTTTGGGCCGACACCGAGATCGAGAATTTCCCTCGGACGTTCGTACTCGTTGGATGAGGCAGAAGCAGAAGCAGAGAATCGAGATGTTTGTTTAGCGAGGGTGGGATGTGAGGGTCCGAGAGAAGAGATGGTACGAGTTACCGAGTTACTCCGTGCGGTAGAAAGACTGTGGCACGAAAGAGAAAGAGAGATAGAGGGGGAGTGGGATCCTTGCAGCCAGAAATTCTCCATCTCGATCCAGAAATCATCCCACCATCATCCACCTTCTCCTGCAACTCGTCATTAGCCGCCCGTTAGGTGCATCTTGTGCATCACGGTGCCTCTAACCCCCAAACTAAATTGCGCATGGCCAGGCTCACCAGGCCACACACGGCATGGCTTCTGCACTGCTACCACGCTTCTGTTGAGGCGCCGCGCAATCCAACGAACCCTAGTTCATGTCAGTTGATGCAGTGGTCTATGCCAACTCGCTCTGGGATTTCATGCTTCACAGATATGAAAACAACAATTATACTCGCGTCGTTGTCAAGGCTGTTGCTTCCTCGTTTCATTACCATGTAAAGCTGCCACTGGGACCTTGTGCTGTCAGTGTCAGACCTTGCACAAGAAACACAAACAAGGCCCGCCAGTTCCACTCTCATGCTTCAGATTGCAACTCTGAAAATCACGGCTAAAAGGGTGAGAGATAATGATCGGTCCTTCTGGTGTCCCTCGCTGCTCAGAAATGACTTTCGAAACTGCTGCGATGTCCGTTGCTCTTTTGTCTTCACCTTGTTTCTGCCTGACGGCGCCGTCGTCAACAAGCTTCCGTCTTGCTGGCCATCAATTGTTGAATCTGCCAGTGGATGAACTAGGTTGACCCATGCTCTACTCGTCTCGTTCAAATGATCGTGTCTTGGGGTTCTAGAAGCCCACGAGTCTGATCGTTGCTCCAGTCAACCCCCGCGAATGTCGTGCAACCAAGCCCAACCCCAGAAATGCCATGCCCGATATCCCACGATGGCTGAATCATGCTTGGACGTATTGAAGTGTTAGCGTCGTCTGCACTTTCATCAGTCCACCGGCCACCTCGAAAAGAGGCAGAACGACGGCGGCGTAAAAGGTAACTCGGCTCGAGGCAGACGGCAAACTGTCTTCGTCCACGGGTGAGCCCGGGCAGAGAGACGACCATCTCCAAGTTTCAAAGTTTGCCACATGCTATCAAGTGTGTGCACTGTGCACAGCGTGACAGTCTGTAAGTCGAACGGCTAATTTGAGGTAGCCACGGTAGCTCGCACTTTGGATGACATTATTACCCATAAGAATGACGGCATCTTCTGCAGTGGTTTGTTTAGCTGAACGTCCCGAAGGTGCAGATCGAATGCGGCAAATTCCCGTGCTGCAGTCATGGTCCCAACGGCTTGGTGCCTTGTCACACTTGCACAATCCAGGTGGGTACCAGGCGGCAAAATGGTGGCTAGAACATCAGTCTCTTATCAGGGTTCAGAGCCGACGACAGTATGGGATGCCAACAACAGACTTCGGAACTCGGACAGATAACGATGAGTTTTGTGCACCTATCTGCTGATAAGTAATGCCGCTGGTGTTCATTCAGCTGTCGGCCATAGAGACGTCCATCCACGGTGAACTGCCTAATGCAAGGGGATCTCTTGATTATGATCTTCACTCTTCGCGACTCCAGGTCCAACAATCCATCACGTTTCGCCGATCGACAATCATGCTGAGCGCTTCACTTGTGATGAGCGCTTCACTTGTGATGTGTTGTAGTACATTTCGATGCTCTTGATCAAAAGAGTGTTCTCACTTTTGGGAGGCCCACAGGAGAAACCTGTCATCACCAAGGTCAGCTCAGTGAAGGGAAGTCGACGACATGGCAGATCAATTACCCTTATTCCCGTTTGCCCAATTGTTCCAGATCCACGCTCCTGGCTCTCTCGCAACGTTGGTTGTGAACTTTTTCTGGAGCTTGCCGTCAAGGTAGAATGCGGTGTAGTACGGCGTCCAATCAATTCGGTACTCATGCACTGCAGTCGTGCAATTAGAGGGCGCGGGCCCTGTCGCGTGGGTTGCTGGCGCATTGGCAGGATTTACTGCTTGATTCGTGTAATTGAGGGGAATGGGATTGTCTGGTCCGTTGTTCGATAAGGACGAGGGATCGGTCACGTACTCAATGTCGACCTCCTGGGTATCCGATTGGTAGAAGAACAGGCCTTGCAACGTTAGAGAATCACACAGTGGTTGAAGAATCAGAGAGCAGCTCACCGTGGCAAGTCCCGGGGACCTGACTAAACATAGCTTTCGTGCGAACACTACCGTACTGGATGTTGTGCGCCACTGTCTCTACCTGAGCGCAGCTCAATCGCCAGTCGGATGGTTCACTGGGCCTTTGACCTCCAGGGACTGTCAACGCTAGCATTCCTTCATAGATATGAACATTGCGAGGCTCGTAATGAGGGCTGAATGGAACAGCAGGGTTTGGACCGGGTCCTCTCTGGTGGAGGGTGTAGTTGCTCTTCTCCAGCCCTTCAGGGAATCCATTCTGGAAGGTGTACAAGGCGCGATGGTCAAAGGTACCGACTCCGTCAACCAACCAAACATTGCCGACTTGTGTCACATCTGAAATGTCGGTCGACGCGGGGGTCGCTGACTTGCTCGCAATAGACGCGTTAGTTGTTGAAGAACCAGGTGTAGGTGGAGTGGTTGGGGCTACAGTGCTGGAGGTGGTGGCTGAGGAAGAAGTGATAGGAAATGCACATCTGCTTTAGGCAGCGGCTGTGGACTGCGTGGTAAGGTATAGGTCATTAAGTGAAGTGGTGCTCGTATGGATAACGCTGGAAGATGTAGTTGAGTTTGGTAAATTCATTGTGAACATCGGGCTTGGAAATGTAGTCTTCTTCTTTGATCTAGCAACCCGGGATGGGGATGTGGTAGACTTGGTAGTTCTTGAGGTAAATGCTCTCGATGGAAGAGTGGGCGATGTGGTGATGGGCTGGTGACAAATTCAGGGCAAAATATCATACTGGCCTGTTGGGAACGATTGTCTGACCAACGAACTCAGGAGGAGGTACGGAAACGCCTGATGCGAGAGGATATGCAACAGAGGCCGACAGAAAGGTGCGCCAGACAGGGCGCCAGACAGGGCGATACCAGGGAGGCCTAACAGTCTGACGGTGTGGGCTGTTCCGCTCCGGTTCTTGTAAAGAGGTTAGCTGAATGGTGCCAGGCAGAGAGTGGTGATAGCTGTTGTGTCTGAATCACTGGATGTGACAGAAAGGAGCTTGACATTTTATGTAGTGATGAAGGATTATTCAACGGCGTTTCTCAAAGGGTAATCCTGAAGGTAGGAAGAGCACGTTGCAGCTTACCGACATATGGTGGCTGTTTTTCTGGGAGCTGATCGGTCTTTCGTTTCCCAAAGCAGCGGCTACAGAACTCTTTCAGCTGTTCTCCTAGAGGCATCGGAGGGGTTTGATAGGGAGAAGAGGAAAGCCCGATTCTGCAAAGCTGTCAGTACATGTCTGCTGGGCGGTGAAGATGGGAGGTATACCAGTAACCCGAGTGAGTGAGGACTTTCTAAGGCCAGGCACTCTGTGTAGGCTCGTTAGTGGTTGTAGGTATGGTGCGGGAATTGCAATGTAATGATGACTGATAAAAACGTGGTCGATGAGAGCGAGGGGATTGAAGGAGGTTCCGAAAAGACAACAAGTAATTAGTGAAGTACAAGTTGCAGCTCGTTCACATTGAGATTCCTTCTTGACTCCTTCCAGGCAGATTGGGCATGTTTGGAGCCGGCAAGAGGTGGTTTCGGCTGCGGCATTGAATGGGCAGCCGCGAGGCTTCAATCAACGTTGAAAATATCTAATCCATCCGTGTCATGGCGAACCCCATCTCACACTTGCCACTTCACCTCGTATCCGAACACTGTTCTCCGTAGACTCTCATCCCCAGGATCGTTCTCAAACATGACTTTATCCATGGTATGCACCAGAATCTTGTTGACCTGGAACCCAGCGGCTTGAGCCAGCTCAAAGAAATGCAAATCTTTCTCCAACAGCCACGGACGGTATGGAGTGAAAAAGACCAAAGCTACAGAATCGGGGGCTTTTCTCAGGCAATCACGAATGGTAGTCAGCAGTTTCGCATGCTCCGAGTGATTGAAGAGGATGTCGGCAAGAATCAGCACGTCAAACCCGTAACGACCAGGGTGTAGGTGAGCTTTGAGTGGTTCTGCAGAGCTTCCCCAGAGAAAGCCTTCTGCTACAATCTGGGACTTGTCCGGAAGGGCTGTGCAATGCTCAATATTGTAGCGTAAGTTCTCAATCAGATCTGGATCTGGATAGTCTGTCACAACGACCTTCTCGGCTCCCAGAATAGCCGAAACAAGACTTGGGAGACCAGCACCAGCACCTAGTTCTAGAACTGATTTCCCCTGCACCATCATTTCAGTGTTGTCTTCCAGGTATCGGGAAATGACTTGACCCGCGTTCCATAGCAGGTGACCCTTGGGATGAGTTAGCTGGACATGGAATCTTACATGCAAGGTGATGATATCACACCCATAAAGGACTATGCCCGACGAGTCGGAGACTGAGGTCTTGCGCATTTTTCAGAGTATAAGTGGTGAAGGTGGCTGGCTTTTCTGGCTGGTAAAACTCTGCGGGCTCTTGGAACAGGTCTAGCGAGGGAGCACCATCTTCGTCGTCACTCTGGGTCATTTCGGAGAGAGCCTCATCCAATGACCAGTCGCTGGCAGATATCTGAGTACCGTGTTTACGATTAAGTGGTAATGCTCAGTCGAGTCACGCCGATGAACCCGAGACTTGGTGTTGGTGTTGATCCTGTGGCTTGGCATATTGGGCTCGAACAGGGTCACATGATTTGCACATCCACCGAGCCACATGCGGCTTAAGAAATTGCCTATATTCGGCCCTTCTACGGAGTAGAGTACCTTACACAGTACTCCGTGTGTCCGTACCCGTAGTTCTTATCATCATCAAACAATAAATAACTACAGTACTTATCTGGCCTGACGTCGACCACACCGGACCAGAACCCGATGTTGCCGTACCTCGGCCTGGCCGCTCATGGAAGCGCCAGGTCCGTTAGTCCTCGCCTATAGCAGGACAAGTACATATCTGCAAAGTACTTGGTGATCGACGTAGGTACCAACTACAAGTACGTAGTATGTGGAGATGGACATGGACATGGCGAAACGGAGAGAAGCCGCGGCATGATGTTATGATGAAATACCAGATACTCGTATCAGTACTCCCGAAGACATACTAGTACTGTGTACTGCTGGTGCCGCAGGTGGCATGATTTGAACATCATGATATACCAGGTAAGCAGCAATTGCATCGTCGAAGACCATGATGCTGATTGAATGAGTACTACTAGTAGGATCATAATATATGCCCTCGGGCTACGGAGTCCCTAAGACCGAAATCAACCACCGGGAAATTGTCGGAGGCCCAGCTTTTCTCTTTTCTCGCCCCTCCTACGAGTAATAATACCTAAAGTGTCTCCCGCATCTGCCCGTGTGTTGAAGCGTTTAGCCATACACAGTAGGTGTCTGGGTGCCTGGTATTTTTTCGCTCCTGCAACTGCCGTGAAATGCCCTAATATCGAGCCGCATGCAGAAAACCCTCATCCCATCAACATCTTCACCCATCTCAAGCCTTGTCCTTGTACCTCTCTCTGCCTTTCTCCCTATCTACCGATCCAGAAGTCTCTTTTGCACGTCAGCACTCTGGGAAATTTCTTCCGAGAAGTCGATCCAATCGAAACAGCCCCGCACGCTCTCCAGGACACATCCGCTTCCACATTTCCTCCAGTGCCTCCCCCACGAAATCCTGCAGCAATCCCGACTGCCCACTCTCCTTCCGAAGGACTTTCGATCTATCGTTTCTCTGACACTGACACCATCCCGACGGTCTCGGTGGTCAGCCCGGCCCCAGTCCTCCACGATCTAATAAGGCAACGGAATTTGGAGAAATCCCAGCCCAGACAACTGCTGATACCACTCTCCCAAGAACCTACCATTATTCGCCGGCCCCGGCCTTTCTCTCAGCACGTTACACCAACTTCTTGTCTTCCCTTTCGCACCCTTCATCCTCCTGCGCAATTCTCCTCGCAGCCATCGATAAACCTACCGGTCGAACCCCTCACCACTGCTGCCTGATTTCTGCCATATCGAATACGCTCTCTAGCCGCGCGCTCGTTCAACCAAGAAAAACAACTTGGACAAGAGGGAAGCCGTCTGCTCAGCGGCTGTCTCTGAAACCTCCATTCCACCACTCCGAGCCTACCTTACAAAATGAGCGACTATCCGAGACGAAGCGCTCGCATATCACATCTACAGCAAGAACGCAGAAACAATCTATCCGCTCCTCCTTTTGCAAATAGCTTCTCGCAGTCTTCAAGCACATCGACAAGTTCGCATCCGAGCCCAGTCGCTGACGGCCTTCAACCTGCCCAGCCGCAGCACACACACCAGCCTCAGCATCAACTCCAGATGCAATCGCTCTTCATGCCTCTCCAACAGCAGCAGCAGCAGCCTCATCCACACGCTCCCTTACCTTCGCCTTCGACGGCAGAGATAGAGTCTTTCTTCGGTCGACCGCATTCGCAGCCAAACCCGTACGCATCGCAGCAATCGCATCTCAGTTATCAAGCTCAACAACGACAACAATCATATCAAGGACAATCACAACAGATTGAACAACCCAATCCACATCATCAATTACATCCACATACAAATTCCATGTCGCAGGAACATCCTGCCCATAGTCAGCCACTGAATCCAGGCCAAATGCCACCTGATTTTCTTGCCGAGGCAGCCAAACGCGCTCAAATTGCCTGCCTCATGAGAGACCTCGGAGACGTCACACTATAAACAACAATCACTGAGCCACTACACTTACTCGCATGATGGCTACCCTCTACCTTGCCGTGTCAAAAAGTTATTGCTACCCTTGACACGGCTCAAGCCGCCGGAGGCGGGCATCTGACATGTGATTGACATCACGAAGCTTTCACAGCATGATGCTTCTACCAAAGTGGTTGCTTTCGACACAAGTCCTTTTGACCTCCACCATGATGAATTCCGGCTTATTTCCCGACGACCGAGGACCTTCTTACTTCACATAGCACATCCTTTTCGCCTTCGCAACAGGATCATCTCGGACCTTATCTCAACTCACAGTTTCTCAACTTCCATGACGATCTCCTTGGATTTGTTTCTTACACCTTTCGATTCTCGACCCTGCGCCGATACCCCACCTACTGACATCTGTTTTGAACGATATCGCCCGTCGCTCCTGGGGAAGCATCTATATCAAATCGGACATCTAGACAATGTTTAGACCAGCTATCCTCTCCGACTTTGACGGATTACAGAAAAACGTTGCTTTCTTCGTTTGACTATTTGGGAAATCTACGATGCTGTTTCTTTGGCAAGTGATTTTTGGGTAATGCATTATATTTGGTGCACGGCGTACCTGCGGCCTTTTGAGCCAGCTCTACTTGTTGGGTTGTTTTGCTTCCGGATGACGAATCGGATTTTTTCTCTAGGCTCTTCTCATTTGAATTTTGTGGGATGAAGGGACACTTGACGCAAGTTGCGTATCTTATATAGCGGGCATGGCGATCTGAAAACGAATAACCTCCCTGATCTGTGATCGGGGTTGGATCTTGAACCGAAGCTATATCTCTGCATTCTTTTACTATGTGACTCAAGCATGAATCAGTGAACCTGTCTTGGGGGTTTGCCCCGAGCCTCTCCTCTCTCCTCTCTCTCTCTCTCTCTCTTCCTCTCTTCCACCCCCCTAACCCGGCGTGCCCGGCATAGGATATAGTGGCTCATACCCATGCCCATACCCATACTGCCGGTCGCTGATCCGATTCCGGATCCGTTTCATTTCATTCAGTCGTCATCATTCCACTCATGCTCCAGAAACTCAACGAACCCTTTAACCACGGCCGCCCGGCCTTTGACGTATCCGTGACCATGCGCGATCCCCGCGCGCTGGATCTGTGTATACTTCCGCCGCAGGCGCTGGAGCATAGGCTGCGACAAAGCCACGCTGGCGGGGATGTATATACTCATACCCATACTCGTACCCATAGTACTCGACTCACTTTCGCGAAAGCCTCCAGACTCAGACTCAGACTTGGACCCAGACACATACACGCCAGACCCGGGCATGGGCGTAGGTACAAGCGGCACAGAAAGATCAACCTCTCCCGCACTATCGGCGTCGGCGACACCAAATTCCCTCGCCCTCGCGAGCAGAAGCCTAACAACGTCCATCGTCGCGCTCTCGAGCGTTTGCAGGGCGTCCGAGTCCGTGGCTCTAGGCAAGACGGTTGCCGCGTGTGGTCTCACTTCTTCTCCTCCTTCTCTTTCTTCTTCTTTTCCTCCTCCTCCTCCTCCTCCTCCTCCTCCTCGTCTGTTTGTCTTTGCAGCCATTCCAGCAGCCCCTTCTTCTGGAGGAGGAGGAGCAGTGGTAGCGGTGTTGTGGGATCGCTCGGACGGTCGAAGCTGCGAGAGCGCCTTTTTACTCGTCGGCTTGACCGGTGCAGGGAAGAGCGCCGCCCAGATGTCCCGAGTCGGAGGAACAGTGTCGGTCGAAGGAATCGTGAAGAGCGGCGTGTCCCAGCGTGAGAATGGCGAGGGCGGTTCGTACCGCATGGCGAGCGATGTCAGCGTGGAGACGGAATACGGTGGTGAGCATGTCGGAGGCGGTGGTTCGAGAAGAGCGCTTGGTGTTGGCGTCGTCCTCGATGGCAGTTCCTGGTGGTGAGGATGAGGCGTGTTGCTCGTAGACGTAGAAGAAGACCGGGCCTGAAACGCCGCACTGTCTGTGCCTGTGTCTGCGTCTGGTCTTCTGTCACTGATGTACAAGCTCTTCAGTGTCATGGTATCTTCCCCCTGTGCTCGCAACGGTCGTTGTCCTCCTTCTTCTTCGTCGCCATCCCCATCCCCATCAAACCCGTTGTCCATCGACGACGAGCGGGACCGGCTGCTCGGCTTGTTGTCCACGACCCTCCTGTCGCCGTAGATGGCCGTATGGCTCTCCGGCATGAGGTCACCCATCACACTTTCTCCCTGTCTCTGTCTCGCTGAGCCATTCTTCTGCTCCGTCCCTGTCCCAGCACTCGTCCCACTGAAAGTGTCTGTGTCTTCTGCCCGACCCCAAGCCCTCAGCCGCTCTCGATTCCACTGCTTACACTGATCCTCTTGCGAAGCTACATGGACGACGCAGCAGCGGGTCCCTACGGCCTTGGCCTCGCACCACAACTGGTATCTATAACCCTTGATGTAGTTGAGTCCATCCGCAATGACGATGTTGTCCTTCGACACAGCTCTTTTGATGGCAGAGAACTCGGCGGCCCGGGCATTCTTTTCTTGCGCCGCGCTGTTGTATATCTGGTCTCTCAAAGACTCTGTGTCTGCGGTTGAAGCCTTGTCCTCATCATAAGACTCATCGGCAGAAGCGTGATGAGAAGGGATTATCTGTACGGTTCTCCTTCCAAAGGATGCCGGGTCGGAGGAAATGTAGGCTTTGAGGTCCGCCGCGATTTGCTGGGCTCGGTGAGTCTTGCCTGAGCAAGGAAGGCCCGTGATTATTAGGAGCTGTGGATAGCAGTCAGTTCGAGCCCGACAAACCCTGTCTAAGGTCACAACTCACCGGCATCAATAGGTTGCGAGATACTCGAGTAAGTCTGGGATAGAGAAGGAATTTAGTTGGAGACAAACTTGTCCGCAACGGAATTTGGTCACTCGAAAGTGCGGGGGATACGAGCATACGAGGGCGACAGTAGATGTACCATCAACACCATGATTGTTCAGATATGGCTCACGCAGATGGCTCACGCACCATGAACAGGTCATGACTCCAGGACACCAGGAGATCAGCTATACCACGCCATCAAGGTTTCTATGTAAAGCACTGTACAATGTCCCTTCGCATTCGCGTCACGGTGCTGGGAAACCCCTTAAAGAGATAGAAAAGACCAGCACCAAAAGAGGAAAGAAATGACTGTATCTAACTAGATCGGTGAAACACCAATAGAGACAATGCTAAATACGTTCCTCCACCAACATATGGTAGCCGGCTCGGTGAGCCTGCCTTGACGCTACCAGAGTTGTCCTCAGGCATGGCCATCAGATATCAACCAAGAACTACCATGTTCCAGCCCTTAAAAGCTATTGACTTCAATCAAAACGTCGTCTGCACACAACTCAAGTCAAGACTCCAATCAACAAGTACCTCAACAACCGAGTCAACACACACATCCTTGTTCAACACTGTTCTGCGGATCAGTCCGGTATCGTTCAACATCCTTGGGTGTCCGCGGGAGTCCTTGGGAAATAATGGCCTTTCCAGGGAGATAATATGGTATGCACCCTTGTCCGGAGGGGTGAGTCCTTTCAAGGGGAAAAGTACCTGGGTGACTGGTCCACTTGTGGCCTCGAGCACGCTCGAGCTACTGTCGGTAAGTGCTTCTCGCCATGGGTAGTGATATGTGTTCTGTTGCATCCTGAGTACTGGGATAACTCATATAGGGTGGGCTGGGTCCACTCCCGTTCTGTCCAGATAATCGCAATGGCACAACAGTACAAACTTCTCCACATGGACTTCAAGAAATATCTTGGTTCGAAAGTTGGACTAACATAGAGAAAAAAGAAAAATTCAGCCAGGATAAGCCTTGGATCGAGACGGTAAGCACCGTGACATGGTGGGGATGTTCGAGTACTGAACATTGCCCATCGGGCTTGTCATCATGTTGCATCCCTTCAACTCAGTGGAATACATGGCTGGAGCATTGTATCGTGCCTGGTTGACAACACGGCCATGACGGGGGTTGAGAGCAACACCTGCGATCACTTGCACTTTGGCGTAGGCCGAAGATCCAGATCGTTTCATTGGAGCCGACGTGGCTGATCCTTGAGTCTTTCGCCGTTTGGCCTGATCCGCACTGGTAATTCGATCTCTGGGTAAATCCTTCTCGTCGTATTCATGCACGCGCTTCATGTGATCACGTTGGTTCCAGCGGCGGGGGAATCCGTTTCCATCTTTGGATCTGTCGCACTCCGGGAATTTGCACAAGAAGGGGTTCAATCCGTGGTTGTGTAGTCCATGGGCTTCCCTTTCATGCCTGAAAAGGCAGGCATTGGAAGAAAATCTGGCGTCCTCGCATTCCGGTCTGTCTGCAAACTTGCACTTATAAGGCCTCAAATGGGAGTCCAGGTATTTGCTGCGTGAGTCGTGTTAGGAGGAACCCCACGTGGCGACTGTGGGCAACTTACTTGTATATGCACTTTTGCTTTGTTGGTGCGTGGGAGGGGCACTTGTGGTCTGCAGACATGGGGCAGTGGTAGAAACCATTGGAATCCGGCTTGGCATCATACAAGGGATCGGTTCTGGCCTTGAGTTTGTCTCCAGATGGCTCATCCCGGGGGGTCCGGATTTCATGGACGTGGCTGCTGGATTCACTGATGGCACCATCACGTTCGGATGCTGATCGAATTGGCCTTGGTAGGATCACATTCCGGCGTGGAGGGCTGCTCGAATGCGGGTTAGCAAGTGGAAAACTGATAATGTAAAGCGATCTGACCTGTATGAACATGTTCTCGACATGTTGTTGGCCTCATAGTAGGGAATGTCCCGGTCCATGTGGTACGAGTCATCCAGGAAATTCTTGCCAGATAGACACTGTTGCTGATACAGTTCCTGGTGGACTTGTTCCTCGGGTGGTGGCGTCAAAGGAAGGTTCCCAAAGGGCATGTCCACGGGATAAGCATTGGTATTGGTCATCATCCCAGAGTCATAAGGGGATAGATCCGCTGGCATATATCCGGGATTCATCATATCCTGAGTCTGGTTTTGTCCGGAGTATTGTGACGAAACAAGATTCATTTCCGCGAAACTGTTCTCTGACAGGGCATCATCTGTCAAGAACTCATATACCGGGTCGGTAGCGAAGCCACCATGGCTGGGAGTCACGGCAAGAGCAAATGAGTTGTCCTGGGCAGTCAATGAAGGATAATTCATCGCTGAAGATGCCGACATCATGAATTCATCATTGTCGGGATAGTATGCACTGGAGAAAGTGCTAGTGTTTGATCCTGGATATCGGCGCGAGCCATTGCTTGAGGTCAAGCAGAAATTGGGATTGATCAAATCATCCATGGGAGCAGATGTGAAGGCCATATTGTCTGGATAAGTCACTGGCATGGTCCTTGGTGTCCGGCTTGATGATCCTTGGGTTGGGGACAGCTGAGGGGCAGACTGTCTAGTCCTTGAATGCATGTCTGGATTGAGGCCTCCTGGCGGAGATGAATCTGTTCGGCACGAGACTAGTCAGTACGGATGCCACACATGAACGATGGTTGGTGCGCCGAGGTTGGGGAGTGTGGGCAATGTTATCAGCGACAAAATCAGATGCAGCCAGGGGACGGTGATGCGAGTCCAAAAGTTTGTCGTCCTATCTCGTGTTGATTTCAAGTTGGGTATCATGGCCTCTGACGATTCCTGCATGCGAATGTGGCGATGTCGAGAAGGGTGCAGCGGCCTCGCACCGTGGCAGGTTGTTGCATTGCTAGGGCGTGATAATATGAGAGTCTTGGAAGCGAATGTTGGGTTTGAGTAGCGATAATGGCGCGATCGATCCTGTCCGAAGAATGTCGCGGGTGACTGCTGCGCGAACAGAGGGCGCCGGTGACAAAGGTACAATGTGGAACTCAGGGCCAATTTCCTGGGAAGAGTCTTGAGACATGAATAACATGGGCCAAATCCTGGGACACAATAGAAAATCCTAGTGGTTGAGTATTGCGGCGTAAGTTCCCATGGATGTTCGACTCATTTGGTGTGGAACAAAGATCGTCGTTGCAAAACTACAAATTTCGAACCGAAGGAATCGTGCTGACACCAGATCAGGCATTCTTCGGAGCATAACAAGTTGTTGGAAGATTTTGATCCTGGGATAATGATCATGGCCAACATGAAACGTCCTGGGATAGTCCTGGGATAGTCCTGGGATAAATTTGTCCGGGGTCTCAATGGATTTCCTTTCAGTGGATTCCGTGGATAGATGGCCTTGAGTTTGAATTTCATAAATCATTCAGTTGCTCAGAGGACAACAATGTCATGCGACAAGGTCATCGAGCCAAGCCGACCCGAACGCTCGAGGCGCAGGTGGCGGTTCAGAGGTCAAAGACACTCTGACTGGAAGTCGGGGGATATGGATCCTTTGGAATGCAAGGCAAATGATAAAACGGAAAAGAGAAAGGGAAAGTAGTACCTCAAAGGCTGGGCCCTGGTGACTTGAGTTCTGCGGTCGGCTTTTTGGTTGAAACAAGCAGCTCCGGGATGTTATTTCCTTGGAAAGTGGCTTGACGACAGAAGAAAACAAATCAAAATCACTGCAATCCGTGGATATGTCCGGGTCCTGATGGATTCCTGTGGATAATATTCCTCTGGATATGAACTTGGTGGCCTGTGAAGATTGTTGTGTTGAGAGTTGCAGTTAAAGAAAATCCCTGGAGTAGTGGATGATGGCGACGAGATGCTTTTTCACGTAGACGAGCATTGATATGAGAGAAAGAGGTTGAGGGAGGAGCATGATGAGAAGGGTGGGTGGTGAGATTTATTTAAAGGAGGAAGGACTGGGGGAGGAGGAGGGAGGATGTGAGGAACGTGGAAGAGGCGGTGGGCAGCAGGCAGGAGGAGGATTCTTCCACAGTAGGCAATACCACGGTATGAAAAGTGGGCTGGATTCAGTTGCTGGAACCAATCCGTCGAGTGCTGGAGCGAGATCACACAGAATTCGCAGCACTTTGGTTGCTTTTTTCTGGTTGCACAACAGCTGTTGGGGAGAGAAAACAGGATCAAGCAGGATCACTTGCTCATGTCGGCTGCAGAGTGCCCCATCGTCTTGCAGCAACTCGATGCACAAGACCCTCTTGAGAGCCCAGTAAAAGCCACAAGTCGGTCGCCCGTCACGCTCGGTAGGCCCGCCCCGACTGCCACCAGCTCACCCACTCTCACCTTAGTTCCGCCCCATACAGGGCTACGACGACGAGTCAGGATCGCCATCACCACGCTCCACTAGTGCTTGATACGTTGCTTGCGGCATAAACCCAGCATGCTCTGATTTGGATGGATGTGATCAACCCAGGATATGATCACCAGGGGAAGTCCATTCGTCTCGCTCTGAGATGCCGCCCACGCTCGCTTCCATCTCTGCGACTCTTCGCTGCATGTCCAGCCACTCAGATTGCCGTGACTGTGGTCCATGCACGCCTCATGCATCTGGCAATGATTGACGTGGCAGCTTCTCGTGGCAGCATTTCTCCCTCGTGACTCGACTTCGGTTCGTGTCGCGCATCGACTGATGGCCTCACATTGAGTGGAAGTGCGAGTGTGCAGTCAGCATCAGGCAATGGCACACACACTCGCAGCTCGGCAAAAAGTACTGTGCACAACATGGAACATGAGAAGCAGTTGGCATGCTAATGCTGGCTCTGACGTGGGACGGCACGACACGGCAACTGCTGAAACCACGTTTGCCGATGCGGACTTGAGCAAGGCGTGCAATAATGCCAAAGAAGGCAACCATCCACGCCATTCTTTCCTCGTTGTCTGCTCATTGACGTAGCTCCCCATAGGCCCACAAGCGAACAAAGGACACACGAACAAAGGACAGTCTTTGTGTTACCTCAGCCGCACACGTCGTGAGGTGTACGAGTACCACAGTACGGGAACTTGTCCCGTGTCGAAGATCAAAACCCTTCTTCAACACCAAGACGAGGCGCAGGGACTCGATACACTCGCTCAAGGACTAATACTCACAATCGGGTCCGATCTACACCGGTCATGTTGCAGAATCCGAGACTGAGATCCCTACTCGTACTGTTTACTGTGTAGAGGCAAGCCAGTCATCATCATTGACCGTTAACCATAGAAATCGGAATGGCTTCCCCGTGACTACTGTTAGGGTGACCCGCAAGGCTAGCCTTCCTGGCCTTCCTCGCCCGGTGTTTTGGCAATTGATCAACACCCAGAGTGGGAGAATTGCGTGCTAGATCCCTCAGAAATCGGTGTGATCGCTACAGTGACAGTCGATCCGGGTTACTCTTACCCTGATCGACGGGCTACGTGGCTGAAGCGAGGAAAGTCACAACCGCTAGCCCGATTTGAAGGCTACGAGTGATGACGGAATTCCCTCAGGAACGCCCTCAGAGACCATAGGCGACGTACCTGCGTAAACGAAGGTCAGCAGAAGTGACTATCAATGTTTCCAGGGAGTGCGAGTAGAACAATGAGGCATTCTCCACAAGATGATCAGAAGTTTTGATGATGGTAAGTTTTTCGTTCAGGGACAGAGTGTCTCAGTTGAACTATGCTTTGTTGGGTTTGTTCATCATGATATCTTGCAGAGGACTCCGACAGACTGGAAAAGGGTACGAACCTTTCTGATAGGAGCTGGCTGTAACACTGGCTTCGTCATATGGAAATGGGCGCTTCTTTGCTGGTGGCTTGGTTACCCACGTTACCCAAGCCCAGTGCCATGCCGTGCCCATCTCGACGATATGGCAATTTTCCGTGCGAATCGAAACGAGCTCGACAAAGGGTTTTCCTATGACGCATCAGGACCGGGCCAGAATGAGACCTTGATTTTGCTGAGCGGCATCATAGACAACTTCCGTCGATCTTGGAGGAAGGAGACTGCTGTGAAGAGAGTAACACGGAGAGAAAAATGAATATCTTCCAAGGTTGCTAAAACAACCAGAAGAACTTCAAGCTTGAGATTTGTGGCAGCAGCCATCGTGTGCCAAGATTTGTAATGACCGCTGCCTGCCGAGCTGCACGCTTGGGATCGACTCGCAGTCTTCCAGACACGGTCTCGCAGTTACATACGGGGAGAACATCCACAACATCTTGTCCATGGTCTGTACGATGTTGACTAGCATCGCGAAAACACCTCAGGCCTTTCACTCGATAGCAAACCCGACCGCAGAGCTATGTCATCCTCACCTCCCAGCTTTACCGGCAAGCCCAGCCACCAGATCTACGCTCCTTGTCAGCCAGTTGTTCACTGCGAGAACAGGTTCACCAACTCACATTCTGCAAAATGGCTGCCGTGAACGAGGCCGGCGAGGCTGAATGGCATCGACTGGGCACTCCCTCACACCAACCGAGGTTGAGAGTCTCGAGGACTCAAGGCCACGCTCAATAAATGACGTCAAATAATGGCAGCCACAGCAATACTGCCAACACCTCGGTATTAGGTAACGACATGAACAGTCCAAGGTTAGGTAGGTGACAGTCTTGACAGGTCTCGTGAGTGTCTCTCCAAGAGTCCAAGAGTCCAAAGCTCCAAAGCATGGAGAACCTTTCCACTGCTGCAGGCCCTTTCCACAACATCCCTGTCGACAGACAGACCACACAACTTGACCTCAAACGTTGATCCTGGTGGGTGTGTCTACAACAAACACCTGGCTTCATTCATAACGCACCCACGGCACCCCGCTACCTTGCCACTCAGAGAGGCTCGACTGAGGCAATGTCGACTACTCACAGGGACTCGCGGCGAGCCTCGCTCACCTCGCCCTCGCAACAACGCAGGAGCTCCACGCACCACCAAAATGCCGACAGCGCAGCAGCGCTCGCCAAACTCGGATACGTCAGCGAACTCCCACGGAACCTCTCCATGATGTCCATCCTAGGCCTATCCTTCGCCATCATGGCCGTCCCCTTCGGCCTCAGCACGACCCTCTACATCACCCTGACCGACGGCCAATCCGTGACCATCCTATACGGCTGGCTCTTCGTCTCGCTAATCTCGCTGGCCATCGCCGCCTCCCTGGCCGAGATCTGCTCCGTCTACCCTACCGCCGGCGGCGTCTATTACTGGTCCGCCATGCTGAGCACCAAGAAATACGCCCCCATGGTATCCTACATCGACGGCTGGCTGACCCTGATCGGCAACTGGACCGTGACCCTGAGCATCAATTTCAGCGGCGGCCAACTCGTCCTGTCCGCCATCACCCTGTGGAAGGAAGACTTCGTCCCCAACGCGTACCAGACGGTCCTCATGTTCTGGGCCGTCATGCTCCTCTGTATGCTCGTCAACATCTTCGCGGCAAAGTACCTGGACCTGATCAACAAAATCTGCATCTACTGGACCGCCGCCTCGGTCCTCATCATCATGATCACTTTACTCACCATGGCCGACACCAAACGCAGCGGTGCCTTCGTCTTCTCCCACTTCGACGCCTCGGCAAGCGGCTGGCCCAGCGGATGGGCTTTCTTCGTCGGCCTTCTCCAGGCCGCTTACACCCTCACCGGCTATGGCATGGTGGCTTCCATGTGCGAGGAAGTCCAACAGCCGCACCGAGAAGTCCCCAAGGCCATGGTTCTCTCTGTCGCAGCCGCCGGCATCACCGGCGTCATCTACCTGATCCCCATCCTCTTCGTCCTGCCCAACGTCCAGACCTTGCTGGGCGTCGCCAACGGCCAACCGATCGGCCTGCTCTTCAAAACCGTCACCGGCTCCGCTGGCGGCGGCTTCGGCCTGTTGTTCTTGATCTTGGGTATCTTGTTCTTCGCCGGCACCGGCGCCCTCACCGCCGCATCTCGCTGTACATATGCCTTCGCGCGCGATGGCGCCATCCCAGGCTCCCGGATCTGGTCGCGCGTCAATCCGAGGTTCGACATCCCTCTCTGGGGTCTGGTCCTCTCCACCGTCGTCGACTGTCTCCTCGGCCTGATCTATTTCGGTTCGACCGCCGCCTTCAATGCCTTCACCGGTGTCGCAACCATATGTCTGAGCACGAGTTACGGCATCCCGATCTTGGTCAACGTCATCCGTGGACGCAAAGCCACAAAGCATGCCACATTCAGTCTCGGCAAGTTCGGCTTCGTTATCAATATTGCCACAGTCTGCTGGATTGCTCTTGCCATCATTCTTTTCTGCATGCCCGTCGCCATTCCGGTAACACCCACGAGCATGAATTATGCTTCTGTTGTCTTTGCCGGGTTTTCGGCCATTGCCATTTTCTGGTACTTCATCAGCGCGAGAAAAAGCTTCACCGGCCCACCGGTTTTTAGTGATGTAGGTCCAGACGAAGGACTCGTCGTTGCACCAACGCAGGGGGAGAAACCTCGTGACGTCGAAGATCGGGCAGAGAACAAGGGGCCAAATCAGCCCAAGACCATTTGAGGATTTTTCATAAACAAAAGCTTCAAAAGAAAATGCGTTGACAATCCTAGAAATAATTATGATTACTGTTCATGGACGACCATTGCTCAGCGGACGATCTCGGTATCCCTTATCACCATTTTTAAGACCTTGTACTCCGCCCAGTGCCTGTTGTCGCCCTTTCGCAATGACCACCCATCGCTCGGCGGTGTTGGCTGCCTTCCACCTCCAGCCCCGTCTCAAACAGCAGATCCATTATGCTTCCTTCTTTCCATCACTTATATATCACAACCCCGCCAGACGCCACTGTCACCTCAACCACAGCCCTCCCATTGACCAACTGGACCCTCAATGGTGTAGGTGTTGCTTGCTGCCCTCCACTTCCACTTCCACCTCCACCTCCAGTCCCCATCCCCGTCTCGCACAACAAATCCATCGTACTCCCTTGAGGATGAACGTCACTATCCACAGTCACCCAAGCTGATAGCTCATCTCCCGGGTTCGTGTTTATAACACACAACACCTCCTCACTCGCAAAAAGCCTCGACCAAGCAACCACAGAATGCATCGGTGGCTCGCCAATGATCCCCGGAAGCCCAAAATGTACGCCGTCCCCGGATATCTCTCTCAGATACTGCCTGCCTCGTCGGAGCGTGATCTCCTGCCCGCGAATCTGGGCAAGCTTTGCCACATCCTTCCACACGACATTGTCCTCGTCGAAGAAATGCCGGTCCTTGCTGCGAAAGGCACCAAATTCACCTCCAAACATGGCCTCCCGGATATATTCGTCGCCGCCGCCCTGGCCATCAAACCCTTGCTCTGTCCCGTAGTATATGCACGGAATGCCAAGCGTACACAAATTGAGTGCCACCGCCGCAATGACGAGCTTGGAGCCGTTACCCTCGGAGCAGAAGCGGCCCTTGTAACCGCCACGCCAGACTTGATCGTGGTCATCGATCATCGTCACGACCTTGTCTCGGAACCATGTGTGGCTCCCTTTATTGAGGTAGAGTGCGTTCCGGAATAGGTCAAAGTACTCGCCAGGCGTAGCTTGGCCCTTGGGTACTCGCCACAGCTTCTCCTGAACATTGCCAATACCGAGGGCGGCATCCAGACCGGTGGCCTCGACAGTCTCAAAAGCCCGAGGTCCAGTGATCTCCCCCATAAGGAGAAACTTTTCCTTGCCCAGGAATTGTGCATACTCGTGGATGACACTCGCAAAAAATCTCGTTGGCCCGTCTCCCATATGCTTGACTGTGTCTATACGATACCCATCGAAATCAGCATACGCGATCCAGTACTTATAGCACTGGCACAAGGCCCTCAGAGCAGGTGTTGCATTGAAGTTGTCTGGATTTGAATCACCTAGGGCGACGTCTTTGAGATCGAAGAAGTCGCCGTCGAGATACTCAGGGGACCGGTCCCAGCCGTCTCCATTGATTTGGCCCTTTCTGGTGAAGCATTCTTTGTCTTGCAACTCGACGGGCCAAATGGCAGCGTCAGGAAACGCATTTGGGTGGCTTGCCTCGTCGACTTTGCCCAGTGGAATATTGGCATGCCTATCCTTGTCGTAGAATCCTTTGACGTCGAACGTGTCACCAGTGTAGTGTGGGTTGTCAGCCACATATTCGAAGACGTTGCCACTATGATTGAGGATGATGTCAAGAATAACATAGATTCCCTTCTTATGAGCCGCCGTCACCAGCTCTTTCAGCTCTTCACGAGTACCAAACCTGGGGTCGATATCCAGGAAATTTTGGACGCCATAGCCGTGGTAGGTGTCCAGTTTCGAGACTTGCTTGAATATCGGGCCTACCCACAGAGCAGTCACGCCGAGGCGGCTGAGATATCCAAGCTTGGTCATGAGGCCTTTCAGAGTACCACCGACGAAGACATTGCCCGCATTTCTCCAGCTGGATGCGTCGCCATCTGTGCCGATGGCGTTCTCGTAATCGCCGGGACTGTACTTGGGTGTCGAACCACCGGCAACGGGATTGCCAGCAGCATCCTTGTAACCTTTCTCTGCACCATTGGAGAAGCGGTCAGGAAGCAGAAAGTAAAGGATTTGGTCGTCCCAGGCCACTGGAGAAGGGTGGAATGTTTGCTTTGGTGGAGCTCTGGCCAGCACTGACTTCACCTCTGGATCGGCGAGACTCTTGGGCGAAGGCATTCTGTCGACATGCAGATACTCCTAGTGGTGTTGGATGGAGTTGAAGAAGTGAAGGATGGCTGTCAGGTGAAGGACAGATTGGATTATATGGCCTGGGAACTGTGAGGAAGGAAGGCAATGTCGGCGGTCCCTCAGCACCGACAAATGTCAGCCACGGCTGCAAAGCTGCATGGCTTACACTGGGCCAGACATTGAGCCTGCCAGGTTTCTGTTATGGAGGAATGGCGTTGTGCGGTCAGGCTCTGCTGAGTACCTAGTATGCACCTCGTTTTGTCTCAGCGTGGCTTCGCTTGCGTGCGGGGCGATACGATCAGCTGAAAAGATTGAGCTCAGCTACGCCGTACTCATCGTAGAGTCCAGAGGGCCTCGTGTAACTCGACCAGGCTTCAGTTCCATTGGAGAGCCTAGAGTGGTAGATGTAGGCGATACAGTGTGTGCCAGAAGACTCTTCCAAAGAGGAGCACCAGCATGGGTCAGCCATGCCGACCTCTCACTTATTCCTGGATGTGAATCGGGCACGATCGGGTAGAAACTACAGAAGAATACAGCTCTTCAATAAGCAACACCGCATCGCCATGCTGTATCTGGAAGGACACCTTCTTGAGGGAACATCATCTTCCAGCGAACGCAAGCAAGGTAGATGGACCAATGCGACCACAATGGTCTTGACCGTTCGTTGTCTATCCGGTCTAGTACGACATTCGCAAGCATCATGGGGTATATTTATAACATCGAGCCTTGGGTCACCCCTTGACAGCCATGCCCGTATTGCAGGTACCCAAAAAGCTGACATCTATCCATCTTCCCATGCCTGTTCGGTCCTGTTCTCCATCCCATCACAAGCGTTCCCGGCTCGTTATATACATCCAATCATCGAGTACACGTATGTACATCCAGGAACTCCAAAAACACCAACAAGATGCTAGCAAGTGCATCCAAAACATCCCAAAATCAGTCTTGTGGCTTCGGATTGCCGGTCATATGCCTCATCTTTAAAGTGCGCATGCCCGCGCCTCCGCGCCCACCACCAACTGTCCCGGTCACCCTGGCTTCAAGCCTGCTGAACGGGCCTCGGCGCTTCTTATGCCCTCCGCTGTCGCTTGTGCGCCGTACTTTCGCCCTGGTCTTGGCCCGTTGACTCCAATGCGGCACATCTGTCTCGTAGGTATGTTCACCTTTGCGTTCGCCGGTGAAGAAAGTGAGGACCGCATCAGCACCCGAAGCTCGGCGCTGGCGTTCCTTCCTTTCCGAGGGGGGTGTAGGCTCGGCGGCTTTGCCCTTGTCCAGCTTGCCGTTTGTAGTGTTTGCCGTGTCCTCGTGGGTGACTTGGCGCGACAGCGGGAACATGGAAAGATTCGTGGTGGACGACCCTAGTGCGGTGTCCGTTCCTTGCATATTCTTCTTCAACAGACGCAACAGACTCTCACACAGCCGGTCCAGAATCCACTCGGACTCAGTCTGGCCACTCAGCATGGGACTGCTCTCCTCGAGCCAATCCCAGTCAACCACGCCGTCGGTCTCCTCGTCGTACTCGAGTTGCTTCAGGCCATACTTTGTAAACCTGATCAGGCGGGTAAACTCCGCCCACTCCTCGTAGCTGTAGCGCTTGCGCGGCGCATGCTGCAGATCATCGGCTGTCTTCCGAATCGCCCAGGCCAGGCGCTGCGTCAACTCCGCTTCAGTCTGTTCTTCTCTTGCAAGCTCCTCGATGCTCAAGGGCGACGCTATCTCGTCGGGCGGAGGACCCACGGGAAGTCCCTTCTTACGCCTACGCTGTTCTACTCTTCTGTTCACCCAGTTGTACAGCCAGGGATTGGCTTTGAGCAGATCGTGCCAGAGGCCCTTCTTAGGCAGGACAGTCATGTCGCCCAGGACAAAAGTACCCCGCTTGAAGCTCGAAATGACAGTGTCACCCATATCGGAGACGAGAATCGTCATGGTTGGGATGGCGATTAATGACCAGACAACAAAGAATGGTTTGCCGGCGTTACTCTTGGGGCTCAAATCGCCATATCCGATGGTCAACAAGCTCACGTAGCAGAAATAGAGCGCCTCGAAGTAGGACAGCCCTTGGGTGTTTTTTTCTGCCTGCCAGAACGCAATGGCACCCATGCACCAAAGGGCACCAAAGGCGAGAACCGATACGAACAGGGCAAACCACTTCTTGAACTTCTTGGCATCTTCCTGGATCTCTCGCATGGCGTCGAATCGGTCTTTCTCCTCCCTCATAAGAAGCACTTTTGTACTTCTGGTTCTCGTCCTTACCAAACCTACGACCGGCTTTGCTAGCATCCTCCAAGTGGCATGGAGGGGTCGGAACTTTGGATTCAAGAACTGCCGGGGATGAGGTTCGCTTTCTTCTGCTTGTTGAATCTGCTCGGTGGCTGTTGGGCCCTCAAAGCCGATCTGCTGACCAGTCTGCCGGTCCTGAGTGCTATCTTGTCTTGTTAAGTCTGTCTGTAAACCGCCGTGAGCTGCTACGTCCAGATCGCGCTCAATTTGGGGATTAGGTAAGGGCGCGGAGATTTGGATCTTTCGACCTTGAAGCCGTTCAACCTGGACCTCTTTCTCTAGGTCTTCTCGTCGAGTCTCCTCCTTTTCCTCCTCACCACCTTCAACGGTGACGACCCTGGACAGAGTGTTGATGCGCCGATTTTCCACGTGTTTTCGGAGCACGTTGAGAGTGCTGAGCTCCCCAGCAAATTTGTGAATGGAGCTGACCATGAGACCTAAGATGATGATGCCACCGACCGAGAATGGGAAGACGAGCCCCCGTCCGAGGTCATTCGTTGGGTAGAAGTCTCCGAAACCAACGGTCAAGATCGTAACATCGCAGAAGTAGACGGCGTCCGGGTAGGTCCAGCCTTCAATTCGCGCAAAGACAGCACCTCCACCTCCGAGCCAGATAAAGAACATCATGGCTTGCAGAATCAGGTTGCGCTGTTCGTCGGTCAAGGTGAAATGCTGCGGATAATGACCCAGGAAGTAACCAGCCATATTGACCATGAGGATCATTGAGTTGAACATGTAGAGACATGCTGCAATAACGGCATTCCAGAATCCTTGGGAGTAGACTTGGTTCTGGCCTGGTGGAGTATGGACGTGCATGGAGACGGTTATGCCAATTAAGATGCCCGAGGCCAGATAGAAGAGGATAATGGTCGCTGGGAGAGCAACGATGTAACGTACTCGCTTCGTGAAGTTGAAGAGTAGAAACAGATTGCCAACGAATCCTAAGACGAGCGAGACGATATTGAGCTTGATACACCAGTCTGGGTCCGGGTAGCCGATGGAGGTGGCTTGATAGTATACGGGAACTTCTGGCTGGACGACGTTGTTCCTCCAAGGTACAACCAGGGCTTCTATTGAGATCATGTTTGCCATGGGCGCAAATGTCGCAGCAAGAAGAGGGATGGCAGTAGAAGCAAACCACCAATCCGTGGGCAGGTCATCGTCGGTTCCACGTAATCTGAGTATGGGCCCATCGTGCCGTTTTTTGTGGTGGTGTCTATGCCCTGGCCTGGCCTCCGGATCGACATCTGTGGTTATCGACAGATTGCTTTCTCTTGGTCCCTCCCACTCTTTCGTGGCACCATTGTCACTTGCGCTCACTGTCGCACCAGAGCTGGAGCTGGAGCCGGTATCCGGAGGGTGCACCTCTCTTTGCTCGGCATGGTCATAGCCCATAATGGGGGTACAGGAGCTGTCATAAGCAGTTACTGGGCTTCATGGAGGGCTGTGGTATGCTTGTTATGTCGCAAATCGATCGAGTTCGCTCAGTTCCCAGGGAGGAAAAGGTGTAGTGACTAATCTCGGACGAGGCCTGGACGACTGGAGGTCGTACAGTGAATGAAGATGAGGCAGACTGATGGTGGCCCTGAACATGGTGGAAGGAAAGCCTGAGACCGAGAATAACACAGTCTTCAGGTGTAAGGATGGTGGGCGATGCTCGTATTCTTGATTGTGATGGACCATGATGGACAATGATGGACCCAAAGAATGCGCAGCGGCATGCCTGGAACCAGTGGCTACAAAATTCCCAGATCCGCGCATCATAGAGCCTACCTAACTTAGTGAGCCATCAAGCACCTGTCTCGCCTGTCAAGGGCTGGTGGCTATCGGAGGGCTACCGGGGGACTCCCTAGGCGAGCTAGGCTACCAACATCCAATCGATAGGCACCTGATGACACCATCTCGCTGATATGATCATCTCCACCAGCACATGTCATCCCCGGGCCATCCTACCTTACTTACCAGTGCACGCCAGTGCTACCTCCACATAACTACCTCCTACCATGTACCTACTTACTGTGGTACATGCACCGATCGCGAGTCCGGGGTCTCTCCACCATCTTACGGTTGATGCTGTGTAATTGGGTACATTCAAGGGCCTGAGATAACCTCGCAGGACTTCTCGCTACCCGAGGGCGACCCAAGGCAAATGATCCCCTCGGAGGTACTCGTACGCCCCCTGCACGTTCGGCTACCAGCCATGTGAGCGCGAATGTCAGCGCCACAAGCAGTCTACGCTGATCTAGATCACAGACATCAGCATAGTTGACTGTGAGGCTAATCGAGGGTCTCGAACATGAGGCAATCTTTTACCACTTCCGTAGGATGACAAGGAACACTCGCAGACGTCTCGTACTACGAACACCTCCTAGGAGTTATTTACTCAATATATTCATCATGGATAGGTCATAAATAAGTAGTAATACAGGGCTATCTCAGGGCTATCTCAGGTCCAAATCATAAATAGATATACATGATTGAATGTCGTAGACCATCGAGCCCAGCTCGCCAGCAACGCATCATGCTCTTCAATATGCAGCAGTGTGATACAATATCATCCTGACATATTTTGCAAGGCATCTCCTCAGACTTCGGCAAATGCACCGACAAACGAAACAACCTGCGTAAGGGGATATCAACAAAAGAAAGTTTCCAAAAACCGCTCACTCAATCATGCGCCAAAAGTCGTAGCACCACACCAATGCATTGGGTATGGTATGCTAAAAGGAAAAGTCATTCTTGTCTGTTCATAGCTGGTGTTGCTAATATACATCGATGCCCCATCTGCCTCACACTTAGTGGGTCTCAAATGGGTATCGGTGCCAGTTGTTCGAGACTCATCGCATGTCTCGGTAACTGGTAGGAGGATATCCCGCCGAGGATGGGTAGGATCCGTATGGAGTATCTCTAGGAACGGACCCAGAGTCCCTCACTCCCGGGGGAGGCGGAGGAGGCTGAAACCCAGTACTAATGGCGACAGGAGCGCCGTATGACGTCGCACTTCCTCCGTGTCGTGGATCCCGATAGTACTCCTCATCGGGAACTGAACTTGAGTATGGAGGTGGAGCACGTCCATCATGCCCAGAGACAGATTGCATTCGTGGTCTGTTGTCCCTGGCTCGTTCGCGTTCTCGTGGGTCATATGCTGCCATCCTGGCGGCGTCATAACGGTCGTTAGCCAGGCGTTCCCGTTGCAGTTCGTATTCTTTGTATCGCCTAGCTTCTTCGTAAGGATCGTTGCCGTTGTACGAATGGCGTGACGAAGTATAGGGTATTTCAGTCTCTGGTTTACGCCCATAAAGAGCGGATCCATTCTCCTTGCTGATGGACGGAGACCGATTCCGACCATTCTTAGGCTGGTCTCGGTGATAGGTGCTGTTGGAGCGGTGATGTCGGGGTGCTTCCGCATCTGTAGGCGGAGGTGGTGGTTTCTGATGAACGGCCACTGCTGGCGCGCCAGATCTCGAGTTATCATTGTATCTGCTGGTGGCATGGACGGAGTTTGAGCGCCCTAGTCTGACTTCGTGAGGCGGAGGTGCAGGCATTGGTTTCGTTTCAGTCGCTTCAGCGAACTGATCGAGCACGTCGTGGGTCTTTCCACCCCCTGGGGCGGCAACGTATGGTTTACGCTCACGCTCGATTGGTTGTGGAGTAGGCGTGTCTTCGGTATTCTCGATGGTATCTTCTTCGGCAACCGATGGGGCACTTGAATATGGTTGTCGCTGACGCTCCTGGCTCGTCTGAGAAAAGGTTGGACTAGGCTGTGATGTGCCATTGATCGGGTCTTGCTTATCCGGCGCAGGCCTCATAGTCGTCTTGTGTGTGTCTCCACTTGCTTGGCTTGATTGTGAAGCTCGAGGCCCTGACTCTGCTGCGCTAGCCGTGCTGCCCTGGCGCGAAGCAAAGTTGACGTTGCAGTGAGCCGACATAGCCTTCTGCAGCCTGTAGGCTATCTCGGTATCAGAGCGGGTGGGGAAGAGTCGCCGTGAAATCTCTTTTGGGAAACGTTCTTTCTTATCATCGGGATTGCTGATGGGCATGTCCAGCGCAGTCTTGGCCAGCCTTTCGAACTCTTGATCCGGGTGTGCCTTTAGGAGTAAAGTTGCCCATGTTTCAAAGCCTCTGGGCGTCAAACCAGGCAGGTCGGGTCTTTCGTGCAGCTTCTCCTGCACCAGGTGATGCTCGGCTTCAATATCCCTGAACATTCGAGATATCGAGGATGTTCTATCATCGAAAACGATCTTCCAGGGGTAGACTTCGGCCGAAAGCTTGGTTTCTTCGTAGTATTTCTGCATCTTAGCCGGTGTGATGACCAAGCTGTATCTTGGCTCGTAGTCTTCAATCAGATGGACAGCAATTCCTCGTAAGAATTGTCCCAGTCGAACAGTGGCTTGACCTTGCTCGTCGAACAAGGTCCCCCATACCCGTTCCAGAGTGGTGGCATCTCCACCGGTATCAACTCTCTTCGGGCCTAGAGGCCGAATAGGTCGATCTTGATGGGTGTCGTCCTCGGACTGATGACTAGCATGGCTGAAGGGAGACACAGGTCTGTTTTCCAGCGGAGGCGGACTACCTCGAAAGGATGGCTCCTTTGATTGTGGCGGCGGAGGAAATTGAGGGGACGGGTGGCCCATTCCTGCGTCTTCTGAGGTACGATTGGGTGTGGGAGGGGTGTAGACTGTAGCTCGATTTAAAGGAGGAGATCCTGTCGTCGACGAGGCCGCGTCTACTTGAGAACCGGACAGTGGTGGTGGTTGGGCAGGTGTAGGCAAGTTGGCGGCCTTCAGTTGTTGGAGGACGTTGGCAGTGATCTGTGAAGTAATCTGCTGGATCAAATCCGACGGAATGGAAGTGGCAGAGGTTGCATCGGCATTGCTGAAGGCGGAGGTGACAGCATCATTTATCGGTTGTCGGGCTTGGTGATACCTGGAAGAGTCGAAGGGATGTGACTCGAGCGAAGTATTGGAAGATCCTCGTGGCCTTGCGCTTCGACCGTCACTAGATATGGAATTGTTCATCGTGGGATGGAGGCGTTTCAGGTCACCATTGTCGCTCAAGCTGCAGCTGTCCGACAGGAACGGAGCGCGTTCATCGTTGGAGGCCATTGTTCGGGAAGCCGACAGTCCCGCTGAGGACAAGATTTGTCCTCAGAGCATCCAGATGACTATCTCAGGATCCCGAATGTGGTGTCTGATATCTTTTGACAGCGCAGATCAGGGCCGGTTACATTGACTTGCAGCTCGCAAGAGTATGCACGACTGGCCGCGTGGACAACAGCCTGACGGTGAAGCCTCTTTCTTGCTGTGAAATAGATGAGGATAGTACAATTCCAGATCTGGGCAGGAGAAGAGCCGATAGGAGGAAAAGGTAGGACACCGAAGACGTCAAGTGTCTGGCAGGCTAGGTGATGTACAGTTGTCGTAGATGCGTCACAGGTTGTTGCGCAGGCTGAGAGCCGCTGAGACCAGCTGTGTAGGGTATGCGCCAAAGAGAAAGTAAACAGATTTCGAGGAGGAGCTTCAGACGGGGAGGCTTCAGCAAATTGTTTGTTGAGCAAGAGATACGATGCCGTGGATTGTCGAAGATAGGAAGTTTAGTTGTAGAGATCAACAGAGATGCAGGATGGACTGAGACGAGCCGTCGAGGCGTCTAGGGCAAGCGATCGATGGCATGGCAGCAGGACAACTACAGGCTCAACAGGAGGTGGGTTTCGTCATGGGCATGTCTACTAGGGTCTCGACCGGTGAATGGAATTGGTGGATGGGCAAGGATGCTAGGCGAGTAGGATAAGGTAGCCAGCGATCAACCTGGCGCACTGATGGGCGCAGTTCACGCGATGAACAGGCCTAGTGAGCCTCAGAAAAGCCACAAACACAGGCCTAAGTTATTAACTAGTAGTCTCGTAGTGAGCCATCATGCAAATGGCCTTTCCTCCGAACCATCAAAAACATCTTCCAAAATCTTGGTCTGCACCAGTCTGACTCTCTCCCCACGAGGCCGACTGCCATGAATAGCAGACGTCTGGCGTCCCGTTCCAACTTACCGAAGTCCACCTTTCGCCTGGATGCAGGGCAACGTGATGGGGGCCGAGGCTATCGTGATGATGGTTCTTGACTTGCAGCGGCCAGATCTTGCTGCATCTACCTGAATTGAAGTCACACTTGGTTTACCAACACCAACACCAGCGACACAAACACAGACACAGACACAAATCTTATGTCGATAAGAGCAACACACAGACCGACGTCATTTGCAACACTGATACTTGTACTTGTATATGCGTTAGTTCCGTTGCTAGAGTACTCCGTCCTGTCTCCGTACAGCACGGAGTAACACAAGTCCACCATCTACAACCGCTAGATTAGAAATGCACTGACATGCCACTGCTATTCTCGACAGTGTCGACGTATTCAAATGCACGTCTTCAGCCACATCAGGAACTCGCCATGTAACCTTCACCACCTCTTTGCGCCCCATGACTTGCATCGACGCATGAAACTGGCGAGAGCCGCTGAATGCCTAAGACTTTCACACCATTCCATAGGCCACTGCCTGAACCCCCCTCGCCCTCTAGCTGCCGCGCTGCCCACGGCGTCAATTACTGGAGTAGGCCAACTTCGAAGATAGCCTCCGACCTTTCGATCCGGAGTATTTGGCTTTTCCCATGTCAACCTGGTCGTCAACCAGGATATACCCTGATTCTCGACGAACTCTTACCATCGCTTTTCCTTGCCGAGCGCGGCACTTGCGGTTCGTCTTGACGTTTATCGCCTGATTTGACCCTCCCTTTCGATTTCTGGCGCCTTGTTTTGCTTGCCTGCGCTTTGCTCCGGTAGCACTCCCATTCGTCATAGATATCAAGACCGGTCACGGTTCGTTGGCTGATACTCTAATTCTGGCCTCTTCGTAAGAGGAGTAAGGCATTCGTGCCCCACGAGTCGGCCTCGGAAGCCTCGGCCTAATACATCGCAGGATGGCCTAGTTGAGCCACCCTCTCGACACGTACCCTGTCCTCCAGTCACCTGTTATTGTCAGTCGTAGCTGGGAGGAAAGGCGCGCAGAGTGGCAGCCTAGGAGGCCAAGTGGAGACTTTGAGATCCAATGATACTATTGAAGTACTTTTGTCCCTGACTGTCTGATTTCTAGCTTTGGTTTGGTCGCAGCTGCAACTTGCTTTGAAGCCGACGTCTGGACCAACTAGGTAGTATGATCTTGATAGTCAAGACTACTGAGCACATCCGCCCATCCTCTTCGAATCACAACATGTGGCCGTCAGCCTTGGGGTATCTTGGTGCACCAATGGGTGTACCACAGATCAAGTAGAGGCCGATGCCTGGAACCGAGCTTGTCACTGATATTGCTCCCCATGTGGAGAGTCTTTCCTCTTTAGAGCTCCCACTCGTCTTCATCATCGGACTCATCTCGATGGGAGACCTGCATCTGGTTCTTCTGCATATCCTCACGCTGGAGCTGGACGCGGACACGGTCGTGAATAGACGGCTGGTACGCCCCAGTCTTGTGGAAGCCTCCTCGATTAGTACCGGTCGAATAGGCGGAGGCGACTCGTGGGAGGGAGAAATCGGAGGCTGGGGGTGCATTGTATCCAGACACGGTGGAAGTGGTTGGCGAAGGATTGCCTCCCCAAGCCGACTCGCCATCTTCAACGATTTTCACACGGCCATCACTGGTGACAGACTGGGCATGAGTGTTGTTTCGAGAGCCAGTGATCGTACCATCGATGCTCGGAAGAGCGGAGCCCACGCTCGACATCCCTGGGAACGGTCCAGCCCGGTTTGCACGGTAGTCTTCACGGATCTGCTCCTCTTCGACTGATTCTTTGAGGCCCGGAAGACGATCCAGGATCTCTTGTTGACAGTTGGTGCATTTCTGAAAATGTCAGTGTATCTTCGCCCTGAGTATGACAGTGCTTACTGCGTTGTCAGGGTCCTTGCGTTGTGCTTTGGAGAAGTAGTCAATGGACTTGATGTAGAAACAACCCGTGCACTTGAGTTCGACAGTGTTTCCCGCAGTGCAGTCTCTGCATCTCGGGAGTTCCGCCGCTGCACCACCACGACGTGCATGGTAGACGTTCTCCTGAAACTTTTGGATTTGGTTGTTGGAGTATCGAGAACGGAAAAGCTTTCTGGAGCAGTTGGCACATTCGATGCTGGGAGAACAGTCAGCGACGGCCGGAATAGATAATGAAATGCTACTCACCTAATACCCACGTCGACGTTGGCGTATCTGCCGGCTCCGTAATCAGTGACTGCGTAACTATTGACGGAGACCTTGGTGCTGGCTGAGATGGTGGATGCCATTGCTGGGTTGGCTTGATGAAACAAATGATGAAGGGACAGAAACAAAGAAGAATGAAACGAGACGAGATGTTGAAGAGGGCCTTACGACTCTTGCTTTCTTTGCCAGTGTGGCTTGTGTTTTTGAGCCATGAGGGAAAGAGAGAGATTGAATCAGGGTGAGAGTGATTTGTAGGCAGGAACCAGGTCGCAGTTCCGCCAAGCCCAAGATGTCTGGCAGTGAAGTCGGCAGGTATGTGAAGCTTCAGTCGTGAACTTCACCTGCACGTTGAATTCACCTGGTAAAGTGAAGTGACAGCGAGGTCAGGGACATCCAATATCGTCGCTAGATCCATCTGTCAACTTGGACCATCGGGAACGAATTTTGTGCAATTATTATCAGAGTCTCGTGGTGAACTCACACCTCACAACTGGAATGACACCCGCTGTATTAATGGCTCTGTTGTCTTCGATGCTCCTGTCCTGCAAAAGGCTGCAATACTGATGGGCTGAGCAAGTCTTTCACTATGCGGATTATTCAAACTCCAGTCGATTTGACAAAGAATGGCGTGCTCTGAACAATATATCTATTAAATAGGCTGTGATGGATTTACGATGCAAATGCTGCTAATTCAGGCCAAAAAATCTATCAAGGATACACTCTCTGATGCTTGACTGAAGATCTGGTTGGCACCGTTGGGGGTCTTGTGTAGAAGACTTGTGGTTGATTGAGGTGTTTTAATCTTTCTTGGCGTCCTTTGCAGCTTCTGGTATGGAGTATCTGCAGGCTGCTGAGTGGAAGGGAAGATGCAGTTGATGGTAGGACGGCGGCGATCTGGCACCAGACATCGTTTGCCAGATCGTCGCACAAGCTTCTTGCGCATCTTGAGGTCCAGTCAAGCTTGGCAATCGGCAGTATGCTTCATCATACCAAGAAGCAAGAGCTGGTGGTCTGCAGTGTGCCGAGTTATTGATTGATATTTAGGCCATCTGCACCGTCAGGACAAGCTATTCGTAGCCAACATTCAGCTGCATTTCTGTCCCTGCAACATGGCAAGCCGCGACAACAGGATGTGGGCACAGCATCAAACGACTGTCGGATATCATGCAGAAATGTATCCGTACGGCCCAGCAAAAATCGCACCCCTGATGAACATTCCAAATGGACCAGCGATTTATTGTCCGAAACTCTCAACTACTCCCTTCGAACGTGGTCTTGATCCTTTACAATTTCTCTACCATAGTGATGACAGAAGCCACGGCTTCGAGACAAGTCTCAAGGATCTCAAACTTCCAGAAGCTTGGCCCACTGCGTTTGACCTTTGCAAAAGCCGCCTGCCGCTACAGCGGAAGGCATGAAAGGTGGGCAGACACTCCACACGGCTCCAGCACAGGTGCGATCGAACAGGTCCAAAGCCAATCGAAGGTGGATTGGAGATTTGATCAGCACCAACAGCACCGTTGACCGGCACCAGCAACGCCCCGATCCATCCTCTTGGTTGCCGCGACAAGAATAAACCAGGGACAAGTACGACAAGTACCGGGCTAAACCTGCTTTTGGCATCGCGTGCTGAGCTTTCAATCAGGAACAAGAATCACCACGGGCTTATCACTAGTTCAAGGGGCGTCAGCCGTCCTGCCTAGCTTCAACCCAGTTACCCAATGTTTGATCATCGAAGAACGGTCTGCTGGGAAACAATGGAGGCCCTTTGAGAGATCCCATGGAGAGACTCGGTTTGTCGGCCTGATAAGAGCTACAAGTATACTATCAGATCGGCTCACAGCTCTACAGCTGGTCTTGATGGAGAAGAGCCAATGTGTCCTGGTGCCAGCTGGCAATCGGAAGGCAATGATACAGTGACCATGACCAGGCTCGCAATTTGAATTGGTCTCAAAGAACAAGCCCGAATGGACAGGGCAAGACAGAGTTCCCTTCAGGAACGAAACAAATTCGTGGCTGGTTTGCTTCGGCGATTGTCATTCGCTCCGAGTGTGACTTTCTGAGAAGAGAGGGCCAACTATTGCCATCATACCCGTTCCCCCGTGAAAAGACTGTTTCTTTTGGGTCTTTCGATGTGTTAGAGCCAGTGAGAGTGTCTGTCTGGCAGTCTGCTGTAATGTGACAGCCGGTGATGACAACATTGGACAACCGTCCCACGAATGAGACAAGATTGTTCCTTCTGATAGCCCTGAACCAGAACGTCTCTGGTCCTTCACTGCTCAGGATCTTTTGCGAGATTGCATAGCCGGGATCTGTCATTGTTACCGATGAACCATAACTAACGACAACAAACAGATTTCCGGGCCCTCGAGTCACCACAACAGCGATAGACGAGCGGTGAGATGATGGAGTACTAATGCTTGGAAATTACTTGCAATGATATCCACCAGCACGGAGTTATTATTATTATATCGACAAGTGTTTTTAATGAAGAGACTTGTGACCAAAAACACCTTTTAGAGCCTGGAAACTACTGTATAGGCCTGGTGGCCCCAGCTCCCGGTGCTTCTGGCGTGAATGTTAAGTCGTTCTGGCGTGGGTGATGGGCCCATGACGGCCAAGCTGACCTGTTTGTTTGGGTCCAAGGGTCAGGATTCCCAGGCCTTGGGCAGCCAACAGGGGGACTTTGATTTTGACTCAGTCCGAAGCTTGCCCACATTCAGCCTCTGCCCTGTCCAGGCCTGTCCTGTTGGCGTTCAACTTCCCTCGTCGCACTCTTGGACCTCGCGTCGACCTCAGGCAACGCAAGGTGCTGCTGGTTGTTGCTTGCTGACAGCCATCAACCGTTGTTTCGCTGACCTTGGACTTCTTGACCCTTTCTCGCTCATTTCGCACATCAAGCATCCTGTTTGTCTCTTCTCCCTTACCTCTCATTATTATTGTATCATCAACACCAGCAGCCTGCAGGGCTTCGTCAGCGCAATTCCAGCACCGTGTGTGATTAAGCCCTTTGTGGCACACCGGGCCTTCCACTTCCGCTACTGCTCTCACACTTCTGCCATTCAGCCCCTTGCCAATCCGACACAAGCAGGAACGCGCCTCCCATTTCACAGCAAATTGTCCGAGCACATCGTCAACACAACCGAGAACGTCTGTCACTCTAACCCCCTACACGACTATCCTTGGATGCCGCAGCCTCAGGTCTCTCCGTGTCAATCAGGAAAAGGGAGAATTCGCTATCCACTTTCCTAGCACCACCCCTTGCGGGTCTGCTTCCGACCAGCAGCCATCCCGAGCTAGCTTCCCTAGACACCCTCGAGCGTTTTCGAGTCGGGTCCTGGATCCTCTGCATCATTTTGCTGGACCTGACCTGGATCGTCATTTACCCTTCCTGTTCACCACCTTGTGCGTCCGCTACAGACCTGTCGACCTTGAACAAACAGCCAGCACAGCAAGCAGACACCGACGTTGCCATTCCTTCACGCATCCTTGCCGAGACATACAAAGCAACTGATACAGATGAACAAGGAAATGACGTGCTGAGGTTTCAAACGACCCTCTCAAAGGCGCTGGGCAGCCTCAATAAGAAGAACCCGCCTATATACCCCCTAGATACCGAACTCAACGACGGCGAGGTTTTGGAGAAGACTACGCGGGCGGCATCATGGCAGTCACCGACTATAATCAAAGGCCTACCTCCTACACCATGGCCGCTCTAGAGGACCGGTTCGAAGTGATCAAAGAGATTGGAGATGGCAGTTTTGGAAGTGTACATCTTGCAAGAGTGAGAGCAAATGGCGCCAGTGTTGCTCGGCGCAACACGATGGTACGTGAAGAGTATCGCCCGTGTTGGGAGTCCTGCTAACCCTGTCTATAGGTTGCTATCAAGACGATGAAGAAGACGTTCGACTCTTTATCTCCCTGCATGGAACTCCGAGAAGTCATATTCCTCCGAAATCTGCCAACACACGCTCACCTTGTCCCCGCCCTTGATATCTTCTTGGATCCCTTCAGCAAGAAACTCCATATCTGTATGGAATACATGGACGGAAACCTCTATCAACTGATGAAAGCCCGGGATCATAAATGTCTGGATGCGAGAAGTGTCAAGAGCATATTGTTCCAGATCCTTTCCGGCCTCGACCATATCCATGTTCACAACTTCTTTCACCGCGATATCAAACCCGAGAACATCCTCGTCTCTACATCAGCGCCTCATGACTCTCATTCCGCATTCAGCAGATACTCCTCCCTGGTCACTCCTCCATCTACACCTCCGGCATATTCCATCAAAATTGCCGATTTCGGGCTGGCACGAGAGACCCACTCCAGGTTGCCATATACTACCTACGTCTCTACAAGATGGTACAGAGCCCCAGAAGTCCTTCTCCGCGCTGGCGAGTATTCTGCACCTGTGGACATCTGGGCCATTGGCGCCATGGCTGTCGAAGTAGCCACGCTGAAACCCCTGTTCCCGGGAGGCAACGAAGTCGACCAAGTTTGGCGCGTCTGTGAGATCATGGGAAGCCCTGGCAATTGGTACACCAAGTCAGGCACCCGTGTGGGAGGTGGTGAATGGAGAGAGGGAACCAAGTTGGCTCAAAAACTAGGCTTCTCGTTTCCCAAGGTAAGCCAAGCGGCAACCACACGATCCGTTGTGCTAACCATGACAGATGGCTCCTCATGCAATGGAAACCATCTTGCAACCTCCCCAATGGCCATTAGCGTTCAGCAACTTTGTGACATGGTGCCTGATGTGGGATCCTAAAAGCCGTCCGACATCAAAACAAGCCATGGAGCATGAATTCTTTACAGACGCTGTTGACCCTCTCAGGCCCAAGTCTTCATCAAGATTACTCGGACGCAAACATTCGGATCTGAGCTTTAGGTCCAAGGATGCAGCCGAGACTCCAACAATCACATCCAAGCCATCCTGGTTCCGGAGATCACTAATTGCACGAGAGAGTGCGCCTGCTGTTCCACAACATAACCCTGATTCCAAGGCTGTGCAACATCAAGAATCGGAGAGTCTGGCCAGCAGACTTCGCCCCCAAGCTAACAAACGTGCAACCTGGACTCATGGTACCAACCCAATTGGGGCCGCCCCAATGCCGATACTACCGTCAATCAGGCCCATCTCACCGTTACCAAACGCAGTCACGGCGCAAGCCAGTTCGGCATTCACATCTCAAACAGAATCGAAGCCAAATTCCAAGCCCACGGAAGAGAAGTCCAAGAAGATTGGCAGGCAACTGTCGATCAACTCGCACGGCAACCACTACGGCGACGTCCATCGCTTAGAGGCTGAGCGTGCCTTGAACGCAAACAGTGGCCTTATATCCCCTCCAAGTGGGCAAAAGGAGAGTTTCTTCTCACATCTGCGCAAAAGAGCACGACGATTCTCTGGTAGACATGGATTGGCATCGCCTAGTGGTGATGATGTCGAGGCGAATGCCGCCAACGTGCCTTGGTCGAACAGGTCATCACTCATGGTCGACAGCGTCATTCCTGAGACCAACCACGACTTTTCAGACCTCGACAAGATACTGCAGAACGTGCGGTACAGTCTTGATCCTGAAGGATCAGAAGCGGCGATGAGAAATCCTACAGGAGCGAAGAGCAACCAAGGTTCACTGAAAAGGACACATTCCATTCCGCGATCTGAAGGACGTCGGTCTAGTGAAAATCTCAATCAGAACACCACAACCAACACAACACGGACTCGGCGTCCTCCTATCCGGGTCAACCAATACGAGACCCCTGAAGAAGCGGACGAGCTGTTGGATGAAGCGCTGAGATCTGCTAGTCGAGTGGTCAGACGCCTCGACCAAAGCACCATTAGCAAGGAGCAATCTCAACGAGCTGCTCTAACACAAAAAGACTACAACCGACAATCGTTACCACAACTACCCAGCAATCCAGCACTGCAAGGTGCTTATTTGACGCCATCACCATCTGCCAAAAGGAATGGTGTACAATTCAGTTCGGCCCCTGCTGAGCCTTTGAATATCACCAAGAAACGCAATGAGCACGAGCACGTCCCCGCGCTTTGGCCTACGCCGCCTTATGAAGAAAACGAATGGGCAGCAACTGCTGCCACCAGTATTTTCGCAGCTGGATCTTCCATCTATCGATAGACGCCGAACACATCACACTCGTTTCGACCCCCAAAGTTCCTATTCTGAAAACTCGACGACAACAATATAAGTGTCCTTGATATCCTGTACGAAAAGACCAAGTGTGTGCCACCTGTGAAGTAGGTGTTTTTGAGTCTTTGGCGTTGGCAGCCTGTGACGGCTTTTCCTGGCAAGCGAAATTGCCGTTTACTTTTTGTTTCTTCATTTCTTACTGTCCAATGAATGGAAATCCCATCGTGTCTGGTTATTGCATTCAATTTTTGGGGTCTTTGGGCACGATTCGAGAGTTACCGGAAGAGCAGATTTTTGTATGGACTGCATTTTGGGTTTTGCCAGTGGTGATAATTGGCATTGTCAGCTTGAACAGCGACAAGGATATTTCATTTGTCATTCCTCCTCAGAAAACGAGGTTGTACAGCTAGGTATATCAAATGTATGGGAAGCACTCCTGGTGACATAGGCAATGCTCGTTAGGTTTGGGTAAATGACTCTGGAAAGAGACAATTGATGCATGAACCAACGAGACTCTCTAACCAGCGCTTCAGTTCTCTAATCCTGTCCTTCACCTTGACTACGAGTACTACTTCTTCCGCTGCCTACAATCATGCCATGGATCAACATCGTGTGGTTGGTCTACGTAGGACATGCAAGCTGACGTTGACTGAACCGAAATGCGGGTTGGAGTTCGACTAGGGGCCGAGATAACATACGATGCCACACATGGTGACGTCTAAGATCGATCAATTTCATAGATACTGTGTTACACTGGCCACAGGCCGTGCTCTGAAGGGCGGATTGTGATCGATCACCGGGTAGCGATCGATCCGGTGCAGGGAAACGCGACAAACGTACTCGTATTCTTAGGTACCTACCCAGGTAACATCGATTGTCCTTTTTGGGCTCCCGACCTGGTCGTCAGGTACAAGTACTACGATGGCTCCAGCCCGTTTCTACGACGTGCATGACGTGCCCATAAGGCTGCTGCAAGCCGAACCTCGTCGCCATCATTATAACACACAGAATCCCCCCTTAGAGTCGAAGGTGAAGTTTGCGCAAAAACACAGTCTCCCCAAAGTCTCAGGGTCAAGTTTTTGCTCACCCCTCCCTTCCGCGCAACCATCAATAACACGCAGCACCATGCCATCCGAAAGAGTCCTTATATGCGGGGCCGGCGTAGCAGGATCGATACTGGCCTTTTGGCTTGCCAAACATGACTTCCAAGTGGTCGTCGTCGAACGGTCCAAGGCCGAACAGAAAGCCGGACAAGGGATCGAGATCGAAGAACCAGCATTGAAAGTCGTCGAGTTGATGGGCATCATGGACAAGCTCAATGAAAAGAGAACCGGCGAAATGGGCTTCGACCTCGTCGACCAGCAATCTCGCCCATACGGCAAGTTCGAGGTCGGTGGTATTAGTCCCACGGGCGCCCTCGAGCTTATGCGAGGCGACCTGACTGAAGTTCTCTACAAAGCGGCCGACGAATCCGCCAACGTCACCTACCAATTTGAGACAACAATCCAGAGTCTACGGCAAACGCAGGACAAAGTCATCGTCGAGCTGGAAAACAGACACAGCAAAGTCACCACCAAGACCGAGGAGTTCGACTTCGTGGTAGGCGCCGACGGGGTTAAATCCCGGACGAGACAGCTTGTCATGGGCTCGCCTGAGCAGCTTGATTGTTTCAAGCCTGTCGGCGCGTTTGTTGCATACTTCTCGATCCCGAAAGAGGAGCAGGATTGGCCCAATTCCCGACTCTGCCATTTCCCAGACCGACGGGTTGTATGGATCCGGCCAGTCGGGAAAGAATCCGAGACGACATCGGTATACCTTATCCACATCCATGATAACATTCCCGCGCTACGTCGAGCAAACGCCGCTGGCGACAGACTGAAGCAAAAGGAAGCCTTCGCTGAAGTGTACAGTGGCCTAGGCTGGGAGACACCACGGGTCATGGAGCAGATGATGACATCCGACAATTTTTACTCGGATGAGCTGGTGCAGGTCAAACTGCCCAAGTGGTCTCAGCACCGTGTCGCGCTCGTTGGTGATGCAGCTTGGGCCCCATCTCCGTTTACCGGGGAAGGAAACCAGTTGGCGATTATTGGTGCTTGGGTACTGGCTCAAGAAATGTCGAGAAATCGAAATCCCGTGGCATTTGACATGTACGAGAAGAGACTACGCCGTTATGTGGAAAATGCTCAGAAGATACCACTGGGCGGTCGGGCGCCGTCTCTTTTCGTGCCGCAGACGACTTGGGGCATCTGGCTGCTTCGGGCGATCCTGTCTCTTTTTTCATGGACAATGCATTTCATTTCGTGGACGAGAATAGGGAGGCTGTTTCCAGAAAGCCAACAAAAAGGAGATCATCCCGATTTCGATTTGGAGGTGGATAAGGCTGAAGAAGAGAAAGTGGCACGGTGAAAATTCCGCATGGGATGTGCTTGCTGGCCGTTCGTAAGAGCGTCAGCTCGCTTTCGAGGGCGAGGGAATTCGAGGATCGGATCACAGGTGGACAACGAGCCTCGACAAGTGCTTCGCCGAGCAGGCCAGACGTTCCGACGCCTTGAAAGGACGTAAGATTTTGTAGCGGGCACGACGCATGGAGACTCACTCTGGCATCATATCGCCTCTCACATCATCTCCTCTCGATTCTCCATACTGTCTGTTATATGGTACTGGCATCTTCGGAAGCGGATACTTCTCTCATCTCACACGAAACTCTCATACCATGCACCAAGCGAGAAGGTGCAAGGCATGGATTCGGTTACAGATAGACCCAGTGCGGAAGATACAATACAAAAGAGAAATCGAAATTTCACGTGACTAGTAAAAAGAAATATATACATACATATTGGCGTTTGCTGGCTGATGGAAATGAAGGCGGTCAGCCAGATCGGGCAGGTAAAATTACCGAATAAGGCAAGTTGACGGCAGTATTTTTTGGTGGTAGTTTGATAGCCTCACGTGGTCGGCGAGTCGGAGGAAAGGCCTCCACGTGACTGACACTTTTCCAGATGTCGAAGCATTGAGCTTTCCGATGTGCATCCTCTCTACACTACTTTACAGAAGAAACAGCCTTCCACAGCCTGCACTTCCCACGAAACGACCCGTCGACCCCGGCAATGGCTACTCGCGGCAAAACACTGTCCATATGCCACTCCTGCTTGCGCAATGCCCTCCGCAGCCGCAGCAGACAAGTCGCTTTAGTGCCTCTGTCTCCGTCTCCCTTGTCTAGAATGCTCATTCGCGCCGCCTCTTCGACGTCGTCACAAAAGCCGATTGTGCTAGAACAACCAGATAAATTCCGCCCGCCGTCACATGCTTCACGGTTGACGAGTCGAAGGGGAAGAGCTCCGGCGGCGTATAACCAGGGCACGACGGCCGAGGAGCAGGAAACGCAAAAGACGAGGACGTATCCGCACATGTTTCCTGAGAAGGGCAGTTTTATGCACTGGTTTTTGACGGATCGGTGGATTCATATCTGGATTACGATGGTACGTACACATACAGCATCCAGAGGATATGGGGCGCTTGTTGCGTTACAGAGTCTCTGGGTGACTGTGACTGGGACCGGGACCGATGGGGATGGATGGCACTGGCTTGTGTCTACTCTTGTGGAGGCCACGGCGGTTTTGAGCACGCCCGAGCAACTCGCACCGAACACCTATCATGACGGCGAACGGCGGTCATGCAGTTCCTTTCCTCCTACTGTCTTCTTTCTAATGTGTTCGGACTGACTCTTACTCGTTACAGGGCACCTTGACGCTCCTCGCGGTCATCACGCTGTCGCAGACATTCCTCAAGACCTCTCCTTACGCGCACCTTATCCCGCCCATCTCCTCCCTCCCCTTCCACCCGATCACCTACATCCGCGAATCCCTCTCCGTGATCAAATTACATATCGACTATACGACCGCACAAGCGAACGAGAGCCGGCAACAAAAGATCCTCGACGCGCAGAAGAGGAGACTGTACAGGCGAGCACATGGCATGGAAGATCTCAATGCCGCGGAGGAACAAGGGATTGATGTTCGCGGGTTGGTGCCCTGGGACGACGGGCTGACGAATGCGGAGCGCGAGAGGGGCGGAAGAGCGGAGGTCATGACGGGACTAAAAGTGGTGGAGATGGGAGGGCAGGTGGGCGATGATGTCAATGAGTTTGCGAGGCGGTTGAAGGAGAAGAGGGAGAAGGGCGAAGAAGGAGGAGAAGAAATCGAACAGGTGCAAAGAGAGCCGCCGAAGAAACGGAAGCTGTGGTTGGGGATTTGGTGAAACTGCATGGTGAAACTGCATGGATGGACGGAGACGTCGCGTTGCCGTTGCAGATATTGCTGAAGAAATGCAATGATACAGGACCTGGGGTCGATTATGGCGGATTATCATGAGAGCGGTGTTTGTAACCACCCTGAATTGATGGCGGGAGTGCCTTGCCGGAGCGCTCATGGGTGTGATGTTGGTATTACTCCAGCGTGGACTGCTGTAAGTCCGCGACCAGCAAAATATAATATAGACAGAGCAATGGGCAGAGGAAGTCAGCTATGTATATTGTCATTGTCACGGTATGCTCTCAGCTCACGCCCTCGCCCATTTTATTCCTTTCTTCCAAAGGCTGTGAGCATGTACATCTTGATATCACTATATGTCAGATAATGTTGTTATATATCCACCACAATCACGGCGCATCTGCTTCCGTAGCCTATTTTCAATATTGTAAGGTCGATCTAGGTTCTTTCATGGTGCTTGACGTCTTCCACCCTTCCTCCCGTAGACAGGCCCCTCGATTATCAAACCGGTGAGGCACAGTGTGATCCTCCAGGTAGACATGTGTTCGACACCACTGGATGGAATGAGACAGGCTTGGACGACAACTCGGCCAGTTGTTCCCAAGAGTTTCGTCTCTTTGGATCGTGTGTCTGAATGCGGGGACTTTTGACCTGGCTCCGTCCTTTGCCAGGCGCCGAAGTCTAGGAGAACCGGACACTGGGGCCCGAGGAAGACTTTATTCGGAGGCACTTCTGGAATCAATGGTGTGCGCCAATGAAGTATTCCAGGGGGGTGTACTTGCGTTTCCCGCCCACTGAAAGGTGACCTGGTTCTGACCGAAGCAGCAGGATCCCATGTACTCGAACGAAATCCGGATCGTATCGACCGAAGTAAAACAGGCTGGGACCCTTATGGCAGGCCCATGTTTCAGTCGAACTGTCCCATGAAGGTACACAACGTCTCATCGTAGATGATACCTACTTTCCCCAGAACCCCGAAGCCTGCCTTGCTGTCCTGGGAGACATGTAGCAAAGAAGCGACTTCGGCTTGTCAAGATCAAGAGGCGCCTTTCTCCAGTGGGATGGCACAACAGATTGGTGAGGGAGTAAAATGGAATGGAGTCAACGTCTACTCCTCTCGAATCATGTGTCCCATGCGACCGATCTTGGTCTCGAGATACTTCTCGATTTCGGCACCTCTAACTCCCTTGGCTCCCGATGTCCGCCAAGCGATGGGAATCATGGCGACTCTTTCACGAACACGAACTTCTTTATTCGGGCCTTCGACGGCCCTGACTTTGTCCGGATTGTTGGTGAGTAGTCTTATGCCTCTCTCCTCGGGCGCCTTTTGGCCATCGCTATCCGTGCCCAGCCCAAGATCTTGCAGGATGGCCGTGGCCAAACCATACGTTCTTGCGTCGGCGGGATGTCGGAGGAGGAGGTTTGCTTCCACGGTATCATTGCCCAGATCTTGCAGATTGTATGCTTTGAGTTTTGAAGCCAGGCCAATCCCTCGGCCTTCCTGGCGCAGGTAGACGATAACACCGCCGGGAGAGCTCGGTAGGGACATTAATCGGGCTGCCTCATCAAGTTGTTCTCCGCAGTCACATCGAGCGGACCAGGCTGTTTCGCCGGTGTAGCATTCCGAGTGTATTCGTACAAGAGGAGCCTTTCCGGACACTGTCAATTGAACACTTTCGAGCAGCGGTTCGAGCCCAGTTGCGTGGTCCTGAATCTGTTCGGAATTTTGCTCATCCTGTGTAGCTGCAGGTAACTGCACCGGAGTTTCTGGCTCGGTTTCTAGAACACCCTCTTCAGGAACTGTTGTGACATTCTTCAGCGCAGAACCACTTCTTGCGCGTTTGCTGAATGGCCTCCTACTCGAGTCTGGGTCGATCCTTGAACTTGTCCGACCTGGTCGTAGTCTACCAGTATATGCGCCTCGTATCATTCTATCCATCTCTGTCTCTCCCGGACGTTCTGCGTCCAGACTCCGACTTCGAATGCTATTCCCGAAGACAATCGCCAAGTGTTCCTTGTTGTCTGAATCATTCTGATATAAGTGCAGAAACATTTCCGCTCCGGATGTGGTCGGTATCCTTGCGCGTACGAGACATTCTACATTTGGTAAATTTTGGACGAGTCGAGGCTGTTTGGTGGAAGGCTCGTCGAGGGACGTATCGACCGGAATGGATTTCGGTTCCGCATGGAGGTGGCGGGAGGGGGTGCCGGCACCTGGAGTCGCAGGCGGAGTGAAAGCGGGCGATATCAGGTTGTTTGGAAACCCCGGTGTGGGAGGACCATCTTCCTGGAGGTCGTTCCAATTGCTCAGATAGCCTGCTGAGGGACGTGCAACTGGAGAGATCATGGGAGAGGCATGGGAGGGGAGTTCTTCGGCGGAATGGGCCATAGTTGGCGATAACGACCGTTGTAGTAGACGATGACTCAAGAAGATCGCATGATGGAATATATGTACAGAGGAGAGCGCACCACAGCAGACAAGCAATATACAAGCAATATAAGTTCAAGGTTGTCGATACTGTGGGAAAGAAGGGGACGACGGCGGTGGAAGTGGAGGGAATATCCTTTGCTTTGGTTGCTGGCGAAATCGGAGCCTCGGTCGTCACTCCGCACTTTCATCCTCAATTAATAAATCCCTGTGTTCTGCTTGGTCATTCCGCTACTGATATTTGATTGTGTAAGCCACAGCCAGGTCAAACCTCTCTGTCAATATATCGCCAACGTGCCCTCAATGCCCTCCACAAGCCGGCAAGATCTGTTGTCGGCTGCTCAAGCCTTCTGCAACACGTTTGCAGAACAAAAACCTCCCGAGGAAATCTTCAGCCACTTCTCCTCGGCAAACGACGTTCTCGCTGTTGAACATGGCTTGCCACAACTGGCCCCATTCTTAGGCCGCGAGTTCCGGGGACAAGATGGCATTCGGGAGTATTTTCAATTGTTGTCCTCGAACTTGAAATACGAGAACATGCACTTCAGCAACTTCGTCGTGGACACCGAGGTCTTCAAAGTATCATGTCGCGGAAAGGCAAGGTTCACATGGACAAGCACTGGACAGGGGTGGGACGAAGTCTTTACGTATGTCTTGGAATTCGATCCAGACAACAAGGTCAAGGTGTACGAAATTTGGGCGGATTCGGGCGCTGCATATCTGGCTAGCAAAGGCGAGCTTAAGCAGTGAAGACGAATGTCCTCGAGGTAATTTGCGTACGGAGTACTCATGATCGTATTCAGGGAAGGCCTGTCATGGCATTGACTACCAGACATGCCATCATCACCCCCAGCGTCATCTCATTCTCGGATCCAGCACGAATCGCACATCAACGAGCATCTCCTTATCATCCTCGTCGAACTTCAAACTATACATAGCCTTCTGAAAGCTTTTCACCTTGGCTCGATAGAAAGTATCGGTGTCGGGATACTTTGCATACACATTTGCGCCAGTGGGAAACTGGGTGCTTATTGCGTTGGTTTGAGGGATCGGGACAAGATCCCTCGCCGTCGTCTTTCGCACCGTCTGCTTTCCTGAAGCGTCGTCCTCGGGATCTCTGACGTCGTACTGGATGCTGGCCCCAAATCAGTTGAATGAAGCACCATTAGCGACGTTACTTACGGCTTCTTCTCCAGCCACACTTTCTTAATGATACCATGAATGCCAACTCCCTCTTCTTGTTCTTGTAGATCCCTGGGATACTTGTAAAACACCTCTGTTCCAGCAACAAGCTGGCCACTTTTCTCCGCTAGAAGGCCTTTGTGCGGCTCCACCACTTCATCTTTGGTGCTAGATGGGGCTCGAGTTTGGCTAGCTGTGCTGGAACTGCGTTGCGTGGCGGCGCCCTTGACACGCTTCATCATTTCCAGCCGACCGTCTCCAGGGCTGGGACCGGGCGACTCGACCACAACGTCCGACTCGACAATAGGCCTTTGATTTTTGCGATATTTGCCTGGGCCATTTCTGGGGGCAAGGTCATCTGTGGACTTCATGGTCGCAAGTATGGCAAGATTGTTGATAATGTCCTCATCGTCATGGACCTTCTTTTCGTTCTCGGCGCATTTCAGATGTTCCCGATAGAGGGCGTCGAGTCTCCGGTGGTTGTCAGGGGTAGAATCTAGACCAACGTTACTCAACAGCTTGACAGAGTACTCGAGGAAACAAGCAAAAAGAAGTCTACAGAATTCCATAACGCAAGAACAAGTATCGCAAAGAGATGATGGCATCTTCTTGCAGGAGGCAAGGGCCGCTCCAGAGGGTATTTGAACTTGAAAGCAGAGAGGGTCTCACATACGACCGTTTGCCTTGATCTCTTGCTCCAGCTCAATGATTTCCAATCCTATTTCTTTGGACTGGTCGTTGTAGCTCTGTGCTTTTCTGAGGCTTTCGATTGCTCGACTTAGCAGTTCGTTTTCAACCTCCGTTTCTTTGCCCTCTCGACTACTGACACCCCGGCCACCTCGCGGTCGACCACTCATGGTGTCCAGAACAGCAAACAGTGTCGTATAGCTTGGCTGGCGGATGATGATTGTTGGAGAGTCCAAGTCCAAACAACACAGTATGTGTCTTGAGTAAATATGAGGGCGAGGCCAGAATATGTCAGCGGATCGGGCGTTTAGGCGCGGGCGCGCTCTTGTATGAGACGCTTCCGTTATGTCCCCATTCAAGCAATCAGTTAGTCGCAACTTGAAAAACCCAATATTCGAAGTGTACTTTATTCATGTCCCGACAGTATAATCGTTGCCTAGGAAAAGTGCAAAGATCAGGTCAGGCCTTGCCTCCCATAATGTTGGCTTGGGAAGAAGGCTGGACAAAGAGTGTGATTGGCCCCAGCACACTTAGACGGACTCTACGGCAGAACCTTTGATTCCGGGATGCATCTACGGTGGACTTTTTCTACCGGTCGAGCCGGTGTCCTGACGTATCAGCCACCCACTGTTGTCCTATCTGTCAAAATAAGGAGAATGACTTCAAGTCACAAAAACCTCCTTCACCGCTAAAGGAACTGTTCACTCCAGGTAAAGACACCCTTGAAGCCAACATATTCAGCGTAACCTCTTAGAACAGGCCATCTTTGCCCTCAATTCCTCAACCCTAAAGCACAATCGCCTACCCATCACCATGCAAGTTCCATTGATCCGGCTCCAATGCGGTATGTGTGAAGTGTCAAGATCGATCTGGTTTGCCGGCTAATGACGAGCAGGCTGCAACAGCTACGACTGGGGTGAGTCGACGACCATGCCAGCGATCCCAACATTTAACTGACAACTTCAAGGTAAGAAAGGAAAAGACTCTGCCGCCGCCCGCTACGCAGCGGCAACGCCATCCGACACCTTCTCCATTCAAGAGGACAAGCCATACGCAGAGGTACGTACATACAGTCCACCGTCTCCTCTATAACTCTTGACTCCAAAACATCAACTCACATCTTACATCTCTAGCTATGGATGGGCACCCACCCATCGCTGCCATCCAAGGATCTCACCACAGGCCGGTCCCTGGTCGACCTTGTCGCTGATAACCAAGCCTTAATGGGCAGCGACATCTCTTCCAAATACCACAACAAACTCCCTTTCCTCTTCAAGGTGCTCTCCATCAACAAAGCACTCTCCATCCAGGCCCACCCCAACAAGAAGCTCGCCGGCGAGCTCCACGCAAAGGACCCCAAGAACTATCCAGACGACAACCACAAGCCCGAAATGACCCTCGCCATCACTCCCTTCGAAGGCCTCTGCGGTTTCCGCCCGCTCAAGGAGATCGCACACTTCCTGTCCACCATCCCACCCCTACGATCCCTCGTCGGCGAAGAAGCCTCGTCATCTCTCGAGAAAGTCTCCTCATCCTCCTCCGCATCGGTCGACGAGTCCAAAACCGCCCTGAAAACCGCCTTCAGCACACTCATGAAGTCCGACCGGTCCGTTGTCGCCGACAAATCCAAGGACCTCCTCTCGCTCGCCGAGTCCGGCAACATCACCCCGGGCCCCAGCGTCAACACGTCCGACGAACTCTGCGAACTCGTGACTCGCTGCAACTCCCAATTCCCGCAGGACATCGGCCTCTTTGTGCTTTTCTTCCTCAACTTCGTCAAGCTCAGCCCGGGACAGGCCATGTATCTCAAGGCCGACGACATCCACGCTTACATTTCCGGCGATATCATCGAGTGCATGGCGTCCAGCGACAACGTCATCCGCGCAGGCTTCACGCCGAAATTCCAGGATGTCAACACCCTGACCGACATCCTCACCTACGACCACGACCCGCCCGAGCAGCAACTGCTCAAGCCCGTCGACTACCCCTACGTCACGCTCAACCAGACCGCCTACTCTTCGGGTAGTGACAGTCTGCTGTACGACCCGCCGATCGAGGAATTCAGTGTCGTCCGGACCGTGCTGAAGAAGGACGGGGCGAAAGCCACATTCGAGGCCATTGCCGGGCCGAGCATCATCATCTGCACTAGCGGATCAGGGAAGATCAGTGTGGGACCGAAGACCGAGGAGATCAAGGAGGGATGGGTCTATTTTGTGGGTGCGACCGCGGAGATTGTGCTTGAGAGTGACAGTGAGGAGATCGTTACGTTCCGCGCGTTTTGCGAGATCGACGACAGTCCGAAGCAGAATGGGCATTGACTACACAAGCCGCATGGAAGGGGGAAACTATGATGTTAGTACAGGGCAGTAGCGAACGCAGCCAGAGTGTTCGTATGCTTGATGAAAAATGATTGGAAGGAAAATAGATATCACGAGAATGTCATAACACAATTGAGAGTGCTGATGGGCCAGAGATCCAGATAGAATACACTGGGCATTCCATATTCCTGTCCGATGTAGTACATCAGCTGCTGAGGATGGAAGGCTGGAGGCAGTTCTCTTCGAGCCATACTGACGAGCTTAGGATGACCCCTCCAGGCAACCCTCCATAAGGCGTCCGAAGGTGGCTGTCATGCTCTTTTGCCATTTTTTTTGGAGGTCTTCAGCCCAGCCCAGCATTTGGACAAAGATGGAATCTCACGGGGAAGATGGACGTCGGATAGACGGTTGGAGCGGATAGAAGTGTCGATGTTTGAGGGGATATGATGGGACTAAGTTAAAGATGGCGGAAGGTGTCACAGGTTGGTTTAGGTACAAACCGACACAACCGGTTGGGGATACCGGATTTGTAATGCCAACAGTGAGACGAATACGAACGGGCAAGGCAACTACCTTAGTTACTTGTGCCGCCGTAGATCAGTCGTCACTTCGTATCAAGCGATTGATGCTGCATGATTCGATCCGTTTTCTGCAGTAAGAAGCCGCAAAAAGGAATCTCTCACCAAGGTACCCTTCCCTTCAGAACATAGAAGCAGGCCGTCGAGGCCGTTACATCTGCATCTGCATCTGCATCTGCATCGCACTTCACCGCCAGTGACGGCCTCCGCGTCCGCCTCATACAGATATGCCTCCAATCCGAGTAGGAATCGTTGGGCTGTCCAGCAAGCCCGGCGCCTGGGCAACACTTGCTCACCTGCCTCGACTCGCTTCATCGCCCAACTACGAGATTGTAGCATTATGCAACTCATCCTTGGAATCCACATTAGCCGCCATCAAAGCACACAACCTGCCTCCGACGACCAAGGCTTACGACAGCTATGAAGCACTGGCCAGTGACCCTGCTGTTGACCTGTATGTCGTGTCCACTCGAGCGGACACGCACTATGCCGTCGCCATGCCCGCGCTGAAAGCAGGACGCAATGTCTTTGTGGAATGGCCACTTGCCGCCACCACCGAACAGGCCAAGGAGATGGCCGCATTGGCGAGACAAAAGAACCTCAAAACCATCATTGGCCTCCAAGGTCGAATGTCGCCCACCGTAAGGAAAGTCAAGGAATTGATCGACACGGGAGTCTTGGGAGACATCCACAGTGTCAATTATCAAGGAGCCATCCACGTCTGGCAGAACAACGCAGCAAGTGACCGATACTACTACTTCATGGACCGGAGGATCGGAGGCAACCTGCTGACGATATATGGAGGTCACGTCCTCGACTCCATCTTCTATGCTGTAGGGGAGCTCAAGCCAGGCAGCTACACCCCGATGGCAGTGAACCTGAGGCCAAAAATGCATGTGATGAAATCCGACGGATCGCTGTCCGACGAACTGTACGACAAGGACACGCCGGATCAGATACTTTTGCAAGGACGGCTTGACAGAAACCCTGCTGCAGTCTTCAGCTTCCATCTCAGAGCCGGAGACAGGTTCATCGGGTGTCCGGGGTCGACATGGAAAATATATGGAACCAAGGGAGAATTGGCGGTCGAGTTTGCCAGCGCCGGCCCACAAATGGCCAAAGCTGTCAGTCTTCGCTTTTCCAATGCCGAGAAAGGGGAAGTCGAGGATATCGAGGTCGACGAGGGCGGTGATGAATGGACAAAGATGCCGACACAAGGACAGAATATCGGTAGGTTGTATGAAGCATATGCCGAGGGGCAGCCTTATGGAGATTTTGATCTGGCTGTGCAAAGGCACGAGTTGATTGATGAGTTCTGGGCGAGTTTGACACAGTAAACCTGCGCGAGATCCTTTTGGGCCTCGTACAAGTCGAAGTGGTGAAGAGGAGAGGAGAAGTGTTGGGCTTACCAGCAAAGCAAGGCAAGGCAAAGCAAAGCAAAGCAAAGAGCTCTCAGTAGAAACCTCAAGTAGGCCACCTATAGTTACAACCCAGATGATATACACAAGCTCAGCTTATGCCTCGCCCCATAAGCGCTGTAAAGCATCAATATACCGGCGACGTGCGACGGGGGAGCCAGCCCCCAGATGACGATTGGATGAGAAAGCAGAAAGCAGCTCATCTCAACTCGACGCCAAACTGGCTGGCCATCCGTCTCTCGACCTGATTATGCAACTCGTTCACCTCCTCATTCGTCAGAGTCCTCTCCAAACTGCGATAATTGATCCTATAACACAAGCTCTTCCGCCCACTGGTCGGATGCACAAACTCATCCACGAGCTTGACGTCCTCGGCGAGACTACCAGCGATATCACGCACGACCTCCATGATATCATTCTCGTGGAACGCTGCAGGTTGCGTCTCGCTAGGCGAGGCTTTCGTTGCGTTGCCTCCAGCCGCCGCGGCAACGCCAGAAGTACTCGGCGCCTCTGCACCAATGGGACTCGCGACCCCGGGGCTGGGGTTGATCCAGAATGCGATATCCTTATAGCAGGCCGGGAATTTGCTAAACGGCTCGAATTTCGTGATTTTGCCGCGCGAGAATTGCCGCAGGAAGCGCGGATCATCTGACCAGAACAGGCGAATATCTGGGATTCCGAACAACAACATGGCGAAGCGCTCAATGCCCACCCCCCAGGCCCAGCCGATACTGTATTTCAAACCCGCGTTGTTGAGAATAGGCTGCTGGACGACACCACACCCGAGGAGTTCCAACCACTCGCCATTCCAGAGGACTTCGAGTTCAAAACTGGGACTTGTGAATGGGAAGTATGCCTCGACCCAACGCACCTTCAGCGGACCCGAGGCCTGGCGTGCAGACGGGTCGAGCGATTCCTGCGCGGCTTTGTGGATTTGTTCCATCAGGTACTCGAGGCTGCGTTTCAGGTGGGACACGACGAGTTGGACTTCGACGGGGTCATGCTCGGATTGCATTGGGTTGGTGTTGCGGGAGAAACTCGTAGCGTTGTCTTCTACTTCGATACTGGTCTTGGGTAGGGCGTCGAGTTGTCTGGCAATTTTCGAGGTACGCATGGTCTGGGCGAGATAGCGGCTCTCAGCGTTGGGAGTGAGATCCCAGACACGAGCACCTTCCATTTGGTGGAAGACTGGGAAGTGTGAGCGGTCGATGCTGTCGCGGCGGTAGACGTCGGCGCAGATGGTGTAGCCGGATGTGTGTTTCTCTGTGGCCAGGGTCTGGAAGGCCGCGTGCTGGTGTGCGGACGTGTGTGTGCGCAAAAGGTGTGTTGAGTTCACGTAGTATGTGTCGGTTCGTGAGCGGCCGGGATGGTCGGCGGGAAAGCCCAGGACGTCGAAGTTGTCTTTGACCGTGACGACCGGGTCAGACATGGTGAAGTTGTTGTACTCGGGGTGAGGAAAGCATGATTCGATCAGCTTCCGGGTGATGCAGATAGGGTGGTCGGCCTGATCATAGAGGTTGCGGCCAACCAGGCCTAGGATAGAACTTGTTACATTGGTAGTCTGGTCGAGGATGTAAGGTGTTCCTCCGATGGTTGTCTGCTGTTTGTGGGAGTCTGTGTTCGTCGAGTCCGACTTTTGCACTCCATCATCCTTCAACTCAGCAGTCTTTGCGGGGTCGACTTCTCGAGAGGCATTGACGGACTGTTCAGGGAAGGGATTCTGCTCGTGTGCTGCTGCAGCAACCTGGGAGCTCGACCATCGTGAGGGAGTGTAGGATGTAGCCAGAGGAGCTCTTCGGCTAGGGATGGAGAGTCTGGCGGAGCGGGCGGCCCTTAGAAAAGCCCCTGTTTTGAGGAGCTGCATTGAAGGGAGCGATTCAGGAGGGTCGAGGGCAGGTTCATGATCTAGTTGGGGAATAACTATCGACAATTCTTCATTGAAGAAAAGCTTCCAATTGCGGGTGGTTGCGGAGATCGGTCCGACACGTGAAATAAGCCTCCATCTCGAAAGCGATATCGCATCTCGAAATCAGAATACCAACTGTCTGACAGATGACTTTTCTTCCGTATGATAACAGCTTTTGCGGGATTCCTCCTGGTCCAGTAAGATATTGTCCGCCAGACAAATCCTCTTTTAGTCTGAGCCCGGCCCTTCTCTTATAGCCGAAATCTCGGAACAGGAAGATTTCGTCACCAAGCACTAACTAATGGAGGTTCGCAGCTGCTCTGACTCCGTACTTGTATCTTCTTTCTCTCTGCTACTTGTGTAGTCACTCCTTGTGTACGCCTGTCGCTCATTTTGACTCTCCTCTCCTCCTCTCACCCTTCGGTCGTTCTCTCCCCGCCTCTCCTGTTCGTGGGTGTCCAATGGAGCAATGTCGACAAGCGCACCACCCCCAGCCCCAATCACCCGACACGATGTCAATGAGACAACACCGTCCGCAAAGGCGAAGAAGCAGCAGGTCCAAACTGCTGCGATACGCTACCCATTCTGGTTTGGCGGCAGCGCAGCATCCATGGCGGCGGTAGTCACACATCCTCTCGATTTAGGTACGCAGTGCTTTGCCCTCCACTGCTCTCGGCTCGGCTCCGCTTTCTCTATATCAATTTATGCCTACACCATTCCGCGGTCCTTCTTACTTCGAAATACAGCACTCTATTTCCCCATGCTCCCCGCGTCCTAACAAAATGAACAGTGAAAGTCCGACTCCAAACCCGCCCGCCCTCCGCCCCTACCAACACTCTCGGCACATTCACCTACATCCTCAAGAACGACGGACCAATAGGGCTGTACGCAGGACTCTCCGGCGCCCTGCTGCGTCAACTCACATACTCGACCGTGCGCTTCGGCGTGTACGAAGACCTCAAGACCCGCTTTGCTCCCCGTCCCACGGCCGACGATCCGGCTCCACGGCAGTCCCTTCTAAACCTCGTCCTCATGTCCTCCGTGGCCGGATTCTTGGGCGGAATCGCCGGCAATCCAGGCGACGTTCTCAACGTGCGCATGCAGTCCGACGGCTCTAAACCGCCCGAGGCCCGGCGCAATTACAAACACGCGCTTGATGGCATCGTCCGTATGATCCGTGAAGAAGGCGCTGTCTCCCTACTCCGCGGCGTCGGAGCGAACAGCACCCGCGCGATGCTCATGACAGCGTGTCAGCTTTCGAGTTACGATGTGTTCAAACAAATGTGTTTAAAGAATCTGGGCATGGCGGACAATTTCAGCACCCACTTCACGGCTAGTCTTGCAGCCGGTTTCGTTGCGACAACGCTATGCAGCCCCGTCGACGTGATCAAGACGCGTGTGATGAGCGCCGGGGCGAAGACGAGCGTCCTGCACCTGCTGAGGGAGGCGAGTCAGAAAGAAGGTATGTTGTGGATATTCCGCGGGTGGGTGCCGAGTTTTGTAAGGCTGGGTCCCCAGACCATTTGCACCATGGTCTTCTTCGAGCAGCATAAGAAATTGTACAGGAGGTGGAAGGGGATTGAGGAGCCTGCTGTTTAAAGACTTGCATTGGGAGTTTGGATAATCCAAAGCATCGGGATCGAGCATCGTTTGGCGTTATGAGAAACGAGGTGCATCATTGTAGATTTTGGACACAGAAAGCAGCTTGTGTTCTCGTTGATCCTGGGTTGCCGGATCTGAACATATTTGTCATTCACGGATTATCTGCGCTCGTGATGTATATATATATAATATACAAGTTGGATTAGTTGTGTCGTATATCCGAATGATCTCACGGATAATTATCATATTCCCGAAATTCTACTTACCTATGCAATGCCCTTTGAGTGCATATGAAAACTTCTCAAAGCCCGCAACGCCTCGAAATCAAACCGGCGCCAATTACCATGCGATATGCAAAGCCTTAGATCAATGTTCCATCAATTCTACCGGCGGCCGAGCAGTATGAGCCATGACCTTCTTCTGTGAATCCTCCAACTCGACATCCGAATCATCCTCAGTCTCGAGCATCACAGCCGGAAGGGCAGGACTGTCCCCGTGTGCTTTGGGATCGTATATCAACGTCGAACTTCGACTCCGATGCTTCCCGGGTGACGAAGGAATGGGAGAATTGTCGGGAGATACACCCGAGAACGCGCGTGCTCTTGTCTGTTTCAACTTCTGCAGCGCCTCAGCCGAGTACTGCATCTTCGACTCATCTTCTCCTGAATCGACGGCGGAGGTGTTGAATTTGCCGCTAATTTTATTCAACTTCGACGCCAGATCTTCCGCGTGTACCTCTTTGTTGGGAGCGTCTTCATGCTTCATTTCCCAACCCATCGGCGGACTAGGTGGCGGGCTGATAAAGAATAGCCGTCCCGCATCGGGGCGTTCGAGGTATTTCTTCTCATCGCCGATCGGAGTGGGTTCGCCAAAGTAGCATTTTGCGACACTGGTGCCGAGAATAGCGGTGCCGTCAATGGCCTGGCGCACGCGGATCGCCGAGTCGGTGTCGTAAAAACTGCAGATTATGCGGCAGAGAGACTTAAGTGGTGAAAAGGAGTTGAGCGGGGCGAGCTCGTTGATGTGTTGTCTTATCGTGGCGAGGGAGGCAGGATGAAATATCTTGGAGTCTTCGAGGCGAGTGATTAGGAGGGTATTGGAGGGTGGTGCGGGTTGGGAGAGAGGTGGGAGGGAAGATAAGTCGAGGGACAGTGGCGAGCGGGCGCGCTTTGCGGATAATGAGCCTGGTGAGGAGGCTGTTGAGACGGGAGGGGAGTCATGAGAGAGATCTTTCGTCTGGATAGGGGACGGTGCTTGTCGCTGGACTTCCGCCATAATGAATATGAGTGGAGATGATATGGGTAGAGATAGAGGATGTACCACAGTACTCGCAGTAAATGGTCAGACTTGTGATGTTGGAGAAGAGGTTGGTTGGGGTCGTGGAGGTGAAGACGAGGGAAGGGCGATTGATTAAAGAACGCAGTTTTGTATGTGGTTGGAGGCGAGGTGAGCGCCCAGAGGATCACTTCTTAGGTGATGAGGCGCAGTGAAAAGGTACGTATGTTGAATGGCTTGTTTTTCAAAGGAGGACGATTCCAGAACGTCGAGACATGGACGGTGGCCGGTGATGCCGGGACAAAAAGAGGCTGCGCCCGTATGTCATTCAACCGCCAAATCCACAAGTACGCAGATGGCGGACGAGGGCGGAGTCGGAAAAGCAATATTCCAGAGCTTGGCATGAGTCTAGCGAACGAGGCTGAGGCATCCCCGCACAAGGCAGCCTTGCCACTAACTGATCCCCTATTTCTCACCTTTTGGGAACCTCTCGAAATTCACTTGATGTCTATCAGCCTCCGCTCCGACAGCTCATATGAATTCTCACCGATGATCCGCTAATCTTGACAAAACGAGCTCGAGTCAACGAAGATGGCTCCTCCGGATCCGATCAGCCGCGTTGCGCCATTCAGCCTCGGCTTCTCCAAAGATATGCGGAGAATAACGGGTCCGATTACCTTCCTCCACAGCAGCAAGCCCGGGCTGCAATATGCTCTGGAAGGTCGGTTCAGAAACATGATTGGCGACTATGAAGCCTCGGTTACTTACATGCAAAGGTATAGGAATCTCTAATTCCTCGCTGAGCGCCATTGAGCATCGCTTTACCTTTATTCAGTCTTCTCGTCTGATACATCATGGCTCCCGAAGCCATCACCAATGGATATGGCGGAATGTATCTCCCAGCGGACGGGAGTACTGACCCCGGCCTTGCTGATCGCGAAGAACGACCTGAGGTTATCAACAACCCGTCGCCGGAGGATGTCACTATCCTAGAAACATTATACGGCACTCGCAAGAAGATGAGAATCATCATGTTGGGCGCCGGCATGAGGTATGTCCCTTTCGAGACCTGTAACAGCGTTGCAGGGGTTCAACTCTTTCGGTTTTAACAACGGGATAGTGGTCTCAACTTCTTCAAATTCGCCGAAGAAAAGCTGAAGAATGTGGAAATTATCTGTTACGAGAAGAACCCTGATATCGGTGGTACATGGTTCGAGAACCGGTGCGTCACTATCTTTGAGGATTCATTGATACCAAGTTCCGCCAATCCATATGACACATGACACGCTCTTCGTCCGAACATCTCTCATGTACTGACTATTCCCAGATATCCAGGCTGTGCTTGTGATATTCCCAGTGTGGTCTATCAGTTTCCCTGGCGGACAGCGCCATGGTCAAAGTACTACTCACACTCACCGGAGATTTGGAAGTACTTGAAGATGGTTGAGCAAGAGAACAACTTTATCGAAAAGTACGTCAAACTCAGGCACAAGATCATCTCTCTTTCTTGGGACGAAGGAACTGCGCAATGGACGGCTCGAATTCAGGACATCGAAACTGGCCGAGAATTCGAGGATCATGCAGATTTTGTTGTTGATGGGGGCGGCGTTCTGAACAAGTGGAAGTGGCCTGACATTCCAGGCCTCAAGGATTTCAAAGGCACACTGCTACACTCGGCACAATACGATGAGCGAACGGATCTGACAGGCAAACGAGTCGCACTGGTAGGCGCTGGTAGTAGCGCTGTTCAGATATTGCCAAACATTTACGACAAGGTTGACAAAGTGTACACTTGGATTCGGAACAAGATATGGATCACTGCTGGATTTGCTCAGAACTTTGCCGGAAAAGATGGTGCCAACTTTGAATACAACGAAGAGCAGCAGAAGCTATTCCAAGATCCTGATGAATATCTGGCCTACCGCAAAATGATCGAAGGCGAGCTGAATCAGCGCTTTAGCTTCATCATCAATGGATCTGGTGCTCAAAAGGCAGCGCGCGAGTTTTCTGAAAGCGAGATGACGGCCAAGCTCCAACGTCGACCAGAACTCCTCGAAAAGATAATGCCAGACGACTTCTACGTGGGCTGTCGGCGGCCGACCCCAGGCAACGGATATCTCGAATGTCTGACTGGAGACAAGACGGTGCCCTATACAACACAGCTCCAACGACTCACTGAGAAAGGCTTCATCGACCCCGAAGGCAACGAACAAGAAGTGGACGTTATCATCTGCGCGACTGGATTCGACACTTCATATAAGCCACGTTTCCCATTGATCGTCAATGGTGTCAACAAAGCCGACGAATGGAAAGAGAATCCCCATCCGCACGTCCCGTCATACCTGAGTCTGGCTTATGGTGGAGTGCCCAACTACTTTCTATATGGAGGAGCCTACTGTCCCTCGGCCCATGGATCATTCTTCCCACTTATCTCAGCGTACGTCAATTATACGATCCAAGTCATTGAGAAGATGCAAATCGAGAACATCCGTTCAATACGGCCGAAGGAAAAGGTGGTGAAACAATTTCTTCGGCATGCCGACACATACATGAAGAGGACAGCTTGTAAGTTGCAATCCCAGACATTCTCGAGCTTGCATACTGACGAAATTCTCAGGGACCGGACCATGCAGTTCGTGGTTCAAAGGCGGAAGGAAAGATGGCAAGCCAGCTGTTTGGCCAGGATCTCGTTTGCATTTCCTTCGCTTGTTAGAGAAGCCACGGTTTGAAGACTTCGACATCGAGTATGACGAATCGGAGGATATGTTCAGTTTCTTAGGCAATGGCTTCCATGTCTGTGAACGCGATGGTAGTGATCTCACTTGGTATATGGGTCAGCCAGAGAAGGACGTTGATACGGACAAAGTTCTACGGGTCATGGACGGATCGAAGGGAACTGAAGTTGGGATACATCGGTGATGGTGAATGTGTCGTCTTAGTCTGTTCTTTGAGTACCACAGTATAGAAATAGAAATACAGCCTGTGCAATCAGAGCTTGGAACGGCAAAGAGCGGAAGAGGCAGCCAGATGTGACGCTGGGCTGGAAAGATGCGCCCATCATAGTCGTCCTGATTGCCCAAATTGCCCCGCTCGTGTCCGCTTCAAAACAAAAAAAATTTGGTCCCGAGAAATAATGTAGCGGAGGCTTTTCCTACTACTGCAAAGGTAATTAATTCACTGCGGTCATTGCCATTTCCTTCAGCCACACTACGATTCTCTGCTGTGTACAAAGAGTAAACACGATTGATTTCTCTTCCAATCGACCACCCTGACCTTGTCCAACCTGCGTCTTCTTCCTACCCTCCGGTTCTGTTGTCGATCTCCATTGACAACCCCGCGCAGCCTCACTCGTTTCACCTTGCACAAAAGCCACTCCAGCCTCGCTTCCCACGCTCCAAACATGTCTGAAATCACTCATCCTACCATCAAAGGTGAGAGTGTGCCCCAGTCCTGGGAGAATGCCCTCGCTGATTGACCGCTAGATGGCTGGTTCAGGGAAATCTCCGACATGTGGCCTGGCCAGGCGATGATCCTCAAGGTCAATCAAGTCCTCCACCACGAAAAGTCCAAATATCAGGATGTCCTGGTCTTCGAGAGTAGCGACCACGGCACCGTCCTCGTCCTTGACAATGTCATCCAATGCACCGAACGAGACGAGTTTTCCTACCAAGAGATGATCACACATTTGGCTATGAACTCACACCCCAACCCCAAGTCAGTCCTGGTCATTGGCGGTGGTGACGGTGGTGTTCTGCGTGAGGTCGTCAAGCATGAAACAGTGGAGAAGGCCATCCTCTGTGACATTGACGAGGCTGTCCCTCGTGTCAGCAAGAAATACTTGCCGGGCATGTCCATCGGCTTCCAACACCCGGCTGTGGAAGTGCACATTGGAGATGGCTTCAAATTCCTGGCTGACCGCAAAAACGAATTCGATGTCATCATCACGGACAGCAGTGATCCAGAGGGTCCAGCAGAGTCGTTGTTCCAAAAGCCATACTTTGAGCTTCTCTACGGAGCCTTGAAGGATGGTGGTGTTATTACTACCCAAGGTTGTGCGCACCCATTCTTTCCAGCACCAAACCCGCTTGGGCTCAGATGCTCCCCCCTGTCGCAAGCTTTGTGGACGTGAACTTGCTAACACAGACTTTCTTCTAGCTGAAAACCAATGGCTCCATCTGCCTCTTATTACCAAGCTCAAGAAAGATTGCAAAGAAGTCTTCCCTGTGGTTGAATATGCCTACACTACCATTCCCACATATCCTTCTGGCCAGATTGGCTTCATGGTTTGCTGCAAAGATCCCAACCGAGACGTCAAGAACCCCCTGCGAGTCTGGAGCCCAGAGGAGGAAGACAAGCTGTGCAGGTACTACAACAAGGAGATCCACAAGGCTAGCTTCATTCTGCCCACATTTGCACGCAAGGCTTTGAGATAGGGTGGCAAGTGGTGGGATGTCCTTTGATATTACGTCTTGAAGCATGATACCAGGTTGACTGTTTACTTGTGTTATTCCAGCCGGAGCATTGAGGACGATGCAATGCATGTCATCTCGCCTTGTTATGTTACGACAAGGCTGCGTGCCGTTCTATGATTAGAAGCCGGAACCGGAAAGGGATAGATAACGAAATCAGGTACCTGTACTCGTACTACCTCGCCACGAATAATCAACGATACGGAGCCGAGGAGAGTACCACAGTAGATGCAACGATCACAACGATCCTCACGCGGATCAGATTCCGTCATTGGCTGGTTCATGTCGGGAGAGCCTGCCTCGCTGCAATGCTTTGTGAGATAGACGTGGGTAGAGAAACCTCAACATGACTTCATCGTGGAGCCTTGTGCGTGATGTCATGTTCACCATACATCATTGACTCCCTCTTGTGAGCCTCCAATAGAACATATATTTAACAGATGCTCATTTGAACCTGTCGGTTGTTTTTCCTTCTACTTATACCAAAGATCTTGTCTACCCGTCGTTTCATCATACAAACCCTCGAAACGACCCGAGAATCAATCGAAGATAACATCATCACCGCCAAAACCACAACCACCAACACAACACATCTATCGGCATCAACCACAATGTCTTTCACAGTAAACTCCGGCGCTCCTCAAATCCATCCCTCCGACGCTCCTCAAGAACCCACCGGCCCAGTCGCGTCCGACTCCCTGGCCGCCGAATCGCTCAAGAACCACGGCGGTTTCGCCGAGAATGCCCACGCCGCAGCATCCCGCCAGCCGGGCTCTTCCTCCACACTCAACAACACCGACACGTCCGCCGCCAAGGTCCTCCCGCCCGCCGCGGACGGCACACAGCGCGAGACGCAGTATGCCCCGGCGAGCCTAAGTTTGGGTGCCGACGAAGGCAAGGCTGGAGCGTCCGACTTTGGCGCGTCGACCGTCAGTAGCGGAAGCGCCACTGGACCAGACCCCAACATCAAGTCAGGCTCGGCTGCTGCTACCGGTGGCAGTGGCAACACGAGCACAGGCGGAGGACCGACGGCCGGCGCGGGCATCCGCCCCCACGTCGACGCCGCTCCAGGCTATACCAGCACCGTCACCGGAGCGGCCGCACCCTCTGGCACGTACAAGCCGAAAGGCGCGAATCTCGAGGACGCAGACGCGACGGAATCCATGCCCAAGCCCAAGACGTTCATCGGAGATGTCGGCGGCTCGCATGACCCCGGCCGCGTTGCCGAACAGAACTTCGAAGCCAGAAATACCGGTCCAGCCGAACAGGTCAGTTCGAGCGGCACTGAGGGTGGCGCGCAACGACAAGCCGGCAGTGGTGCTGTCGGTGAGCAGGGTGGGAGCTTCGGCGTGTTGGGCAGTGAGCGTGCCTAAAAATATCCATAGCCTAGGGGGACTTCCATCGTGAAGGACGTCGGTTGGGATGGCTGGAAAAAGGGGCCATAACTGTTATGATATGGAAGACAACCGTGATGAAATGATGAATGACCAAAAGGGAGGGAAAGATAAGGAAGAAAAAGCATGTTTCACCGCCTATGAGTTGCAACTGGATTGCAATTGCATCGTTAAGAGGAGCTGAAATACCTGACCATAGCTGATGGGCGTTTTCTGCATATGCATGTCCTCTACCCGAAACACACACAAGAAAATCGAGCGAGAGCAGCCTCTTGCTATTTGCAAATATACCTACCTAGGTATCAACAACATCGCCCCACTGAATGATTGCCAATGTTCCTTTGTCGTCCCCTGCTGTAGGTATCCCATCTCACGTCCAGTGTCCTGACCTGAATTGACGAATTGAAGAAGATTTCGCCCCGTCTGGAGTGACCTGTCCATTTGACTGAGATTGACTCAAATTCGCCGACTCCGAGTCTGGGTGTCATCTTGGGATCTTGCTCAAGATTGGTATCTGCAAGACCAGGGCGGCTGCAGACCGGTACCGAGTTGGGCCACATCATTCCGCTTCACTGGCAAGCGCTCGGTGGTGGTTCCTGCGTGGACCCTCGAATGAAGTTGAAAATCGTGTTTTTGCCAGATTTCTTGCAGCTTCGATTTTCCTGTCTGGGGCTTCGATTTCCCCATCAAGAATGGCTGCAACCGCTTGATCCAGGACATCATATTGCTCAAGTGTACTCCCACTGAACAACCGCGTGGCGATCTCGTTTTGGAGAGAACCCAAACCAGCCTCGCAGTATTCCTCTTCGGTGAACCAGAGCGCGAATTTCCTGTCTGGTCTTGCGTGACTGTGTAAGCTTCAACCAGCATGACCTCCCTTGATAGCCAAACCGGACTCGAAACAAGACGTTTGAAGTTTGATATTTGCGGTTTCTGTGCTTGTACTCTTCCTAGACGTCAACAAGCCCATGCGCCACCCAAGTATCTGGCCCAATACCGGTCCTAGATCGTGGATGCGTGATACTGCTGGGCAAGACTGTCGACCATCCCACTGTGCCGGAGACTTCCACGCCCTGTACACTCCCACGAGACTTGAAATGGTGGTGATTCTGGAAGGAAGTCTGGAGGGTGACTTGATCTTGATCTTGCTCCCTGAGCGCTCCCAGGCCAGGTCAGCATAACAGACCGTTTCGCAGCGTCCAAAATACTAAGGTAGTCGATGGCCGACTCCGTTTTGTCTCGCGCTCATTCGACACAACGAGCAGCTTCATGAGACCAGGAATGCACTCGTTGCCAGATCGCCGAGTTGCCGTCACTGGCCCCACGTCACTGATGAAGACCATCCATCCGTGTCGAATCGCCTGGAAAAGTAGTCGTACAAATATATCATGGCCCGCGTTCCCAGCGCATCTTCCCTTTATGAAGCCACGCCGTTTGTTTCGACATCGAGAAAGCCATCGAGGCCGGCCATAACGTCTCTCGCCACACCACCTTGGATCACACTTTTGGCCACAGTCTTCAGCACAGCTCTCTTGATCCCACCGACCCTCGGCTTCCACACTCCAGGAACATCCACGCCCTCCCCCTCCTCGCCAGACATTGGCACTCCCTTCATCGTATCTCTTGCGGGCGTATCGATCATCCGAACCGCTAAGATCTTGTACTCCTCTCCGTTGTCCTTTGCACTCTTTTTCCCTGTCTCGCCTCCCGTCGAGGAGGCAGCTGTCCTTCCCACACTAATAGCAACAACCGCATCCGCAACCGCCAACTCCTCCCTGTTCGGGTCGAAAATCACGTTCTCGCCCACCACCACCACAAGCAGCGTTACCGGCGGTCTCTTGCCAGCTGAGTCGTACAGAAACGCACTCGCCATCCAATCATCATCTGCCACGGGGTCCTCTTCGCCCTCGCTCTTCAGTCTGGGCACCCTCGCATCTCTGAGTGCAAGATGCACCGCCATGCTCAGCAAGGGCAGCGGATAACTCGCCAGTCCAAGCGGTGAGATCAACAGGACGTCGACGTACACGTGCCAGTGCCACCGATGGTTGATGACCAGTTGTTCCTGCAGGCCCGAGATGGCCAGTGGTTCGCGGAGCATTTCCTCAAGAAAGACCAAGTTTGGATCATCGTCCCTCAGGCCAGGAAGAGTGAGTGTCAGGGTGACCCATTCCGGCCGACCTCCTTTGCTTTTGCCTTTGTCTTCGTCTCTTTCTTGAATTCCGTTCGTTGTGCCATCCTGTTTCCGTGGTGGCTGCTCATTGTTGTCGTCCGTATCCATGGCACCATCTTCGTTCCCACTCTTCGACAACACGACTGTCTTGCTTGTGGTAACGGTCTTCTCGACCTCCAATTTCACACCAACAATCGCCTCGCGCCCATCGCTGAACCCGACATGCGCAGAGCCGTTGACGGCAGGTAAAACGCCTGTTTCGGCGCGGAGGGGGCGGAAGTCGGTCGCCAATGGTCTTGCATCGGGACGGAGAGGTGGGAGCGAGGAGAGTGAGGTGTGTAGGTAGGCAAGTTCCGCTGGAGAGAAGGGAAGGGAAGTTGTGAGGGAGGGCATTTTTGCTGGTCGAATAGGGTGCTAAGTATGAGGATGGTTTTGGGATGTCGGTCGATAGCTCAAATTAATTCAGGCTTTGACGAGAACCACCGAGGGGCCTAAAAAGAGCGGATGAGGCGCCAGGCCTCGAAGTCGAAGTTGAAGACAGGATGTAGCGAGTTAACCTGAGGGAAGAAGTTGAATGCGGTTGTCGTCGAGGGATTGTTCGGTGTTCGCAGAAAATAATTGAAGAATTTCCCCGCAGAACGAAGAAGGTCGGAGATATTGAGATTCGCAAAGTCCGTTCAAGCTCAAAGATCATTTTCACAAAGCTTTGATATTGATGATTTTATCAGCTACAGAACTGCTCGTTCGAAGACATTGGCTCACACGTCCATAGCCATGTCCTCAGGATGCTGCTCATTGCATCAAAAGCCCAAATTTGCCAGAACCTTTCAACGACTCAGCGTTCCAACCCAATACCTTCCAATCCACCACTAACTCCCACAAGTCTCGGTCTTCCAGCTTTGGCGCCATACACCATTTCCATAAGTTTGCTCTTTTGCTTCTCCCGGACGCCTCGTAGATAATCATACGTTCCCTCCAGTCCTCTGATCTGCTGATCAAGAACGCTTGCATTGTCGATACTGACGGAGTCGTTCCTCCTGACCAACGGACTTACCAATTTCCTCCGCAGTGTTTCCAGGTTGACTTTAAGTGTCTGCAGTCTGCCATGATGTTCCATGATCATATGCTTGTTGTTGACGGTCCTGGCTCGCACGCTGGATAGAAGCTGCTTGTTCTTTTCGAACTTTCTGAGCATCGCCGCATTGGGTCCGATCACTCTAGTCCACAACGACGACAGAAGATCACTCTCAAGTCTCTCCTGTGTATCTGTCTCTCTCACAACTGTCCGTTGCAGGTTCAAGAACTGGCGATCGATAGACTCAAACAGTGCAAAGAGCGCCGCCGAATGAGTCAACTCGCTATTGATCGATTCCTCAAGGACATTCACAAATTCGTGGAATGTCCTCGTAAGCGTTGCTCTCGTCCTCTGCGGCGAGCTCGAACCGAAGATGTCGGTAAGTATCTTCCCCAATGCGGTCGGTCCCTTGGACGTCTCGAGCAAACCGCCCCTATTGAATACGCCGTGGAGGTGGTCGAATATCACTCCAGTGATCGGGGCGCCCTGCCCGGATGTCACGCCCTCCAACTCCCGCTTGGCCCAATCCATGACGATGAGTATACTGTCCACATCAGAATCGACATCGGAGAAGAACCGGGTCAATTCGAGGCCCAGGGTTTTCAGACTCTCAGATAGCTCGTCGAGAGAGCGGACAATGATTGGCGCCGAAGTCATGTTAGCACTTCTGACAGACTCTCCAAGATCCCATACTGCCACACTTGTCTCCTGCAGCGCCGTGATTTGGCTATATCCATTCTCGGAGTAGTAGATCAAAGGCTCGAACGACTTCGCCAGAGTCGACACTTTCACAAGATCGGGAACCGGTGGAGGGACTGGTGGAACAAGAATAATGCGCAGGAGCGAAGCAAATATGATAGTGGTCACCACCGACAGAAGCGTCGTTGATGCGTTCTTCGTCATGGCATCGAACTTTCTCTGGATGTAGTTGAGGATGGGCACAAATGGCTCACGATGTTGTACTTCTGCTCGGAATTGCAAACGAACGTCTGTAACTGTGTCAGCGACTCACTCCGATTTCATCCACAGGACCAGTTACAGTTATTTGGGCTTTCCGGAGGCCTCACGTCTTCTTGCTCTGGACTTCCATTCCTCGAATTGCGTTGCGCTTCGATCTCGGGCGATTGTCCTCTTCTAGGTGAATCCGCACCCGCAGGCAGAGGCGTATTTACTGCTATGGTGATATCCGGATCTCCGTCTCCATCCGTCGCATCTTGGTATATTTCGGGGCTCGTTTGTCGTGATCTCGAAGGACTTATTGAAGGTTTCAAGTCATAGTTCCTGTAAGGATCTTGTCTGAACCACCCACTCGCGTTTGCATTTCTGTTCTTGAACCCGGGAGGAGACCAAGGCATTCCTTCGCTCGACCTGTCATCGATGTCGCTTTCTCCGCGATCCGACCTGAGGTCGGGAAATATAGGCGACCGGCGCTCCTGTTCTTCAAAATCCTCAATGGACGCTTGGAGCGAGTGGGCGTCGTCGTTCATCCCCGCGGCATAGAATTCGTCAAAAGGTGGTGCAGGCATCATGGCGGCCATATCAGTGGGAGTCAGGAAGATTAATACACCATGCGAGGCTGCAAACGAGGTCAAGGAGGGGTATGTGGTCGATCAAACGGCCAGCCGTCACTGTAGCCTTTTTTGTAGAGGAAGTGTCACCAGACAACGATGGGAAGGAGATAGTCAGGCCAAAGAAAGTGCCTTGACTGTTCCAATTCAAACGAAGACCGCAGACGTGCTAAGTCATAATGTTTGAGAAGGCCAAAGAAAAAGGCCTATGTCTGGAGAATGCGGGACACTTGACATCCCAGCCATCTCAACGCGGTCACTGATTGTCAATGATGAATACGGATATGCAAACCGCCCGCGACAGGCAGGCGCAGCACGCCAAAAGGCATTGCAAGAGAGACGTGAGACCAAGCAGGAAATGTTGGAGGCTGGGACAGTTGGCATGTCTTTGAGGGAGAAGTCCGCTACCAATCAACGCACAGAACTGGCTTAGAACAGGGATTCCTGATGCAAGGGCGGCCGGGAGGTTGCGTCTCTAGATTCTCTAAACCTGCAGTCATTGGAGGTATCGAGAGACCAGAGGGCCACCTCTGCTTATCAGCTTTTTGTCCGAAAGCATTCCAAGCGGGAATGGCAATTGGGGATGGAGAGGGTACCTGCGCAAGCGAGATGACGGAAATATGCTTGAGCAGAGAGGTAGTCGCTTCATAGTGTATCCTTCGCAGCTATTCTGCCTTGTCGCATGCGAGAACGCAGGTACGCCTGGAAGGAAACAAAGGAGGTTATGTACAGTAGAGCTTCTTCTACCCGGCTTCTCCGGGATTCCTCATCGAAGTCTCGCCGAATCCAATGATCTGATTAGGTAAATGTGCGCCTTTGCAGTCTTTGATGATACAGCAGCCATCCTTTCCGCCGCAAAAACAGAGAGATTGAGACACAACCGGATTCGCCTGGTGATTGTTGGCAGAGGACAGCGAGGGTTGCGTTTATTTCTTGGTCTCCTCGCGCAGCCAGCTAGTAAAAAAATTAGCAAAAGATGCCATAGAACAAGGCAGGTAGACTAACGTGATCAGATCATTTCGGTCCTTGCCCTTCTTGAGACCACCGAAGGCCATCTTGGTGCCCGGAATGTATTTCTTTGGGTTTTCCAGGTATTCATACTGCGGCGAGTCAATATCTCTAGCTAGGAGGACGGCACAGCGGGACAAACTTACCAAAGTGTTCTCGTTCCATTCGATGCCCTTTTGCTTGTTGGCGTCTGTGTAGGAGAAACCTTCGACTTGACCAGTGTGGCGACCGAAAAGACCGTGTAGGTTAGGGCCGATCTTGTTGCCTTCTGACTCGACGACGGTGTGGCATTGAGCGCATCTCGTCTTGAAGAGGTTGGCACCCTTCTTAGCGTCACCTGGGGGGTATTGTAAGCCCTTGTCCTGACCATCTTGCTTTGTAGTGTCCTTCGCAGCAGCTTCTCGTCTCGGCGGCACCCAGGTTGCTTCTGCGAGCTCTTGAGGAGCGTATGCGGACTCCCAGATCGGCATGTTGTCAATAAGAAAAACTGCTTTGGCTTGATATTCGCGTGCTCATGCTCTGAGGAAGGTGTTCATGGGGTCAGGCAAAGGTCCGGCACAAGAAGGTCGATCGGTAGTCGGACGAGGTGCGCCATGCCAGGTTGGACCCCCGAAAACATTTTTAACGGTGAGCCGAGTGAAGCCGCAGTGACTGAGGTTTCAACCGAGTGTAGTCAAGCTGCTGCGAAGCTACGGTGGCACAGTGAGTTAAGAAGCACTTACCGTCCTTGAATCCGTCGTCTCCTCCCTTGGCCATTTTGCGTGATTAAAAAGTCTGGGTCAAGAAGACTAGCAATAACAATGGTTGCGAGAGTTGTTTAGGCTGTAATGAAGCTCCGAAGTAGGTGTACTGGTAAATGGCAAAAGAAGAACTGAAGCAAAAAAGTTGAGAAAGGGACAGAAAATTGTATGTATGACGGAGACGACGGCGCATGGATCGAATGCCGGTTGTTTGAGTGTTTTTGCCCTGCAACTGTGGCGCCTGTGACCAGCGAAAAGTGGCTCATTCATCCTGCGAATCCACGCCTTCCGTCCAATTACCGCCCTTCCATTGTCATTCTCAGCCTCCTCGGGCGTTCTCGGGCTCTGAATTAATCGGCCAGCTATTTCAAACTCGGTGGCACCCAGCGAGCCAGGTGGATGCTCAGTACAAAGATTCAATATCCGATCTACCGAAAAGAGTCGAACGCTTCTGGTATTATTGTCTCTACCTACTGTGTGTCGCCGTCCCTTTGCTCAGCCACCGATGCTATCTACCTGCTACCAAGATGTCATCATATCCAACCATTCACTAGTACGCAGCGTGGGCAGTCTCCGTTCTTCCGGAGAGTGCAGCGGACGTCATAATGATCCGGGGATTGCTTGATTGCTCAGAAGAACATGGTGCACCAAGCTACCATAGGCAGAAACTCGCAGTATCAATCGCCACTCAGCTAGCAGGAGCTCAGGCTTATGCCAATACCATGTAACATCATGGCATGGCCTTCCCCAGGCGGAGAAGCCAGGCTGGGTGCCGGGTGCCCTCAGACCACCGCTTCCTCTTGCTTCTTGTCTAAGGTAGCATTCTTTGGCGGAACCTATTTCCATTTCACATTCATGGCCCACGCGGACATATGGGTCCCAGAAAGGATCCTGCTGGCCTAACATGGCCATGGAAGTGTACGAGTGACTTGACTCCCAGGCGAAGCTGGAGGAAAGGAATATCATTGCCTTCTCTTCTCCTTTCACGATTGAACTCAGAGCAAGTTTCTGCCTAGAACTGTCGTTGTATGCCACCATCAGGAAATGATGATCATGTGGAAACATTGGCCTATTGTGACAATGTGGTAATCCGAGTTGGTTGAAGGAGAGTGCAGGTAAGAATGTGAAACCTTGTGGAAGAGGCTGTTGTAGTTGTAGTGTACATATCATGCACTATGGTGTCCATGTCATAATATACCCTTCCTACACAACCATCATGCCTGTTTTATACAAGCGATCCCAACCCTGTATCTGACGGAACATGTTAGCCGTCCATTATCCCGTGTCCATTTCCCAACGATGATTGAGTCTTAAAAACACCAGATCTGTAAATCATCGCTTTTGTTGGTTGTTCTCCCGCTGTTCTCTTCTCGGAAGCGCCTCGTAAGACAGGAGAGTGATGTCGATTAGGTAAGGTAGTGTACAAGAGTAGATGCAGACATCGCCTCTTTTTGGCGATATCCGGGTGCTGGAAGGCCATTTGACCAGCAAACAAGGCGTTCTTTCTGTCGTACTTGGACAGTCGGGCTGCTTATGCATTTTTAACAACGCCAACTTTGGCGGCTCTCAGGACTCTGCCATTCAGCTTGTATCCCTTGCTTTGAGTGAAGAAGACTTCACCATCCTGCTTGCCATCAACTTTGGCGAAGAAGGTCGCCTCATCGGTGTTGGGGTCGAACTTTCGCCCTTCGCCCTCCAGGGGATCGAACCTCTCGATGCCGTGCTTTTTCAGCGTGGACATCAGTATGCCTTCCGTCATCATGAGGCCTCCGTGTAGGTCGATAAGATGCTTGTTCGCGTCGGACGTAGATTCCGATGCAGCAGCGGCGTTGGGGTCTGAGGACGAGGTGTTTGACGTTGTAGCATTGCCGAGGACTTCTTTGGGTACAGCAGTGAGGGCTCGGTCGAGATTATCTATGGAATCGAGCAGGTCGGTGGCGAAGCGTTGTAGAGCGAATTGTCGTGCAGACTCGGTTTCTCGTTTCGTTCGCTCCTGCAGGTTGCGGTAGTCGGCGACGGAGCGTAGGTATTTGTCCTGCCCCCTGTTGTTAGTCTTGATTTAGAGGATGCAGATGAAGTGGGCACGTACTTTTAAATCAACAATTTCCTTCTTTGCCTTCTCGAGTTCCTGCTTCGTAGGATCTTCCCTCGTCTCTGGTGTTTTCGTCTGTTCAGTCTCGGGAGCTATGGTTTCGCCTCCATTTGCAACTTTATCCGCCTCTGTGGACTGCCATCTTCGGCCCAATCTGGAGGAGTATGAGGCGGGTACAGATGACCGGGGTGAGATGAAGGTCGCGGAAGAGAATGGCGAACGCCGCCGTAGTTGGGGCGATGCTGCGAGGGATTCGGAGATGGCGCGGGACTGCCGTAGTACCTGTCTTCGAAACATTGTGCACGGTGTTGAGGATTCGGTATGGAGTAGCGGTAATAGGACAAGAGGAGAGGGCGATGTCGAAGAGTGACAGAAAGTTGGACGATGTATGAAGCACACGCTGGACTGGAGCTCCGACGGCACTTGCTAGAAATTTTGTGGCTCGCTTGACATACCTTTTCGGTTGAACGTCGGACAAGGCTGCGATGACGAGGCTCCAAGACCCTGACCGGCGACGAGGTGCACATGAGGGTGGCATGTGGAACGAAGCCACAATCGAACGCATGCTCTTGAATCAAATCTAAATTTCTCGTTCTGTGCTTTTAAAGCAAATTGAAATTATACATGTGTTGAGGCTCTTTGCTCAATCCAAATCTCTCATCTCTCAGCCCTTGGAAGGTGCATTCACGTCCGTGCTAATACCAACCAAGCACTTCAGCCCTCATGCCTCGCATATGTTGTCGAAACCCACCCACGACCATAGCAGTCTTCTCACGGGCCTTGCTCCATGTGTCCACCAAAGCACTTCCAACCCCGAGGCCCTCTCGAGCGTTCTTATCGTCACCGGGAACAGTATCTTCACAATCATGCTCTTCGCTCGAAGTTTCAGATGCCTTACTAGTCGGGCTGCTGTCCGCATCTGAGGTGACTGGCAATCCCACAACGTTCAGGGAGAAAAATCCGGAGGCTTTAGCAACGAACCAGACAGGGAACTTGAGAGGATTCGCTGCGGACCGCGTAGCGGCTGAGCAGAAGGGAGCGCCACAAGTATCCGGGGGCAATGCTTCAGAACTATCTTGTTGTTTGTCCGCCGGAAGGGCAAGTGCCACTAGTCTCTTCGCAAATAGTACCGGCATGGTGAATATTTTTATAAGGCGGGGTTGGGAGCGTGATGCGGCCGAACAGAAAGGAGCGCCACAAGTATCTGGGGGCAATGCTTCAGAGCTATCTTGTTGTTTCTCGGCTGGAAGGGCAAGTGCTACCAGACCTTTCGCAAATAGCACCGGCATGGTGATGACTCTCATGAGGCGGGGCTGAGAGCGTGATGCGGCTGAACAGAATGGAGCTCCACAAGTATCTGGAGGTAATGCTTCAGAGCCACGTTGTTCAATTGGAAGGACCGCCGCAGCCAGAAGCCTCGCAAACCAAACAGGGACGCTAAATATCCTCAACGGGCGAAGCATACCCGAAGAAGCCGAGCAAAAGGGGGCACCACAAGTATCTGGAGGTAGTGCTTCGGAGACTATCTTGGGTCCGTCAATCTTTGATCTTCCGCTTTTCTCTCGCTGGCCGGCATTGCTGTCACAAGTCGCAAGATGTGAGCGAAGACGGCGAAAAGCTTGAGAGGACGGTACGCAGCCGCTGCGCCATGCACTGGTGTTGCGGAAACTGTGAGATACGAGCCTCGAACGCTTGTAGCGAGACCAGAACAGTGCATGCCGTTTTGGCAGCAGCCTTCATTTCCAAATCCGTCAACCGTGCAATAGCTATCGAAGGGACAGCAGATAAGACCGCTGCCAGGACATGCTGTGATGCCCGGGGGGCACCCACCGCGCTCGAAGTGAGACGCAACCGCATGGGTAATGAGTGGAGGTGTTGTCGAGCTTAAGGTCTGAGAAGTCGGCATGAACGAATGTGGGCGACCGTGGGGATGCGAAGGAAGTCGAGTTGCTGGTCGTTGATCGGAGATACCGATAGTTTGGACAGGAGTCAGATGCTTGTCGAGCAATTTCGGAGCGCGGACACTGTCGATCGATCTATAACCAGTATGAGCTCCATGGTGTTCTGATTCCGTATGATGGCCACGAGTGCGAGATGGGAGGGGATGACTCTGATCATTGGGGCCAACGTGTCCGACGACAACAGCCACAATAGTCGCGAGGAACAGGAGGAATGTATTAGCCTTCATGTTGTCGATGTCTTCTTCGAATAATGACAGCTCGAATGTGGATGAAGATGAGGATGATGGTGGTGAGGAACAAGGAGGAACAAGGAAAGTTGGGGTGAAACATGAGCAGGATTTATATACCAAAAGGTATATCACTGCCTCTCAGTCACTGTGCCATTGGTGAACAAAGGCTGTCACTCTCATGGCAGTGAGTTCATTATAAAGTAAAGTGCAGTTGACCCGTCGTTCACCTTCACCTGCCGTTTGAAGTCATAGAGCTGTGGTTTGTCGTGAATTTGGCGGTTACAAACGGCAATCATGTGAAAATCACGCAACAAGCCAGTGAACTCCACGACGTTAAGGGGAAACACAGTGAACTATGCTTCAAGGTAATGCTGTAGAGCACTCTGAGAATCGTAGTCGTTGAATAAGAGTCAAAGATTGATGGCTGTCCAGTCGTTAGCCGCAGACAGCCAGCAAGGCAAACGCCCTGATAGTATCCAGGAACAAGCCTGATTGTTGTGCCCACCGAACCGTAAGGCTTGGTTTTTGTATCTTTCACCACCGAAATGACATGTTCAATGCCGTTCAGAAGGGCGTCCGAAGGTCGAGAAGCGACATAGCTTGGGAATCTGACACGATTGCTTGAGCTCGGCCAGACGAGCACACAGTGCCGGTTCATTCCTCCCACGACACTCACCCGACAACAGAGAACACTTGTGTCAGATGTGAGCACTTCGCCGGGTAGATAGCGTCGCACCATCTCGCTCAGTAATGGCTGCCCAGCCTTATGGGACAGATGCCATGTGACCCATGGGTCCTCAGTCATTTCGAGGACCAAGAATGAAAGTTCGAGGCCATGTGTCCGTTACGGCCCACACTTGTTGTTGGCATTGATGGCAACAGTGGTAAGCCATTTGGGGATTTTCTGCCATCGGACCATACGTATCGTATTCCCTTTAAGGAGATTCTGTTCAGAAAAGCACAAGAGCTGAATTCTGTAGCAATTTGGGTCCAGTTGCGGCGATCAATTCTGCGGCTATGCCTTTGATCGTGTCGGGATCATCGATCTTCCAGTCTTCCCAACCTCGGATGTCCTGCACATTGGTTAATGAATGGCTTTGATAAGCGAAATTGACGCTTATGCTCACTTCCAGCTCGACTAAATTATTTCTAACAACAAGCCGCCAGTGGTCCAGATCAAGGCTTTTCACCTCGTCCTTGGTGAGCACACCAGGGATGTGGTAGTCGAACATGGATCCTTCCGGTATCTCTGCGTCTTCTTCGTCGCTTAGTGCTTCATCAAACTCAAGGTCTTGTCCGTCGTCAAAGACTGTTGACCTTTCTTTGGTGGTTTCTGAAGCCGAAGCCGAAGTCGCCGTAGTCTGTGACTGACTGTTTTCTTCGGTTGTCACAGGCCCCTGCTTGCGATCATGAGACAGTGAGACGTACGGTCTCTTGTCCAGCTCGCGCTGGTAAGTCTTGTCAAATAGGCACCATTCGAGACTTTCAGGATCTGGAAACTTCAGCAGCTATCCGGATGGCACATGAAGAGGCTTACCTAGCAAATAGCTTGGAGAAAAGGTACCCTTATAGCGCATTTTGATGCAGGAGTGGATGTAATAGCCTGCTCAATGATAAGCTAAGTACGGGAGTGCGAAACATACAGCATACCCATATAATAGAATTCGTATTTCGCCTCCAACGCAAGCGCTATCTCCCGGAGGGCACTCATCTTACCAAAGTCCCATTGCCGATACTCAGGATCATAGCTGGAATGTTACTCTCGGCGCGGAGGACAAGAATGTTCTGATACTTACAAGAGGTAGACGGAGCTGACAGCATGAGGCAGAAGGTCCAGAACAGCTACCGCAACGAGCTTACCGTCCAGTCGGTAGCACTGATGGTAAGAGCCCAGCTTCATCGTGTTGTCACCGATTTTGAGGATCTTGCGGTCAAGACCACTGCATAGGAATCGTTTGAAGTCCTTTTCTTTCCATCTCGAAGGCGGGTCTTTGTGTATTTGCATCTGGTATTTGAGGAAAACATCATACCTGATGACGGTCAGTTGTGTCGATTGGGCCTTTTCTCCTGCTTACTTCTCCTTTGTGCAGCTGTCGCCTTCTAGATTGATTTCGAATTTGTGGGCCGGTTCGATGGGCTTGCCAGTCTTCTTATTCACAGGTCGCTTCACGTTACCATATTCGGCCTTGTGGACAGCCGTCAGCAGGTCAAATGTGCCTCGGTTTCTGCGCTTCTCCCTGAAGAAGTCAGTGTAGTCTAGCATTGACAATGGCTGAGACGTACTCTCTGCTCTGAGGGCATAACCTCGCTGCTTGCCGTCTGTACTCCGCTCCGAGGACGAAGTCGTCGAAACGGTTCACGACATGGCGTTGGTCTTTCTTTGCCTTGAACTCAGACGCCTTGAGCCTACCATCATGAGCTTGCAACTTCAAATGACTGGGACAAAGCTAATATACCTTATGGTGTAATGAGGACAGCATGAGCGCGGCAGGTCTGGTTTGTAGTACAGTGTACCTGATCTTCTCCAGCCGCGGTCCATCAACTCTTGATAGTGATCAACTCGCATATTGTCACACGACATGTAATATGATGAACCTTGATACCGTCAGGTAACCCAGTCAGTAGATCTGAATACGGCTGACCTACTGCCTGTGGCATTCTTGCAATAGCCACAAGAGTTTTTTCTCTGATAGCCTGCGTTATTGGAGTCAGCAGCATGTCAAATGATGGCTGACGAGACACGAGTGTCGGGTTGATACCGCCAACAACCAGGCCCAGGCAAAGCTTGATACTGCTATGAATAATGTGGTTATTAATGTCGACTCACCTAGTGGCTTTAATAGGGAGATTTCGTTTGTCATCTTGCCCGCGGGGTGCTTAAAAGAAAGCTTGGGCGAAGAAGGAATTCAAAGCGACCATCAAAGATCCGCAATCTGATCTGTCGAACGTCTCTTTGGAATGGCTGTGTCCGGTGGGAAAGGAGACGTGTTCAAGGCCACACAGAATGATGTCACCTGAGTGGCCGTCGAGGAAATGACAAGTTCGAATCAGACATGAACCGGCCAACATACGAACATGTCGAGGGTGGGATATGACAGGGCTTCGTCCGGAGGGCCAATTGAGGCAGTTTTCGGAGGCTCAAGAGAGTCAAGACCCTTGCCGGGACCCCCACAGAGCAGGAGCAGGCGCTCGCGTGAGCAGCACAGACGGTGAAGGGATGTAGGTGGATGGTGGGAGGAATGGGTATAGGCAGCAGCAGAGTTAGACCAGTATGAAGTCGAAGAGCGGCACGTGTGTGTTTGTCGTGTGCTCCTCGAAGGAGTTGAGGGACAGCGTTGCTGCATGCGATGTACGGGCGAGGAACCACTGCAGGTCATGCAGCGAACCAGATCAATTGCCAGCACGATGCCAGGTTTCGCTTAGCTCTCTAGGGTGGCAGAAGGTGCAGCGAAAAAGCAGTGGATGGGCTGGTGGGCTCTGATGGCTCTTAGTTTAACGTTACTGCCGCTACTCTTTCACACCACAGTTCGTGTCCACCCCAGAAACTACCTAACCACTTGCCAGTGAATTCTACAAATTATGGCTGCTCCCGATCTCAAACTGCACTGCACGTCAACCCTCCTCCCTCAGCCCCGTTCTACACGGGACTGAAGGCCTCTTGTCTCTACTTGCGCTGCTTCGCAAATCCTCCTTTGCTCAAACGCAGCCATGGCTCCTCTGTGATCTTCTGCCCTGATTTCTCTTCTTCAAGACCGACCGAGACACGCCCACCCACACCCGGAACAGCTCGATAGTGTTCCACGTGCTCTCTTCACCGTCTCTTTATATTCTTACTTCTACTCTCTTAAGACCCGCGCCAAACAAGAAGAAACAAAAGGTCTTCCTTTCTCCTGGAAACGTGGCTAGTGTCCCGGCCTGTCGTCTCTCCACGTCTCTCCATCATGGCTAAAGACCTGTCCATGACGTCGCGCACCGGCAGAGACAATCAACGTAAGCAACGCTACTCAGCTATTGCTGTACACAGGTGACTCACTGTGTCTTAGGTTACGGTCCGAAAGGCGAGAGACTGGTGGCTGGCGTTGTGCCTCTTTCCTCAGACAAGACTCGAGTCCTCCTGATACAGTCTACACGCCGCAACGGCTGGGTTCTCCCAAAAGGCGGGTGGGAACTCGACGAGGCTACAGCAGCTGCGGCCGCTCAACGAGAAGCTTGGGAAGAAGCCGGTATCATATGCAGGGTCGACAAGGACCTAGGACATATTCCTGATACAAGACCTACAAGTGCCGTTTCCAAAAATGCTCCCAAAGCGAGCTATCAGTTTTTCGAAGCAACCGTTACCGAAGAAAAGTCAAATTGGCCCGAAAAACACAAGAGGTCCAGACAGTGGTACGCCTACGCTCAAGCCGTCCAGCTTTTGCAAGCCCGCCCGGAGTTGTTGGAAGCCTTGAGAAGAAGTTCGGTGAAAAAGTAAAAGCATGTGCATTGACACCAGGGAGCACAAGGTTGTTTTGCCCGTGTCATATTGCTCTGGCTTTGTGGTACCACAAGTGCCCTCGGTCCGTGGTGATAGCGGTTGTTGATCTTGAGCCTTACCTCAGATATCCAATAGACCATTCGCGCCTCATTTGGAGCGGCTCCAAGAGGTAGTCGACTTTTTGTCACTGCTGAACAGTGGGAGAGCGTCTGCTGGTATGCCCGCATGCACCCAGCCCCATGTCTTCTGAGTGTCGAGAGCTGCAAAAAGAGCCGATCCAATGCACAAACATTGACCAATGACATTCCCACCAAGCAGCACGACATTAATGCTATGGGCATTTCCAACTGACATGCAAGTGGTCAATCCCCGTTCTTATACCATTGACTGCCCATCTGCCAGCGAATACATATGTGCTCGAGAATGCAGACCAATCAGACCAGAACCGACCAGATCTATCCGCCACAATCACATGAAGTTCTGTGTTGTCATTCCCTTTCATCAGTTTCTTGTGATGCAGGCTTGTGAACTCAAGTCTCATTCCAGTCTGATATCGGAGGAAGGTCGAGAGACGGTCCTCGAACGATTTTGTTTCTATCGTTGGAATGCACTTACAATGTGGCCATTAGGCTCTTCCATGTCGGCCGCAACTAAGCCTACAAATAGTGGGTGGGCCTCGATCACGACTGTCCTCATTCCGTGAAGGACGTCCTTACCGATGCAAAAACAAGAGCGCTCACGGCGGCAGACTGAATACAGCGAGCCGGCACAGTACTGAAAGTCGAGTACAAAGCCCTTGTAGGCAAGCACACTACTATAATGAGGTGACTTACGACGGTAGGTCCAGGGGAAATGCAGCCGAGGTCAACTGGACTGGACTCGAATGATCTATTCAGCGTTCTGCATGAAAAATCCTGCATCGTTGTTGCTTTGCATATTTCCCACGTTCCTTTTCCCTGGCCTAGAAACCCGTTCCTACTTGAACAGTCCATTAATCATATCACTTCCCGCCGTTGCCCCAGCCCCGAAGACAGCAGCATTGCCAAATCGCGACACAAGACCTTTCAAGAACTCATGGTGCTTCAATTCCGTATCTGTCAGCATGCATCCGTGCTGCTACTCGCCAGATAACAACAACAACAACACAAGCAAGGGTGGTATTTGCTCAGGTATGGGTGTGTCTGTCTCTATGGTCCTTCTCTAGCTTACCTTTGGATGACTAGATTTCGCTCTTGTTAGCTAGCACTTTCCACAGTAGTCACTCGACCTCATGACTGCAGTTTGTCATGGTATGCCATGATGTAACTTGACTTACCTTGGGTGTTCCGGATTCTCCGGATTCTTGGACTTTCGATGGTGCTCTTCCAAGATCTTCTTGTCCTCGTCGCTGAGGTTTGCGTATTTCTGCATGTGTAATTGTCATGTTAGTCGAGTTCCATTCAGTCCATGAGCCCAGCCGTGGGAAGACTTAGTCAAGTTCGGGGGAGAGATAGCCTACATCAGCCATGTTGTGTTATTGTTCCTCGTTTTTAGGCCGTTCTACTGTGAAAGATATTAGGATGACCTCTTCTAAGACTGGCCACATCCTGTACGGATGTTTCTACGTCAATACAGTAAGGTGATGTCACTCAGGGAGTTGCCTTGCTCGGTTCGTTCGGACACGGGATGTCTGCTGCGATCTGACGTACTTGAGAAACGTTCTTTTGCCGTCTGGGGGCATTGATTGACCGTATCTCGTACAAGGCCGCAACCGACATATGAGAGGTTGTGTTCTCGTTTCACATGCAACACTCTTACAGAATACGAATGTTCTGGTGAACAGGATCCAGATCACTGATCTCAAGCTTGCATGATCGTCCTTGCATCTTGTTGGACGACATTCATCGCTTTGATGGGCATAAGAGCAACCCTCCCAAGTTTCGGTTCGGCATACTGTGGATGAGTCGCATGTGCCAGGAAATATTGAGCTCTCCAGGAAACGAAGCGGACGTGCGTGAGGGACGATAGGAGCTGTCATTCATCTCTATATACAGTGCGCGCTCGTTCTCCACTCCTGAGGCGAGTCCCATTTCTTTCCACAGCTCTTGGTTTTGGTCTAATGTTGCAAGTCGACTGGGAAGTTTCCAGCATCGCGTTGGTCATCCCATCTGGCGACCCAGCCGCTCGGGCAAAGTGATCGATATGCCAGGTAGAACTGTTACCGCTCTGTCAGCGCTCTTCTTTGTCTATTTCAAGACAGAGAATGTGGTATACCTGTCTGCATGGTTTGAAATCTTCGCCTTTTGCTAGGATACATTTGTGGTAATCAACGTAGTTTTGCCAGCAGTGTTTCGTCCTAATATACCGTTAACTGGGTCGTGGGATGAGACGCTGGGAGTCATAGGAACATACTGGTTCGTGTTGGGAAATCGAGCGTCATAGCCAACTGTTTGTATGTCAGAACAATACCAGGAAAGCATAACCGTTGCAGATAGCAGAAGGGATTCATACCGGTAACAAACTTGAATGGCTTGGTAACGTTTCCTCCGAGCTCCTCGGCGTCAGGTGCCTCGATTTCGACCATTTTGACAGTTGTGAAGGAGATGTGTTAATGAAGAGCGGCTTAAGGAAGGTGTCGAAGTAGGAGGATGCTACAGTCAAACTCCTGTAGGTCGATTGTATGGAAGTCGAAGTGTCACCTGAGGGAGCTTCAATTCGGAGGTTGCAGTTTCCCGCCAAGGCCAGAATTGCGGACTCTTGATTGGTTCGTTGCCTACCGCGAGCCAGAGCTTCATTGAGCGGCTGCGACTTCTACATCATTGTGATTATTGAACCTCTACATACCTCGATTGAGCACTTCTGCCAACTCTCCACTCCTTCCACGCCAATACGATGAACACCGCAAGACTCATGAGGCTGCAGCCTCTTCGGGCAGCTGCTTTCAAGCAGCCAGCTTTCCGACAGCTCGCTCTCCGCCAGGCCCCTCTCAGACAAGCCAGACCCTTCCACAACTCTAGGGCGATGTTTAGAACAAAGGTAAGTTATTGTGGGCGTACTTTTGAAGAAGCCTGACTGACTCTTGCATTCAGGAGGACGACCAAAGTGGTGAGCCTGTCGACGCGAATGACACTATTGAACAATTGACTGAGTTCCTGCAGCACACACCATCACCCAAAGAATTAAAAGTCTCAAGAGGATTCCTCCGGAGTTGATCCCTCTTGGTATTGTCATCCTGTATGTCGCAAAATGCGATCCTTTCAGCCTGGCATAGCTGCTCACATCTTCCAGCTTCGCTATCTTCGCTGCTGTCTTCGCCATGACCAGAAAGCTTTTGACAGACAAAACCCTGCGGCTGCACAAGTCTTCTCCAAAACAACATTGAGAGACAAGCTAAAGCCAGAACCACCGGGTCCTGTGTACTAAGTGAAGAGAGGGAACAAAAGTATCAATACTGCCGAGCATGAAGAGATCCAGACCGCATGGAAGTGTATATATCGAATCAGAATGCCAACGGTGATCTCCTTGAGACATGTATTTGCTCAATCTGGTCTCTGGTGTTTCCTCTCATACTTGTCTTCAGATCGAAGCTTTGTTCGTTCGCCATTCCAAAGACGCCAGTCACTCCAAAAGTCTGCAGCGGAGCGGTTGACACGCGCCCTTTTGTTGAGTTCCAGCAGTCTGCAAGGCGGCTTTGATAGTATGACGCTTCCCTGGTGACCTCTCGGAGACGTCGAGTCTCTCATAACGGCTGAAAAATAGCCAGATGACGGGTAGCGACGTAGCTATTCGACTGGCGCAGAAGACATTGCGTTTTTGATGATTGGATATTCGTTCCTGAGGGCTTTGACCAATATGAGCCTGATCTCACTCCGTTCTCGGTCCAGCAACATCGAGGTCTTCGAGTCCCTGCATCGGATCTTCTGGCTTCTCGTTCCTTGAGTGCTCCACGGCTTCCCTGTCCTCGTTGGCCGCTGCTGCATATTTGGCCAGATAGTCTTCCTATAACAACATTAGTTTCTGAGCCGCACTCTCGAATACCTGGAGCAAGCAGGCAGCAATTCGAACATACCTGCTCCCAGATGGCGGTTGTGCTTCCTAGCCCAACTTGTCCGGTTTCCTTCCTATCAGGCTTTGCCATTGCTACCTTGATTACCCTTCCATAAAGTTCGCTCTGATCCATGTTGTCGATAGCTTCTTTGGCATCAGCTGCATCTTCAAACTCGACGTATCCGAAGCCACGGTGTAGATCGGTGGAAGAAGGCGCCTCTGGCTTCGGCAGTGTAATGTCGGATATTTCGCCAAAGGGAATGAAAGCCTCGGAGAGCGTGGCAGCCGTCACAAGACTTGTATCGAGTCCACCCACATAGATTGTACTATTTGGCCGACTTGGAGCCTCGGCCATCTTGCAATATACTTCACTTCCCGCTTGAGAGATGAGCACTGCGAAATGAGAATAGAAGTCAGGAACAGGAAAAATTGATATCACGTGGCAAGGGAATCTTGAGAATTCGGAGCTGTCTGACAACGAAATTCAGGCCGTTCGTCTCCTGGAGCACGCTGGAGTCAACTTGGGACACTGTCAGACTCGGATAACCTTCCTCGTAGACAAGATTAAATGGTTAGCGCGCAACGGCCCGCATTATGCTCAGGCTCAGGGATGACGCTTGGGCCAAGGACATTTGAGAAGGGAATCTGGAGAAACGACGGTGTCCAATTCGAAAAGTTGCATACATACACTGTACCATGAATTCCGTTGATTAGAGGACAGCTGTTTGTTTGCATTGAGTTTGGTCACTCGGGCGTGCTTCGACTTCGATTGCTGCATGATTCAGTAGTTCCATCCTCTCACTTCCTCCTCCACTCCCGGTCTCACATCCACCTCCGTCATGGTGCGCCTCAGAGAGATACCGCGCACTGCGGCTTTCGCCTGGTCTGCAGATGCCACCGCCCCTTGGATAGCAACTGGCACCAAATCTGGTGCTGTAACAGCGGACTTCAGCACTAAAACTTGTCTTGAGCTTTGGGACCTCGCCCTCGATAACGCCCAACAGGGCCAGGAACTACAGCCAACTGTCACCCTGCCCACTGAGTCTGGGTATGTACCCCCGATTTAAGAGGATGATCCAAGCTCATGTACTCTAGATTCCACGATCTCGCTTGGACGCCGGCGCAAGAAGCTCACAAGAGAGGGATTATTGCAGGAGCCTTCGACAGCGGCTCATTAGGCCTCTGGGATGCGGAAAAGATCATAGCCAATGCAGCTGATGCTTCTCTCTTCGACAAGGAGATCCACACCGGTGCCATCAAAGCTCTGCAGTTCAACCCGAAGATCCCAAATTTCCTCGCAACCGGCGGAGCCAAAGGCGAACTGTTCATTTCGGATCTAAACCACCTCGATGCACCCATACGACTCGGAAACCCGTCGGCTCGTGGAGACGATATCGATTGCCTAGACTGGAACAAGAGAGTGTCAAATATCCTTGCTACAGGAAGCAACGGAGGCTTCGTGACAGTATGGGACATGAAGACGAGGAAAGAGAGCCTAACGCTCAACAATTACCAACGCAAACCAGCGAGTGCTGTCGCTTGGGATCCTGAAAAGCCTACACGGCTGATCACGGCTGTTTCATTGGACCAAGAGCCGGTAATATTGGTCTGGGATCTGAGAAATTCGAATGCCCCAGAAAAAGTCATGCGCGGGCATGATTCTGGAGTGTTGTCTCTTTCCTGGTGCCCTCAAGATCATGACCTGCTGCTATCCTGTGGCAAAGACAACAGGACAATTCTGTGGAATCCGCAGACAGGCCAGTCGTATGGCGACTATCCTGTTGTTACAAACTGGACATTCCAGACGAGGTGGAATCCACATAACCCGAACATGTTCGCAACCGCGTCCTTCGATGGCAAATTACAGATTCAGACCCTTCAAAACACAAACCCTAGCAGCACGGAAACCGATCAGGGCCAGGCTGCTGATGGCGAAGACTTCTTCTCAAGGGCCCAGACACAGCCTCAGACGTCTTCCTTTTCCCTGTCAAAGGCGCCAAAATGGCTTGAGCGTCCGGTCTCTGTTTCTTTCGGCTTTGGCGGGAGGATCATAAGTGTTCGCCAAGCGGACCCTGGCAAATCCAGAGCCTCGAAAGTCTGCATCAGCAAATTCGAGGTTGATTCGAGCGTAGGAAGTGCGACTGAGACGTTTGAGAACGCACTTCAAACCGGCAATCTCACTTCGCTATGCGAGCAGAGAGCTGCGGCAGCCAAGTCGGATGAAGAAAAGGCTGACTGGAAAGTTATCGAGACACTGGTGTCCAAGAACCCCAGAGCGGAATTGGTGAAATATCTAGAAATTGAGGGTACTACAGAAGACGCAACAAATGGTGTTCAACAGCCGAACCTCGACGAACAGGAGACTGTCTCTGAGAGCGCCCCAGTGAACGGCACCTCGAAGTCCCACAAACGATTCCAATCCATCTTTGCAAGCTCTGCTGATGGCGATTTTCTGTCTGAACTTGCAGCAACCAAGGGCACCAAAACGAACAATCCATTCCAGATTTACACTGGGTCGGAATCGGAAGCCGATCGAAAGATAACGCGCGCGCTTATTCTCGGCCACTTTGACAAGGCTTTGGATGTATGTCTGCAAGAGGATAGGATGTCGGATGCCTTTATGATCGCAATATGTGGAGGTGAAGCATGCATCAAAAAAGCCCAAGAAGCGTACTTTGCGAAGCAGTCTGGTGGCCCTAACTATCTCCGGCTCCTCGCTTCTGTGGTGGGCAAGAATTTGTGGGACACTGTTCACAATGCCGATTTGTCGAGCTGGAAGGAGGTCATGGCAACTCTGTGCACGTTTGCCGATGAGCAGGAGTTCCCTGATCTTTGCGAAGCGCTTGGTGACAGAATTGAAGAGCAAGCGGATGACTTGTCTTCAGTCGCTCGAAAGGATGCATCATTCTGCTTCCTGGCGGGTTCCAAACTGGAGAAGGTAGTTGCTATCTGGATCAAAGAGCTCAAAGAGAACGAAGAAGCCGGGGCAGCGGAGGCAGACGCAACATCGGCCTTCTCCCTGCATGCCCATGGTCTGCAAGACTTTATCGAGAAGGTCACCATATTCAGAAAGGTGGTCCATTTCCAAGACAGTGAATTGTCCAAAGACGGAGACTGGAAGCTGGAGGCCCTCTACAGCAAATACCTGGAATATGCTGATATTGTGGCTGGGTCGGGCCAGCTCGAGGTTGCTCAGAGGTATCTGGACCTGCTTCCTACAACATACCCTGGAGCAGATGTTGCAAGGACCCGACTTGAGAAGGCTAGGAAAAAGCCGGTAGCTCCCGTCGTTACTCAAGCAACCTCAACGTCGACGAGGAACAAACCACTACCCACGATGTCGGCCTTCCAGCCACCAACGACCAATTTCATTCCAGCGGCGCCTCAGGTCCCTACGCCATATGGTGGCGCTCCTCAACAACCTGCAAATCCATATGCACCTCCGACGGCACCTGGGGCACCTGCCAACCCATATGCTCCGGCTGGTAGCTATCAACCTCCTCCACAGATGCGGATGCAGCCAGGTCCTCCTCAGTATGGTATGCCACAAGCGGCACCAATACAACCTCCTCCGCGATTCACTCAATCTCCTGCAGTACCCCCTCCCTCACAAGACAGGAACATGTCCAACTGGAACGATATCCCAGAAGGATTTGTCAAGCCTGTTTCGAGAAGAGCCACACCTAGTGTTCCTGCGCAGCCTGTCTCCAACCCCTATGCACCGGCCCCGGCTCAGCAGCCGTCTCCTCCTGTCGCGCCTCCATTCGGTTCGAGACAGCGGGCGTCACCTCTTCCGCCACCTCCCAAAGGCTCAGCACCTCCTCCCCGCGTGACTTCCCCTTTGGCTGGTGGCCCGCCGCAAGCTCCCTTTGAAAGACCTAGCTCATCAGCCGGCAATGCATACGCACCACAAGCGGTGACCTCGCCACCGGTAGGACAGAACATGATGTCTCCTCCCATCCCCCGAGGCCCATCACCGTACAACGCTCCACCATCACATGGTCCATCTGCTCCCAATCGCTATGCTCCCGCTCCGGGTTCTCAACCTACAACTGCACCATCTGCACGGCCTACAATTGCACCACCGCCGCAGGGGTCGTCTTTCCATACACCGCAACAACCTACGAACCCTTACGCACCTTCACAACCCGCACAACAGTCTCGGCCTAGTCCATACGGCCCTCCACCGACATCACAACTCCCTCAGCAGACTTCGGCGCCTCCGCTACCTACGCCATCACAGCAATTCATCTCTGGCCCACCACAGCCCAGCGGTCCGCCACAACAAACGCCACCACCTGGCACAGCAGGTCCGGAGAAGCGTGCGGGTGCCCCTCCCGCACGCAAGCATCGTAAGTTTTGACTTGGTTGCACCTCACGTTCCTAGACCCAGCTAACCAGTTTTGCAGCCAAAGGCGATCGCAGTCACATCCCGTCATCCGCACAGCCTATCTTCGAGATCCTCTCATCAGAAATGGCACGCGTAAAGGCCCGGGCGCCCGCTAGTTTCGAGCCGCAGGTCCGCGACACCGAGAAACGCCTGGATATCCTCTTCGACCACCTTAACAACGAGGATCTTCTGAAGCCGGATACGGTGGGGCAGATTCTACAGTTGGCGACCGCTCTGCAGAACCGCGATTTCCAGACGGCAGGTGACATCCAGATGGACGTGCATACGAACAAGGTTGAAGAATGTGGGAACTGGATGGTCGGTGTGAAGAGATTGGTCGGCATGTGTAGAGCGACACCTTGAATGTGAGCAGCATATAGAGCATGTCATGGGCGGAAATCCTCGGGTGGCATACGTATTGTAAGGCAATGTTATGATGCTGCTATGAGGGTGCAGGATGGATGGGTATGGGGGTGGTGAACGCTATGATCCATATGCTCACTGATGTAGAAAACGATAAAGTGTGCTTTGTGATTTGTTTTCGATTCTGGATGGTGACTTCCAACATTGAGGCTTGCTATCCTATACTACGTTTAGCAGGAAGACTATCCCTTCTACTTAACAACCTGCCGTTGAGAATTGAGGTATTGCCATGTTGTGAGCGCAATAACAACAAACTACCGAGTTGGTCGTCGAGAGATGGTCTTATTGTATATACAGCACCATTACGCTACACGAGCCAAATAGTAGTACTTGCCTTGCTTCGCTTTTGCAGACATATGCAGAGTGATTCTAATGCTCCGCCGCGCTAACCAGCAATTCCACGTTCAATCTCGCTCGCAACCCAAGAACCCTTCATCTCGCACTGGCAGGCCTTTGCAAAGTAAAAGGCGCGGCAGGCCTCGCGGTCGGAAAATTCCTTGAACTCAAGAAGGCGCCCTTCAGCGCGCGGATCTCTGCTCTGAACCTTGCGGCTTCATTGTCCGACGTGGAGGATTTTTTCGTCTTGGTTTTATCTTCGGCAGTGGGAGTATAGCTCGTGAACGATGATGACCCGCTACTATAGCTCGTCTGGAAGGGATTGTAGGTATTGGAAAGCTTGTCGAGGACGGTCTGGAAGTCGGCCACACTCTCCTTCAGCTTGTCCTGGGAGAAATTTGTGTCCGTGGACGTGAGCAGGGATGAGAGCGTGCTGTGCAAAGAGCGCAGGCGCGTGGATTGGCTGGCTGTCGGATCTGAAGGGGCGAATTCGCTACCGTATAGGGTCGACTCGGACGGAAGAGAGGGGGAGGGGTGAGGTGAGGTTTGCGTCGCGATGTCGCGGTGGAAGAGCTCTGTTGGGTCAGAGTCGGAGGACATGTCGGAGAGGGCTTTCTCGTCGGAGTAGGGATTGGGACGTTGGGTACTGGTGCTGGCTATGTAAGGGACGTGGGAGACGACGGATTCGAGTTTCGAATTGAGCTGATCGAGGTCGGAGAGTGTGGTTGAGGAGAGATCGTGGCGAGCGGATGTCAAGGTTTCGAGCATGGGCTCGACTATGTAGTTGGATGCGGCGTATGTGAGGGTTGCGAGGCCGGCGAAAGCGTAGGCGGCGTTGACGAGGCGAGAAAAGGTGATAAGCGGTGGTGGTTTTGCGGGTTTGAGGAGGAACTCCGGGTATGTGATTATAGGGGGAACATCGCGTCTGGGAGATGTGGTGGACTGTGGTATTTGTGTAGAAGGAGCTGAGGGCCGGGGTGGTGAAGATTCAGGTGCCTTGTTGCTTGTTGTTTCTGTGCTGTCGTGGACAGTCTTGAGGTCGGAGGCAGCGTCGGAGGAGGACGGGTGTTCTGAATCGAGAAGTTGGTCGATTTCGTCTGAACTTAGACCTTTCTTCTCGAGAAAGGCGACTTTGCGCTCTCGAGACGCGTCTCGTATTGATTCATCCTCGAGGAACTTGCGTGCTTGTTCGAGGGCGGAGAGTTCTGGTGTTGAGGAGGTTGTCGAGGTTGTGTCAGATGATGGTTCATCGTCTGCGCTTCGTTGCGGCAGGTCTGGAGAAGACTTTTGCTGCCATACAGGGATTGAGGGGACTTTCTTTGGGCCTTGATCTGCCATAGTGTTCGCTAGGGAGGTTACTGAGGCGCAAGTAAGAAAGATTGTCTGCGACGGGGGGTACTGTCTGGAAGAATGATGCTGGGTACCAAATCGAAGAGCAACTGTGAGCAGCCTCGGCTCAAGAAGGTTGGGGCTGAAGCCACAACCACCAGCCACAAGTGGCCAAGCACATCGAAATACGCCCAAGGCCCCTTGTCTCTTGTGTCGACGTTTCTCATATTGCTCTTCAATGCAAATATAGCATATGTTTGAATTGTTTGGCTTGAAGAGATCTTACTGTTTCTGAGACATTTGGACGATTTGGTGTACATTCTTGAAATATTGTCCTTGCATAAAGATCGGAGCCGGAAGACGAGACACGGTTAACCGCACAACCTTCAACAAGGATCAACCGGCCACGGTGCAGGATAGTGGCTGCCGAGCCAAACGAAGAAAAGCCTAGCCGGGCCCTCAAAATGTCAGATCGAGGCCGGCGTGTACGACGTCCGGTCAGCGATTTCATTGAAGACATTTCCGAAGACATTTTCGAAGAATCAGATACAGGCAGTGGTGAAGAAGACTACGACCCTCGGAAAGCAGATTCAATGCGCAGAGCAGGCAGAAATGAGTGAGTAAACCGTTCTTGTATCCCTTGTGTTTTCCGGCGTCAGTAAACACCGATGGGATGATGCAGAGGAGAAGCGAAGAGGACACGCGCCTCGCAATCCGGATAGTTTGTTGTCGCCATCTAGTGATGAAAACACCGCGAATGATCACGACTGGAAGCTCTAGCGCACAAAGGAAATATATCGCACCAGCGACAGAGGCCATCACCGCCTTGGATTAGAGCCTCCAGTTGACAATCACTCTACAAGACAGCGCCCAGCAAAATGCCTCATTCCAATTCTCATTATTCCATCGCTCTTTCCAACCAGGGATTACCAGACTCTAGCCAACTCTGTCATCATGGCGTTTATCACGCTCTACTACACTCAAGCTGCTCGAAGAAGAAAGGCTGATCTCGATTCTAGTTCATCAACGGCATCCAGCCCGGCTCCATCTCGGCCTCGTCGTTCTGGTGGTTCGGCCATCACTACCAGCACCTCCTCTGCATCAGTCCAGCGGGGACCAGCCTGGCCCGACGACCGGCGTCACAGTCTCAAACTGACGGTGAAGGCACCTCCAAGCAAACTCCGCGAAGTCATGCGTGCCAATGAGGTCGACACCCTAAAAGATACTCTCGGTGGTGGTCAGGTGTTGGATGGTCCACGTTCCAGCCGCAGAGCGGCGCTCGCCGCCAGGTCCAACACTCGCAACAATCAAAGACCCGCCTATGCTGAATTCGACGAAAGTGAACTTGACGCCGAAGAAGAAGAAGATGAGGAGGAGGATGAGGAAGAGGAAGAAGTGGTGGAGGAGGACGACGCGATGAATGATTTCGATGCACTCGGCGCAGAAGCCGAAGGAGGCACAGACGACGAAGACGACCAAGATGACGAAGACGTTGACATGGAAGATGCGGCGCTTCCGCCACCAAAGCGACATGCCCCACCGACAGCGCCCAAGATCACGCTGAAGCCACCGGGAAGGAAGTCAGATGGCAAGCAGTCTTCGAAGTCCAAAGTCGTTGTCACCCCTGCCAATGTTGGAGCAGTCAAGTCGGTGGAGGATCAAGAAATGGAGGACGACCCGGATGATGAGGAGGTCGAAGCCTCTTCAGACCTGACCGATGAAGACGGCGAAGACGAAGACGACGAGACGAATGCAAATGTCAATGATGAAGATGCTGAAGCCGAAGAAGATGAGGTCGAAGTCGAGGTCGAAGAGACAACCCTCGCGGTCGAAGACGAAGAGCTTGACGAGGATGAAGAAGATGAGGACAGTCTGGACGACAGCGATGGGACACCTGCCTCGGGTAGTGCCACGCCGGATTTGGCCAAAATGACGAAGAGACAACGAGGTAGAGCAGAAGATCAGAATACATTGATGGCACTGGATATGGCGCCGCAGCAGAGAAAGGTGAGCACCCTTTTGCAGCCCATCGGGCGGACCTTGACTAATGACATGTAGTTCTTCACCGATGAGGAGAAGGCCATGAAGAAAGATGAGCATGCCAGAAAACGAAAAGAGTTGACAAAGCGAAAGGTGCAGGAGGAGAAGACGGCCGCGTTGAATCGTTTGGTATGCTATGCTCGCCTCAAAAGGTTGAAAGACCCACTAACATCGTCCAGCTCAAACCTCAAGTTTCCAAGACAAGAGGAGCAGCTCCAAAGCCAGAGACTCTCGCCGCGGCCGCTGCGGCAATCGGAACACCTTACGAAGAGGAAGAAGTTGCGCCGAGGGCCCACCCGCTGTACACCAGATGGGTCAACACGAAGGAGGGCATCAAGCTTGGAGTTCCAGAGGAGTGGCTAGGCAAGAACGTTGGTCGATACTTCGAAGCATCGCTGCAACCAAGCAAAGGCGCTCTTGTGCAGGAGGTCGAGTGACCTATGTAGGCTGTGGCCAGGCGTTAACAGTCATTGAGTGGTGCATGGAGTATTATTGAAGCGACTATATGCATACAGTAGGAGTTTGAGAGAGGCTGGCATAGTGATAGATGCGATAGCTGGTATGCAGACAACCTCGATTTGTCTTGAGTCACCCTCTATATCGATTTGCTAAGTCGATATCGGTAGCACCATCATGTACCTGGATTCTTATGATATGAAGCCAAGCACCCAATACTCTCTTTGACGATGGCACAACGACATCCGATCCGATCGTCCTCTGGATCCTGTCCAGCCAGTGTATCTCGGACTCAACTTGCGGTATCCCATTCCAGCGCTATGAGGCTCAGGTTGAGCAAGGGTGAAGCCGAACAGTGATTGCCCCCCGAGCGGTAGACAGGTGCCTTCCCATTCTCAAATCCAATCGCTTAATATTCGTACACGTCCAGATCCTCATTGTATCCTCGACAACGTGACGAATTCCATCATTACTCTGCACTCTGGTTTCTGTCAGCGGTGGGTGAGCGACCGAAGTATGGGAAGTCAACAATAGTCATCCTCATACGAGTCGGAGAGCTTTCGGCGTCCTTCCCAGGCTGGACGAGAACCCTACGAATCCGGCCTCGTTGCGAGCCGTGCTCTTGTTCGGGTAACTGGCAGGGTAGTCCTTGAAGCGCCGACAGGAGTTGTATGCTGGTGCAGCGTTTGGACCGGGCCGAGCAAGATGAACGGATCCCGTCCGATCATGCTGATGTCTGACTCAGAGGCAGCTGATATAGCTTTCGTGAAGCCGGCGTCCTTGCGCTTTCACGTATTCCCATCTTTCTTCTGTGCTCGCCTTCCACCTTGCACTTTGTCCACATCATGCTCTTGATATGCCTTGCACATGAGTCCCCGGTTTCAGCCGTTGATTCTCTGACTCGTGTCCGATTTGACTGCTTGCGCTACCGCTCCTGGTTCCATCTTCTGCGTGGGTACCTCGATCATATTGGGTCCAAGGTCGGCGGCATCACGCTCCCTGATAATAGCATTATCAGCGTCCATTTATATGCCTTTAACCGAGATCTCTACATACGCTTTCTTGAGCTTCTCCAGCTCTAGCTCTTCGAAAGCTGGCTTGAAAGTTGTGTAGCCTTTGAAAAAGATTAGCGACTCCTAATCATGGTATTCGAAGGGAGAACATACCATTGAGAACTCCGAAGCCAATCACTAGAGCCCAACCGATCAGTCGACGACTCATCCTTGCACCTGCTTCACGAACAGGACGTCCTGACTCTTCAGGACCCCGAAATTCACAAACCGCGGAGCATCGCAGTGACGTTCACGAAAAAGGTTCGAGGTCACGTGCAGTGCCATTGGTTGGCGAAAGTTGATGTCATTACAACAGCTTGGCGTGGAAGGGATCCAATCGCGTTGAGGCGTCGAGCGTTTAGAAACGCGACATGGCAAGGCAGCAAGAGCCACAGTCTACCACAACTCATGCAGCGCCATCCTAACATGGACTGCAACAGCGATGGCCGACTGGAGAGAACGCGGCTATGTGCCAGATTCCGATGATGAGGAGGAGGCAGAAAGTATCAATGTTGGGCTGGGAATCGACCATGGCACTGTCACGGAGCCGAGGATTGAGGCTGTAGCTGTCCAGTCGCCGCATGCTGCTGCGGACTCCTTCAACAGCGAACTAGCGACAAGCGACGACAATGTTCTCAGCAAGTTGCCACAGAGCCGTAATTTCAGCATCGGAACCGTTATTCCACCTCAACGCGTGGTCGACGCACCCATTGAGGGACCGGCTAACGACCACGATATCCACAATCCTCGGTCTGTAGTGGGTGAGTCAGTATCGTCTACCACGCACCCTGCTCAGTCAACGGCTGTTCGACTCGAGGCCGAACTTCAGAGAGGTCTGCAAACTATCCAGGATCTGTTGGCGAATGTGAATGATGGAGACGGAAACGACACCGATAGCCCTCTTTCATCTCTCCGTTCCTCACCAGGAGGTCCTCCTCGTCAATACCTTTCTCAACCTGAAACTGCACCTTCCATCAATGTGGGATCATCCGATGCCCCGCTCAACCAGAGTCTGGTTGAACGTCTAGTAAGGAGATCCTTCAGACCACGAAATCCGATTCAACTGCATCCCTACGCGCTTGAGGATGCCAAATATCGCCAGAGCCTGAAGGAAAGGGGCCTGCAACCTGTTCGGGTGCCACACGAGGCTCCGAAAACATCAAATGCCGCTGAAGACGATTCTCAAGGTGTGGATACATATGAAAGCAGTCAAGCGCAGAAGTCGGACGAAGCTCCAAACCCTTCCAGCCCACTGCAAGAAAGGCCAGATGAGGAGTCTCAAAGCCCTGTACGTGCCGCACGAGGTCGATTACATACCTTTGACGCGTTGTTCGATGACGATCTTCCAGAGCTGTCGGATCTCCTGAAAGGTCGTATGACCCAAACCTTTGGAAAATCCACCAAAGGACTAAAGGTTGCCCAACGTGACCCGAAACCGTCCTTAACCGATGCCAACGACGAATTTCGAATCTATGATCTTCCCGAGGATGAAGGGACTACAGGCAGGAATCCGAAAAAACGTAAGCCCGGCTTTATTCTTCCACCTTCACCCCCTGGATCTCGCATCACTCTTTCGTCTCAGGATAGTTCGAGATCAAGCAACCTCGCACTACTACCAGGCAGCACTACGCCTGCTCTTCTTCCAACTCCGTTATTTTCCTCGGACAAGCAGGGTATGAAAAGGTTCATTGACCCTCCAAGTTCGTCTGATTCGGAGACGGCTGCCAAAGGTGATGACATCGACAATCACAGTCTTTCTTCTGAAAGCTCTGATGATGACCGTCAAGGTGCGCAAGGGATTCGACGCAGAATCAAAGGCGTACTGCCTGCTTCTTGGCTGAAGCTAGATATCAAGAAACAGCAGGTCAGAGTTATTGAGAAGAGGCATGGGCGATCACCGGTCAAAAATGCCTTGGAAAAAGGACTTGCGAAGCACGTTTCCAGATCCAAACAACAGAGCGAAGCAGGGAGATATTTGCAACCAACAACTGATATGCTGGATGTTTCAGCAGACAGTGAGTCGGATGAACCTGTAGTAGTTGATGTCAAGGAGCGCTATCACGACGGGCGAGACAGTTTGGTCGAAGACGTGATTGAGGACAATGCAATTGATGCTATGCTTGTTCCAAGAGCTCGAAACCGCTTATCTGGTCGCAAGAAGCAGCAAAGATTACAGGAAGCCTGGGCAAATCCAACTTCTGCAACTGGCTCTAAGAGGCATGAGCCTGTTATACATGCTCGTCAGAGTGGCAGATCGACCATAAACGCGACTTCGAACCACGAACCACGCACGCGCAAGCGTGTCAAGAAGAAACACAAAAGGCCGCAAATGACTATTCTGGATGCCCCCGGATTCAAAGAGAAGGAGGTGCCCCAATTTCTCAGGATTGCAGGCAGACGCAAGGCAAGATTTGTCGAAAGCATTGCACAAGAGCCATCAAGGAAGTTCTTCAGATTGGCCACGACGCAGGATAGTGTAGATGTGAATAAGGAGTTGGACCTTTGGAGAGGACGAGGCAACAGGACGTTCGGTTCTGTCGCTCAGAGCCCAAGCCGCAGTCCCTCCCACGCTCAGGCACGCCTTCAAGCCCGCTCCGTCGACGACACAAGCGAGGAACATACTGTCATCCCCCTTGACAAAACTGCATCTGAGTTTGTTTCTCTCAAGCTGGCTACCAGGTCGACTCTTCAGCGGATCCGCAAAAGCCATCAAAGCCGATACTCGCAGCCAGGTGTTCCCTCAGATCGACCCAATCCCTCTGCTTCCGTCCTTGACTACTTCGTACCCCGAACACAACATCGCCATAGGCACTCACTCGGTGGACTACGGCCACATTTCCTGAACCAAAACCAGACTGACTATGCTGGCATTCTGCTCGACCCAGTTCCGACTTTGAGCCGTGTCCCAAAACCTGCAAAGAAAAGAGTCGACATTCCTAAGACAGCTCTACCACCCGAAGCTTGTCCTCCACGTCTTCCACAACACCGTAGGCGTAAGACGCAGCCTCAAAGGTGCAGTTCCTCTCCCCAGCTAGAACCTGGAATCCTAACAATGCTGACGACTGCCAGAAAACATTTCCAAGCGACATCTGGCCGTGTCGAAGATGTTGCTCTGCATGATGACAATGCTGGAGGCGACTGTGTACAAGATTCGGATTCTCATGATATTCGAAGCACGCGCCCGTTTTACGAGCCTTTTACAATTTTCAGTGACCTTCAGAGCCCTCCAAAAACCACACCACTTCAAGAAAAGATGCTGTCGCCAGCATGGAACTATGCACAGGTCGGATTGCTTCCAAACACAGTGGCGTCTATGACTGATCTAAATCGGATGTTCCATGCCACGGACGCATCCGTACTGGTCGTGGCGCCGAGAACGGAGCATGCCGTGCGCTGCAGTCACTGGTGTCCAGCCGCGAAAGCAATCATGCATCAAGCTTTCACTGAGATCTCATCGATCGTTCTCGACGAGACTAATTCCCAACAACACGCTACTTTGCTGCAAAAGGCTGCACATTCAGTGCAGACCCTGGTCGCCTATATCAGTGACAGCCTCGTTTTCCGGGATCATACCGATTTGAAGGACTTCATAACGTACACTCTGGAAGAGCTGGACACATTGCAACTTTCCGTCAGCTTTTATGAGCACACCAAAGCAACGTCGGACGCTGTGGGCGTTCTTTCTATCCTTAACGGCTTGATGGTCGTCGGGTATCAAATTTCCAGGCTTGCCACAATCGAAGGGGGCATCAACGTCCTCAAGAGTACCGACATTCTGCGGAAGTTCGCTGTCCTTTCATTTTCTTTGGCATTCCGCAAAGAGCGCCTCAGGGCACTAAATCTCAGCATCAGCCATCATTCTGAGAACGAGGCTGCGGTAGAGACAGCACTTACGGAGTGCTCGGCAACAGAAATTGAGACTATCGCACTCATTCACCAGCTTGACCTCAGCCAGTTATGCGTAGCCGGCTTGAATGCGATTGTAAGTAACCCCTTCTTTCATGGCTCGCTAGTGGAGAATCCAGCAGACACGCTTGGGCATACCATCTTGATCCTTGCTGGCTTCTTCACGATTCTTGGTAAAGATGAGCTCTCACACTGCGACGATGATGATGCCGGCAACTCTCTTATTGGGCTGGGATTTTCAGCTCTCTCAAATGCAGTCAACACGTTCATCCCATTTTCTCTCGACGAGCAACGCACGAGAAAAAAAGAGCGACTCTATGTTTCCAGGCTCCAGCGCTTTGGCGTTGTTGTCTTCCAATGGTGCCTCTTCCTTGCACGTACAGTAAACACAGGTGTTGCCGACAATCTGCTAAGGAAGATGTTCAAGCATTATTCAAACAAGGCAAACAACATGCTCGACTTCTTCGGCCAGAGTCGCTTCGGAACGCCGCTGTTCCTAGACCACCAGCTCCATAGCTCTGAGTTGGTCCCTGAATCTCATGATACGGATTTCGACGTGTTTCTGAAGCTTCTGGCCTTTACTCTCGGTTTTGCTACGACCACCGACTACGATGATGTTGCCAGAGAACGAAGAATCTTTATGCGCAAGCGATCCTTGATCTTCAGCTTACTGCCGAACAATGGTCCGGACGTCGAAGCTGACAAGCCGTTGCATACTGTGGATTATCATGCAATGGCAAACCGCTATCTGTTGTTTGTGACATTGTACCACTATTCTCCGGTGGGGCTCAAGCCTGAGCTCTCTTACATCAGAGGTCTTGTGGAGTTTGGAAACGCGCATTCCGCGGTGTGTGGCGTCGTCCTAGATTGTTGGTTCAGGATTGCCAAATCGGTCATCTCACAATCGACATATACGTCGGAGCTACAGCAGCTTGGGTCGTGGATTCAAGACATGGTATTCCAGCTCCACGACAAAATCGAGCTTGCCCCAGCCCCGAATTTCTTCGACGACCTCGAAAGATACCGACAAAATCGCAATAGCGCAAATGCAATGATTTGCAAAATTGCGAGAGTCTACGCTGAAGCGATTGATCTCTGCGTGAATGAAACCCAAGCACGCGACCTCCTTACTGGAGACCGGATAACGGACTTGATCAATCTCTGTGACGTCTCCCTGAAGCTGGACGATGGCACAACAAGCGCCAGCCTCAATATTGTCACATCCTACCTCAAAAAGTGTCGCACTATCAGCGATTTCGTTCCTGAGCTTCACCAGCAGTTGCGAAGAATCATCGTTGCGCAACTCGGCCGCGATTCGTCTCTGGACGACAATTTGCTAGTCTCCCTTGTGGAGGTGTGGTTCACCATCGCTGAGCTGATGATTCACAGAGGCAAAGAGGACTGGGATCAGTACCTGTCCAATTGGGGCGCCCACTCCTTTGCAAGACTTGCGGGGAATGAAGCGGGAAAACACTGTCACATCCTCTTTATGAGCAAAGTGGCTACTGACAAGAGATACTTGAACTCAGCTGCTTATGACTTCCTCGAACTATGGTTGTCCTCGATTCTAAAACCTGTCGACAAAATCAAGTTCGAGCACATCTTGACAAATGAGTTGATACGAAAGGCGCCAACCCTTCTTGCGCTGGCTGCCCTACGCTCAGAGATTCCAAACGGTACGCCGGAGTCGATGTTCACACGCGAGGACCTGATCCAGCAACGTCTTGCTATCATCCGTCACGTTGTACATCAAATACATCTTCTGCAGCAAGCAGGGAATGGGCGTAGTGAACACGGCCTTACCAAAATGAAGGCGCTGCTATTACTGCCAGTCATCCCTACAGCCATGAGAAACACATGGGAACAAACGCCGGCAGAGCGAAGGACTGCATTGGCACTCTTGATGCACGGATTTGCGTTCGAGCTCAACAGATATCCCTCATTGAACTTCAAGGTCGATTCCTGGTACATTGATCATGCTACGACTTTCCAGGACAGGGCGATTCAGCTCGAAGGTCTTTTCATTTGCAAAGGAGAAAGATCTAATCACCTGAATGATGAGTATGCTGTTCACATCTTCCGCAGTGCTTGCGATCTTGCATGCTCCAGTCAACAAGACAAGGAGCTTGTTGGGCTCTTAGGCACAACGTTCTCTGCCGATGATGTTGCTTATATTGACGACGAGGGCCAATTCCGCCTGGACGTTCAAGCACAGTTATTTTTCATGAAGGCGGTGTTTCCAGTGTGGATTGAGCGGGCCTTCTCCCCGGTCTTGGTCCCTGGTCTGATCATAGTCCGACCTATCTTAGCAATTGCCGCAATTGTCCTCGACAGACTGGAACAGCGGGTAGATCTGGAGGACCAGGTTCAGATGGAGCAATTTGCCGACATGGTTGTGGCTCTGCTCATCGCAGTCGGCAAAGCATTGCGGTCCACTCGTTGCGAATTTCGCCACCCCACAAGCAAAGTAGAACTGCTCGCAGACCTCGTCTCTCTTTGTGCGAAGGGGTGCAGTCGGTGGGCGCACTTGCACCAGCTCTTCCCGACTTCTGAACGTATTCTTGCCTTGCAGCCTTACGTTCAGACATATGGGATGTATACCTATGAGTATGCTTGCTCGGCAGTGGGTCTTGAGTGCAAACCCTCGGATCCGAAATTCTGGTGGAAGTATCGAATCGGACCAATACGATCAGCGAAGGACTTTGGCTTCTACCTGACAGAACCGGAGTTCTCTGACCACGAGGAGGTGAATCGTCTCAGAGAATGCGCTGCTAACGATCTCGAAAACTCCTGCAAAGCCAACTGGCATCCGCTAAGGATAGATGCCAATGGAGTCCCGATATTTCGTTTCAAGCACCCAGGTGGCGGGCTTATTGAGATTGAGCCATATGAGGTCACCGAGACCGACAGCAGATTGCAGGTGGAAATGGCAGTAGGGGAACTGGTGGATATGCTGGATCTCCTGGGAGTAGGTGCTGAATGAGATCATAAGTTGGAGTGGTATGATACACGGAGCCTTGACGGTTGGCTATAACAATGGAGCCCACCGGTCTTAATCCCTTCGCGTCTGCAGTGAGTGATAAGCTGTTCTTTTCCAAGGGCATCCATCTGTCTTCAATATCGTATCGCTGCATGATGGGAGACTGTAGGTAGGCAAGGCTGCCTCAGCCTTGCAGCATGGACGGGTTGCTTATCGATATGGTTGCTCGGCAACCCGGCGTGTACACATCCGCAACGCCTTGACGAGCGGCACGGGCCTGCACCCACATGAATCGCTTCTCTCGCTATGACCATCCCTCCATTCCTCCATCAAACTGCGGAACATTCCAAGGTCTCGCTGATATCTCGAAATCAGCAGCATTCCACAGGAGAAGCATGGGTGTCGACCCTCCGTTCATTTATGACCGACCCAGCACCTACACCTTCGGAGGTCCAACACAGCGTGCATTCAACCCTAAAGCCGTGACCGAAGCATCATGGGCTCCAAGACCAGCAAACCCAAAGCCAAACGGTCCTTTAATTGACTTCAACAAACACCCTGACACGGTATGTACTCCCAGCTACCAATACCTCTGATACAAACTGAACCAGTCTGCAGTATGTGGCCTTGCCTTACGGCAACCTCAATGCGAAACCCATGCCTCCTCATACCGAGCGCCGGATTACGAGAGCCCGTCGATTGCAACTCCTCCTTCGAGTATGTGGTCTGATCGGAGCTCTAGGCTTACTCTTCTGCGTCATTGCAATCAACAAGGTCTCTTCCACGTATGGATGGATCATTCGAATCGCACCTGCCGTTGCCATTGTGCACACCATCTATGGAATCCATCATCTGTGCAAAGCTGCGACTGGTCGGACTCCAGGCTCGACGGCAAGCTACATGGTCTTCGCGGGCGTGGTTGACACCGGACTGGTCCCATTCTTTGTCTTTTCGGCATGGCTGGCTCATGCGGACTACACCGAGAATACATATGGATGGAGCACATTGTTCAATGACTCGGAGTTGTCATACAAGATTATCTACGCTCTGTTTATATTGTCATGCACTGAAGGTGGTATCGTATTGGCATCGTTACTGTTGGACGTCTACCTCGGGTTGAAGTTCAAGCAGATTGCCAGACTTCCTCCCGACCTGAACCCTTTGGAACCGAATCTCACATCTCGACACAAGCGGAACAAATCTGAAGGCATCACCGAGAAAAACATGAAGGCTTCTGAATTGGCTGCTAAGAGAGGGTCCCAAGAAGCAGGCTTCAAGAGAGTGCCATTCATCCACACACGTACCGACTCCGCTGATAGCGTCACGCTGTACGGTAGTGAGAGTGCTCGGATGTCGAGACTGGAATTTCGAAAAGACTTGGAGGACAGTGAGAAGGATCCATGGCGCTGGTCGAGGTCATCCTCACCCGAACGACCGGGCTTTGTCGTCAACCCGTCTCCAAGTTCGCGTGCCGCTGGTGCTGGACTTGATTACCGCCCGGAGCGTTCTTCTGGACTTGCCAAGCAGACTTCTCGACCCTCTTCCTGGTTGTCATATCTAGACTATGAAGGTGTCCCGAGTCTTATGAGTGACGAGGCTACAGGTGAACTAGATCACGAGGTCCGACCTATCTCTCCTGTATCAGCGCTTTCGGCACGAGATACCTCACCAGACAGGATGCAAACTGAAAGAGAGAATTGGTATCAGGGTTCGGCCCGAGACAATCAGGCACAGCTACCACCTAATGGCAGTCAAATGTTTTCGAAGCCGAATCACGCCAGTAGGATTAACTTGCACCAGCAGTTGCAAGTTCCTTACCCAGAGCCACAGCCAAAAGGAAGCCGCGAGCCACTTGGGATGAACCCTCCAACACCTAGCCGCTCTCCGTTCGACAATGAGAACATGTACTCGACGCCTCCACGACAGGCCCAAGCTGTGGACTATAGCAACAGAGTCGTGCTACATGATGCAAACGCTAATGCTCAAGCACGTCCCAATGCTGGACCACGACCATCAAGCTTCATTGGAAGTGGTGGTAAGGCTCGGTTCTATGGAAGCTTGAGATCTTCTGCTGGCTCAGTCAACTCGCAGGACGACAAGAAAGAGGCTGGAGCCTCGATGCGGGAAGTCGAGGATCTGTATGAACGTACCAGAACCATGCAGACGGAAAGCGATTACAGTACAAACTTCGAAGTGTATGCTTCCGACAGTGACGATGAAAAGCTATCGGCGAACATTGGTCATGCGCCTCAGGGTCCGTGGAATGGTGCTCGACAAACCTCCAACTCCACTGGGTATGATCTAGGCAGCAGCTATGCTGGCCTCGGCTCAGATTTCGGCCAGGGTATGGGCAGAAGACGCGATGTCAGCGGCAAAATGGCAGAAGAAGGCCGTGCTAGTCCTCCCAAGAATGGTGCTCCTGGTTGGGAAAGATTCAAAGGGTTGTAATGGTCACAAGGGACGTCGATATTTGAGATGAAGGGCTCCACAGTGGGATTTGGCATGCACATGGAACAGGAGTTGACGGATATTGGATGATTTCCCGAGAGGAACGTCCGGGCTACCGATCAAGAAGTGATAATTGGGAATGATCGGACTTGGATAGAACTGGATATGGCGTCGGAAATGCAAAAAAGGTGCTTGCTTGACTTGGGATGTGCTCTTATTCGCGTTTGCTGAACCGTTGTCATACTCGAGCGCAAAGAGAAAGAGAAAGAGGCCGGCTTCAGGGCATTCCGTGCGATGGTATGCCTTCTATTATGTTGAAGTCTGAGGCATTCGGTAGAATCGAGACGTGATAAACTCACACTTTGGCCAGATTCTTTTGCGCTGCTCGTTTTTTCCATCTTATATTTGTTGGCTGAAGAGCCAGGCGTGTTCTCAAGGATGGTGTCAACGGTGTATACTGGTCACACTGGTGAAGTACAATTGAATTCCTCGAGGCTGAACAATATCTCGATGAATATAACCGGACTTTTGCCGAGGCACGTCATTTACTTCGGACCTGCACGACAGGTATTGAGAATTGAGAGAGGCAGAAGAACATCAACACTTTCACACCTACACCTCGACTACTCGTACTCCGCTGTCTACAGCCTCCAGGACAGCTTCGTTCCCGACTTCCCTCCACCGTCCGATCCCCTCTCTGTCCAGACCAAGAGCCTCCTCCAGCCCAGCCCGTCTCACATAATGGCATCCAAACGAGCTCTTTCCACCCTAGCCACCTCCCTCGAACGTCTCGCAATATCTCGAGCAACATCATCTTCGACTTTTTCGCCTCTTGTCCGTGTGCAGAGACTCTCCCTCTCCTCTTCTCGTCCTCCCCGGCCCCAGCCCTGTATGCCCCTCCGCCAACCAAAACGACATTTCACCACGACCCTCGTCCGACGGAAAGACGACTCAGACTCAAACTCACAGTCGAGGTCGAAATCGACCGTCTACGCCATGTCCGACATCCAGTCCCTCATCACCTCCTCCAAGCCGGATCCTCACCGGATTCTGGTGGATGTGCGCGAACCCTCGGAATTACAATCCACAGGCAAAATCCCGGGCAGTCAGAACCTGCCCATCAAATCGGCGCCGGACGCGTTTTTCCTGGGCCCCAAAGAGTTTGAGGAACGGTTCGGATGGCAGAAACCCGGACCCAACGATGAGGTGATATTCTATTGCAAGGCCGGCGTGAGGAGTAGAGCGGCCGCACAGCTTGCGGGCCAGGCGGGCTTTGGCGGGAAAATCGGCGAGTTTCCGGGCAGTTGGGTCGAGTGGGAGGGCAGGGGGGGAGAGGTGGAACGGGAGAAATGAAAAATGAAAAATAAGCCAACTCTCGTCTGAACAGTGGAAGGATTGATGTATGGTCGGAAATACAACGCACGTCAAGTCAAGGGGGATATGTTTTACAACCTTGTGTGTTGTCTGCCAGTATTCCTGGGGAAATAAGCACGGATGATGGGTTGGGTCATTCTGAGACGACGGGACTCGACGGTGCCTGGATGTGTCGACGGACACTGCTCATGTCAAAATGGCAACGATGTTCGCAGCAGAAAGAGAAGAGGCACTTTAGATCTTGAGCGATACGGCTGAAAGTTATTGTGTAGAAGGCCCAGCTTGCATCTCCAGCTCCGGCAACATCTCCATATCCAAATCCATATCCATATCCACGTCAATATCCGAACCGTCGTGAATCCCAGACGACCGTCCCAATTGTAGACCTTCCATCTCGCTTGCCAGCTTTCCCGGGGGACTCGTCGCGAGCAGATTATCATCATCATGTTCCATGTCCCCGTCCGTGCTTTCCTCGCTGAAGACTTCGCGCCTCCGTTTCTCTCTGAGCCAATGTTCGATCCTCTGCTCGGACTTATTGACTGCCTTCACAAGGGCCTTGATGCTCAAACACGCCGTTTGCGCCACTTCCTCGTGGAAGATTCGCACAACAGCCGGCTCGGCAGCGGCAGCGGCCTTGTTGTCTAGATCCAGATCCTCGACGTGGCGATAGCGCGGATACATAGCTCCCGGTCTGAGAAGCTCAAGACCACGCTCGACTTCCTCTTCCGAGCTGATGGCCCTACGCGGCAGGAGCGAGGCTTGGACCTCTCTGATCCGAGCATCGAGACGAGACTGTTCGTCGAGTCGGGCTTGCTGATCGTGCGCGCGGGTCTTGACGGGGTCCTGGACGTCGTGCAAGGGGAACATATCCAGGATCTCTCTGTCCAGGGCGCTCTCTTGTTGAGACTGAGACTGAGATTGAGACTGTCGAGCTTGAGAGTCGGCGTCGGAAGAAGACTTGATCCACGTCCGTTGGTACCAGTCCATGTATTGGTCAAGCTGCTTGTCGGACATGCGGAAGATGTCGCTATCCTTGACATCTATTTCAGCTCCAGGTTCGAGACCATCGAGATCAGTCGTGTCGTCAGAAGAAGAAGGCTTGTCGAAACTGTGTTTCGCGGCTAGCCAAGCTGACCACTTCATTCGCAAGGTTGTCGCTTCGTTCGGTTCTTTTGGGTAGCGCTTGACTGTGTCCGAGTCAAAGGGGAAGAGAAGTTTGGTCGTGACTACCACGAGCGAGATCAATTGTGCTTCGGGGAAGGTGGTCGCCTGGCGTCTGGTCGTTTCTGCTGATGTTGATGTTCCATCAGGGTAGGAGAAGTTGTACTTTGTAATAAAATTCAACCGACGTGCCATAGCGTACACCTCGATCGGAAGAGCGAGGGATCGGACATAGTGGAGAAGGAGAAGGTTGTGATTGAGTGGCGGCATGATCATGCCAAATGTGGTGTTATACATCTGTGCGAGCCGGTAGATTGCGATTTGGAGGTCGTCCTGTTCGAGGATGCGGGTCGTGTCGAGCGAGAGGTGGTACTCGGACGGCAAGCGGTCCTTCATCTCCTGCGGGACATGCCTGATGGCGCGAATGTATGGGATATCTTCATGTTGTATCCATCTGCAGGGCTCGCGTCAGAAAGAGAGAGAATCAGGAGAAACCAAGTCTGAGAGACAAGATACGTACTTGAAGATCCTCGCCAGGCTGACCGGTCGGCGGAGAAGGATGATGCCTATGTAGTTGAGGGCAATAGTATCAACCAGCTGTGGACTTTCGTGAGTCCGTTTGCCCTTTTTATGGCTGTCTGGGTCGCCGACATTTTCACGTTCGGTGTCTGTCTCGTTTGCAGACGTGGTGGCAGGTTCGTCTTCGCCTTCGCCTTCGCCTTCGGTGTCAGCAGCGAGCCCGTCAGCCTTGGTCGGATCTCGGAGGCGATGATCCAATTTTGAAAGCCACAATGTCCACAAGTCACGAACGATCGTCTGAAGAGAAGCTGTTAGAAGAGGAACGACGAAGGCCGGCTCCGACATGAAAGAGTGATCCTGTCTAGTCATAGTCCTTACCCAAAGTTCGGCCGGCAGACCTTTCTGGTGGACGAGAGCATGGCATTGTTTCCAAAGGATAAATTGCCAACACTGAAGGAACAACTGATACGCTTTTGCTCCTCGAAGAACTGATTGCCGGGATTCAGTAATGGTTCGCTAGAGAGAGAGATCTTCTTGCGTACTTCTCGAAAATTTCTGTTTCGGTCTGGCATCTTTCTTCCTCACAGTTGTCCCTTGCCGGGCAAAATCTGCATCGTCTTCCGCGATGATGTGGCCTCTGGCTTGCTCGTGCCCGTTGGTACAGTATGTTCTTCCATCCTCGTCGACCTCGAAAGTCGTCGAGCCACATTGCTCGCAGCGATCATCGTCGTCCATATTGTCGAGACATTGGTATCAGCAAGGATACGGACATTGTGGATGGCCCGTGAAAGGAAGGTAAAGAGCAACAGCGGATTTTTATTCTGTGATATCCGTGGCGGTATATTTGTAGCGGTACCACAAGGACATACGAGATATCTTCTCTTCTCATACCAATAAGTGCCATACTCTTCTCGAAGCCACAGCACGGACCAAGGCTGAAGGGTAGTAGCCTTGCGCCAATCAAATACCGAGCATTCACGATTTTCAAGGCTAGAGATTTATATTAAACAAAAAAAGAGATACGACAAATTATATGTTGGTAATTGCTTGAATTTGTCTAACTACCAAGGATCAAAAATGCAATGCTGAGGGCTAATGGATTCGTCACTGATCGGAAGTTGCTTTTGCAGGCAAAGTCGCAGATCTAGGTCCTAGCTCTTTGCAAATTCGGGAGGGACTTGCCGGCTAGATGTCCACAGTAGAGAATTGTCCTGGTACCGATCGTGTTCTCATAAGGGTCTCTCGTCGTGCGTGATTGGCGTGGGGAACGAGTCGCAGGATGGCGGTCGGGTTCTACCAATTTATTTGGGAGCCTCCTTAGCATCCATGGCGAGTTCTTCGCCCATAGCAGTCAAGACAATGACATCTGAATCGATTAGTATCTGCCAAGGGACTCAAGCACGGAGAGGCGCTTACTGGTGTCCTTCTCGTCGGTACGGAAGAGTTTCTCGATCTTGTCACCGACTTCACCGTCTGGCATCTTGACATCATCCTTGGTGGTACCATCATCAGACATGAGGGACAAGAAACCATCATCGGTGATATCGAGCTATAGCGCGTTAGACCTTGTCCTGTCTCGCACTTTGTTGCCAATTCTTCTTACCAATTGGTATTCACGACGAACGACGTTGGGAACCTCCATGTTGTGGGTGGATGGGGAGAGATCTTCCAACTTCTTGCCAGTAAAGATGTCGATAGCAACCAAATGAACCTTCGCGTGACCGTGCTTGCCAGTCTTGGAAGTGGACATGTCGACAATCTTGCATGGGCGACCCTTAATGACAACGAAACCGTTCTTTCTCAAGGCGGAACATTGCATAGGGAAGGTGGCCGAGGCACCGGCATCGGCGGACTCGAAGGTGTGCTCATGCTGGAAAAGCTCTTGTCAGTATTGGATGTTGGATGACGATTCGAAACTAATGTGAACCACAGTTGCTGAGGCTCAAGTGCGCCGAGCAGACTAGAAGAGGGGGGAGTTGTCGAGAGACAGCTTACCTGCGCGTCGTCGGCCATTGTGAAGATGGAAAGATGCTGTGGAAATGAAACAAGGATAAGAAGATGAGGCGAATGAAATGAGCTGGTGTGCGACCAACTTCAAGAGAGAGGGGAGGGAGGATGAATTGTTGGTTGGAGACAGATGCAGGCCAGACAGAACCCAAGAAAATATCAAAGTGCAGTTTGTGAGTGGGATCGAGGCGAGAGGCGGGGGTCGCCCCGAAATGTGCCCAATGATCGATAAGAAAATATCCCATACAAAAACCATTGCAAAGGTCCGCTAATCGAACAGCATAACGTGACAAGGCTAACCATGTTGGGGGCATCATGCTTGGCGACGTCCGCCTGACTCGTGCGGAGTCCCTTGCGGTCATTCTGCAGAGTCATTGATAATGCGAAGGGACAGCCGCAGGAGGACACTTCCTCACAGTCCGACCATTTCGCCTCGATGATGTTTAGATGACCCGACATGAAAGATCCAAGTGCCCACGGGTCGAAAGCACGATATGTGGCTTGACCGCTTTTCCACCGGCGCTGCAACCCCCAGCGGCTCTCTCACCCCTTCAAGACCTTACTCTCCCGCTCCTCGCAAGAGCTCCCATCTTGCTCCGAACCAACGCGCGGGTCTTGGTCTGTCCGCCACCAGATCTTCTTCCTCGCTTGACTTGAGCGCAAACACGTCTACGTCTTCACTTGCTCTGCCGCCAAAACTGGCCAATGGATCCACATTACGTTTCGAGCAAAAGCCGCCGCCTGATGTTGCGGACCCAGTAAAGGTCTTGCGTGAAATCCTTGGGCAGACGAAGGACGAGCCAGATGCGTCGACACGCACTCGCCAGGAAGGTAGACTGGGGTCAACGATCGACTTTGGGGGTCTCAGCCTGCAAGAGTTCGTGAATCAAGGGCCATCATTGCAGCCTACGAGCGCTGAACATACAACGGGCGTGTCGGCCAAAGAGAACAGGCAGAAATACAAAGACTTTCACGCTTCCATCGCGGAATGTGACGAAGTGCTCAAGACTGTCGAGACCTATTTGACCAATTTCAAGGCAGAGCTAGGCCAAGTCTCCGCCGAGATCGAAAACCTACAAGCCCGCTCAGTCCAGCTGAATGCTAAGCTTGACAATCGTCGCAATGTTGAGAAGCTACTCGGTCCTGCCGTCGAAGACGTCAGTCTTTCACCCTACACTGTGAAAGCCATCGCCGAGGGCTCAATCGACGAAACATTCCTCAAGGCTCTTAATGAGGTCGAAGCGAGGTCTGCCGTGGTCGAGGCCAAGGAGAAGAAGTCGGAGCAAGTCAAGGCTCTGCAGGATATGAAGCCTTTGCTTGATGACCTTAAAGCCAAAGCAATTGAACGAATACGAGACTACATTGTGGCTCAGATCAAAGCTCTCCGGTCACCCAACATCAATGCCCAGGTGATACAACAGCAGACCTTCTTGCGCTATAAGGACCTATACGCTTTCCTCGCTCGCAATCATGCTGTCCTGGCAGAAGAGATTGGACAAGCCTATGTCAATACAATGAGGTGGTACTACGGCAGTCATTTCATCCGATACCAGCAAGCACTAGCCTCTCTTCAACTCCATACCTTCGATCAATACGACCTGCTTGGGTCCGAACCTGCTCCCTCAAGACGAAACGTCCTCGGTGCCTCCAAATCTGCCCCTTCACAGCACGATGCCTTCCGCTTGGGCCGGCGAGAAGACGTGCTCAAATCAAAGAACGACTCGGCCTTACCAGCCTACCTAGTCGAGGAAAGCAAGTCGGCACATTACCTAGATATCCCGTTCCGTAACTTCAACCAAGCACTGATCGACAATGCATCTGCCGAGTACTCTGTCCTCACAGAGCTCTTCTCCACCAGCACCTTCCAGCAGATCTCTCGCCGGGTATCAGAGATTTTCGAGCCCACGTTCACCATGGGTCACAATCTCACCAAGCAGCTTGTCGAAGACACAAAGGATTGCCTAGGCATATTACTGTGTGTGCGACTGAATCAGCATTTCGCATTTCAGCTCCAACGGCGCAAAGTCCCGGTTGCTGACTCGTATATCAACTATACTAACATTCTGCTCTGGCCACGATTTCAAAAGGTCATGGATCTACACGTCGAATCTCTGAAGAAGGTCCCAACACCCACAAACCGCGGTGCAGCTGCAGCATTCTCGCTTGTTGGCGGCGGCGGGTCCGACGCGTCGAAGTCTTCTGTGGCTCCGCACGCGATCACTCAGCGGTTCGGCGTGTTTCTACAGGGGATACTGATGCTCAGTGCAGAGGCAGGCGATGATGAGCCAGTCTCGAACAGTCTCGGGCGGTTGCGTTCTGAATTTGAGACGCTGATGGGTAAATTGGCGAAAGGCGCCGGCGATGCAAGCAAGCGGGCAAGGTTCTTGTATAATAATTATAGTCTCGTATTGACTATCATAAGTGATACGAAGGGCAAGTTGGCGGATGAGCAAAAGGAGCATTTTGGCGCGTTGGTGAGGGATATGAAAGGTAGATAGACCTCTCGAGCTTGCCCGTGTATGAGACTATCTAGACGACTCTGGTATTTCGTCCTGGTACACTTGGGAAGCCCACCTCAGTCTAACTTACGTCAGTATAACTTCGTGGTCGACCTGTTCGACGGGTTCATGTATACCCTATCAATCAGGACCCCAGGAGAAGTGTGCCGATCATATGGTTCTTGGAACCCCCACCAGTTATCTTTCAAGTATATCAACGCACACAGTCTGATTTTCTTTCGCAATCGACCATAGGATCTTTGTGGAAAACAGGACTTCCCGTTCGCTCAGTCATACTTAAGCCACATGCCGACGAGTTAGTAGCAAAGTTGGTGACAATTTGCGAATCCTCGTTGTCGATTGTTTTTTTGCCTGCTGCAAAGTACACAGTAATTGATTTTGCTGTATCTTGTTGGGAGAAGGACGCTTTTCGCCTCTTCGGAAGCTCTGAGTCGCCTACCGATAGAAGTAGAAGTCGACATTGGTTTCACAAACGAGTACTTGAGTCCAGCTTCGAAGAAACAAATCCAGATGTTAGCGAGGAAAGCATTCAGCATTCAACGGGCCAAGATAGGTGACAAGAAGCACATGCAGGTGTTGCGTCGGCATACGGTGTGGCTGGCTGGTGTATCATCCATTAGTCTAGTGAGCCCTGCCGTATGCCTTCCGAAGACGAGGCCGTTGGTGTAGGGGATGTACTAGTATGGACACCGGTATGACGACAAGGTCGCCCGCTCACCACTTTGACCATAAGTTTGTGCTGGTGATCGAGCACGTAAGATCAATAGGGGCTTCACGAGGAATTTCTGGCTTATCTAGGCGAAGCTCGATCTCGATCTCGATGGAGAAACTGGAGAGTTGACATGACGTTGAGTGATGAATTACTCCCATACGGAGTTACTTTTGGAAGGCTTTGCCTTTTGCCTCAACATCGTCGAAGTCTCGAGATCAACCATTTTGGCAGCGTCAGGCGATGTCGAGGCGAACTTAACTAGAGGTGGCACACGAGCAGCAGCAGCGGCCTCCGAGGATGAAACAATACCGATATAAGCGTGACGCTTACTGCCGGCCCATCGCAACTTGTACTTTCTTTTTCTGATTGTACCATAGTATCTTTACCTTAGGCACAGGTGTCTTGCCTTTTATAGGAGAGCTTAAGCGAGAAGGTTACAGCCAGCAGACAACATCACGAGAGCGCGCTGGGCATGCCGAGAACATGTCCTCCATCTGGATTGCAATAATATCTTGACCGGTCGTTTGTTCGCTCGTATGAGGCAGAAACAGGCAAAGGAGCCAGCTCGCCAGGACTCGAGTTGTGAACCTCGGCGACGAGGCGATGAAATTTGCATTAGTGCGGCGGGTGGATGTTGAGTGACACCAGGATGTCAGGGTGATCCAAGTGATTTGCTTTCTTCTTTCTTCTTTGCCACCTTCCAGAAGGTCTTGTGGCTCGGTGTGCCTCGTCGGCATCTCACGCATCTGTCTTAGGCATCCCAAGCCCAGACCAAACTCGGGGGCGGGGTCCGCATTAGGGTCATAATCCGTCTGCTGCTAGAGTCAAGGTCTCGTACCTGAGTATCACAGTCCTTGGTGACACTGCATGCAGACAATAATAAATAATGACAACGAGTGCGAGGGCCAGTGTATTATTAGACTCGAGATTTGATAAGGCGTCCACGGCGTTCATGTTGTACCTTAAGGTACAGGTATGCTGTTATGTTGTGCGGTCAAGCTTTACGGGCTGTTCCAGGGCTTGTCGTGCTTGTTGAGATTAGAGAAGCAGTCAAGCAACACGCAGAGAGTCAAGCTTAATTGACGACATGCCTCATCCAGTGCAGCTGGGTGTCCTCGGTGTGCCAGTGCTTTTTTACCCCACAAACTCTCCTCTCATACTTGCCGCCAGACTATCTGAACGCTACTGCCTCATAATTCATCTCTTGTCTCTTGAAAACAATTGTGATATGCATTCAATCCATCATCAAACATCAAACTCCGTCTATCATCAGCGACCCCGTCACTCACCCGTCCCTTCCAAATGGCGTCAACGACTGATCCCATGGCGATTCCTGCAAGGCTCTGGATTGGGCTTCGGCGCCGTTCAAAGATAGGAGAGTTGCGCTGTGAGTGGAACTTCCTCCCCGGTGACACTAGACAAGGGTGACAAGGACAGCTGCATCCAATGCATCGACCTTCACCAATCACCAAAGAGTCGCGATCTATGACCGAGGGTGATGACTTGGGCTTTTTGCTTCAATACACTGCGACCTTCACCTTGCGTGATAGTGCGTGATCTTGCCACTCCCAACCCTTGACTCTCACTCGTCGATTGCCTCGAATCAACCGGAGATCACTCCCCTTCCTTTCAACTGCCACTGACCTTTCTGCGATAGCGACTTGTTTCGAGCTTCCTAGTCTTTCTCAAACCCTCGTCCACCTTAGATCGACGCCTCACGAACCATCGCCGAAGACCATCCTGTTGATCCCTGAACATATCACAAGCTAGCTGCCTTTGTACGCCATCCTCCCTCATCAATCCATTCTCCGCTTCAGCGGTGGACCGCAGCGTAGCACTCTCCCGGCCAGCTCGACCAGGCGCATCTTGTGTGGCGTCCGGCGCGAGCGATCGGGCAATAGCCCAGGCGTACCAGGCCAACATACCTTGTTCCTGCACAGTGCACACCACCACATCCACACGCAACTCGTGGTCCTACATATACCACCCTCGTCCACCTGCGGCACTTCCTTTCTGTCTCCAATATTCGCTTGGTCAACAGGTATCCCTGCGCATTCGAGACCAACCTCGACGAGAAGCTGTCGAGCCTCCTGTCCACACCCAGCCGTCACCGATACACGCTTCTTCAACATGGAGAAGAACCAAGACATCCGCATCGGCTCTGGCTCTGGCTCTGGCTCCGAGTCGCCAGACCACCTCCCTGTCGACCAAAGTGAGGTCAACAAGATGGAGGTACTATTGACCCATTGCGTTGCAAGATTCTATCCCCGAACTGACCCATCTTTTGCAGGCTCGCCGAGGTTCCAAGGTCAACGAGGCCACCGACATGTACGGTGACATTGCGACAGCCGAAGAATACGGCTACGTCTCTCGAGGTCTCAAGTCCCGCCATATCCAGTTCATCGCGCTTGGTGGCACCATCGGTACCGGTCTGTTCTTGGGCATCGGTCGTGCTTTTACCCAAGCCGGTCCTCTCTCTGTCTTGCTCGGTTACACCTTCACTGGTCTCGCAGTCTTCGCCATGATGATGTCCCTCGGTGAGATGGCAACTTGGCTCCCTCTTCCTGGTGCGATCCCTCAATTTTGCTCCCGATACGTCGATGATGCCATGGGTTTTGCCGCCGGTTGGAACAATTGGTACTCCTGCGCCATCACTCTCTGTGCCGAAATTTCGGCTGCCTCGTCGGTCATCCAATACTGGTCCGGTGCTCGAGACATCAACGTAGCCGCTTGGATCTCCATCATCATCGTCTTGGTCCTCTGTCTGAACATCTTCGCTGTCTCCATCTACGAAGAGGCCGAGTTCATTTTCGCCTCGATCAAAATCATCACGATTATCGGCCTGTTGATCCTGGCCCTCATCATCGATTGCGGTGGTGTTCCCGGACAGCATCGTCTGGGATTCCAGTACTGGAACAATCCCGGCGCCATGAAGAAGTATATTGCTAGTGGCAGCACTGGTCGCTTTCTCGGTCTGTGGTCAACCCTTGTCAATGCTGCCTTCTCCTATGGTGGCGTCGAAATGGTCGCTGTCGCCGCTGGCGAGGCTGAAGACCCGCGCCGAAACATCCCCAAGGCCGTCAAACGTGTCTTCTGGCGTATTCTCTTCTTCTACGTCTTGGGATCTTTGGCCATCGGCGTCCTCGTCCCTTACAACGACCCACACCTGCTCAACGCCCTGGCGGATAGCGCGCCCGGTGCCGCCTCATCTCCTTGGGTTATTGCGATTGTGCGCGCTGGTATCAAGGTGCTCCCATCCATCATCAACGCAGTCATCCTGACATCAGCTTCCTCCTCCGCCAATGCCTTCTTATACACCGGCTCCCGATATTTGTACGCGATCGCTCAGAACCGGCAAGCACCAAGATTCCTACTCAAGTGTTCCAAGACCGGTGTCCCCATCTGGTGCGTCTTGATCACCTGCTCGCTCGCTCTCTTGACCTATATGTCGTGCTCTTCTGGGTCCAACACCGTCTTCACGTGGATGCAAAATCTGGTAACCATTAGTACGCTTTTTACATGGGGCAGCATTAACATTGCGTACATCCGGTTCCACAAGGCCTGCAAGGTCCAGGGCATCAGTGGCAGCGACCTACCTTTCCGCTCTCCGTTCCAACCCTATCTCGCCTGGATGTCGTTGGTCTTCTTCAGCTTGATCATCATCTTCAACGGCTTCGACTCGATCGCCGGAGGTTGGGACTACCAGGCCTTCATCACCGATTATATCGGTGTACCCATCTATTTCGGCCTGTACCTCTTCTGGAGAATCTTCAAGCGCACCCGCTTTATTCCTTCGTCCGAGGCCGACCTGTATACTGGAAAGGCTGCGCTTGACGCCGTTGTGTGGCCAGAGCGTGTTCCTCGAAACTGGGTCGAGAGAGTGTGGTTCTGGATCGCCTAGGAACGTTGTTGTAACGAAAGTGGATCGATGGGTGATAGGCTTTCCGATTTGTCATTATACATATATCATACCCAGTTGTGCATGCGTTAGTGTTCTTCACTGTATTGTGTTAGGGAGATACCTGAGGAAATCAAGAAATAGCAGAGCTCCAGATATGTTCGTCGAAAGACGGGCCCATGAATTAATGTGACATACCTGAAACATTTTAAGCCTGAAGCCTTTACCAAGTTTGCAGCGTCATTGGTTTTTTTGGTGATATAGGATTGAGGAGTCAGCTCCGAGTATGTGCTGCGTGGCCTCCGTACTTATACTCCGTATATCGCCGTGAGGTTTGGTTTGCTGGATGGGCTGATTGTCCGCATTCGATTGCAGTTGTTCGTTTGTTCTTGTGCGCCCAGGTTGCGTACAAGTACCTAGGCCAAGGTACTATTAGTCCAACCTTGTTTTCCGCCGAGTCGCGAGTTTCATTGGTTCGCTGGATTGAGGTAAGTACTGTATGGATCTTCCTGAAGTGGGCGCGGCGCGGACGACGAACGCACCCTCTTCTTGTGTGTCCTTCGTTTTCATTTCGTTTGTTTTCATTTCGTTTGTTTTTTGCAACACGGGCGACGATACGGGAAGGAATAGGAAGAAAGGGTTCAGAGGGAGAAGCAATGCCCGGGTACGAGTACGAATACAGCAGACACAAGCTCTGGACCCCGTCCCCCCGGTCCTCAGGTATGCTTCCCACACAGACTGCATCTTGCACTACTGTGTAAGCGAAACAAAATGGAAACGGTCGAATCACGATCCCGCCGATGCCTAGCCTCGTGGTTTGTGGATCAGTACCTGGTGGTGGATGCTGTAGTGTACTCCGTAGGGCGTCGAGTGCCGCCCCATACGCGGTAGACGATTAGTAGTAAACTGCGAGCGAGCGTTCGGGTTATGTGTAATTGACCGAATATGGGAGCAACAGCATCCATGAGTCGTTCGGTAGTTTGGAGCCAGAGTCATGGGATGGATCGAAAACTTGAGAGGGAACAGAAACCAGGTAAGAAAAGCTGAAAGCTGGAAGTAACCAGGCGGCATCGGGGTTGATGGTCGAGCTACGATGCGCTCGGACACAAGCAGGCCTCGTTGGCCACCTAGATACGGCTCATATTCCTATGGCTGCTCAGACCGCAATGAACGCGCAGCGTCCAACCACTTTGTTCGTGATGTCTGCCTGGGATGCCGGGATGCCGGGATGCAGGATGCAGACAGGCTTTAGTCTGGACGCGAAGAGAGTGGTCAGCCTCATGCGTTTTGATTGGTCGAGATCCCAAATTCTGTTAGTGAAGGGCGTGCAACTTGTCCAAATTTGCCTCGAACAGTATTTCCGTCTAAGGGGCCAGCTAGGGATTTGCTGACAGTGCCCTGGCCTATCCCGCTTTCCTCGCTGTTTCTAAGCAGTCGACAGTCGTGAAGACTCCAGATCTTGCTGTTCGGGACATGCCTGCTCCTGCCTTGCGCTCAGTATCCCTTCGCAAGAGGGTATGTTTGGCGATGGTGACTTGGTTTGATGCCTGATGAGATTTCTGGTGGCTCAATTGCTCTGACGAGTCTTCTGCGCTAACAGCGACATGCCCCTATCGCCGAGTGTCAGGAGTGACCGTCTTGTTCTTGACGTCGTTGAGACACCAGACCTCGTCTTTTGTGTATTCCTCTAGTCCTGTCTCGTCATCATTTTGGTACGTGATTGCCAAAGCCGTCTCACGAGCCTGCTGGATGCAGTCGTTGACACCCACGGCACCTTGCCACCATGGGCCAGCGACTTTCAAGCGTCCTTCATATTCACCCATAAGAGCTTGGTGGATCTTGGCCATATCATCTCGGTATCCCACTTGATATTGAGGGATGCAATTGTTGTTCAGTCGTGCTTTTGCTACTTCCGGCTCTTCCTCGATACCCAGGTGCCTCCTGAGCAGTGTTTTCGACATGACAATGGCCTCCTCCTCGCCCGGAATGTCTTTGGGATCCCAGTCCTTCCACCAGTGACCACCCATCATCACAGTGAGTTTGGTACCAGGTGCAGTATCTTGCCCTTGGTCCTCAGCAGAAGTTTCGGGGACGGCCTCCCACGGCTCGGGCTTTTCTGTGTCTGTCATGTTGCCTTGTTTCCGGCCTATTTCCACTGCCTTCTTCTTGAGATTCATCAACACATTATCTTCGAATCCACCCGGACGTCCAGAGGTCTCTGAACCGAAAATAACGCCAAGTGCACGCTCTGGGTTCTGCTCGGCAGATACAGAACGTGGAATGAGGTACCCAAATCCTCGCTGTGACCGTGGTATCAAATCTGGGTTGCTGTAATAAAGATTTACAACCATAACACTGACAGAGGAACTGCTTCGTCGCAAAGCTGCTTTCACGCTAGCGTCCAAATGGCTCGACCCGGTTCGCATGAGGTACCTTTCCTGCTCATTCGGTCGAAGCGTCGACACCACATAGTCAAACTCCGAACTCGTCTTGTCTATGGTCGTGACAGATATAGTCTTCTCATCTCGCTGGAAACAGACCTGGTCGACCAAAGCAGATTTCTGTATCGTGACGTTTGGATTCGAAGATAATGCTGTCTCCAGTGAAGTCGTGAGTTCACCCAAGCCTCGTCTGAAAGTGTACACACTCGACCTCTGTAGCATCGTGACCAAGGCTTTTCGTAGAGGATTGGTAGCGTAGTTCTCCAATACTTCATTCCTGATGAATTTGACTTGTCTCTCCGAGACGGGTGCCTGGTGATTCCTCAACAAATCCACCAGGTTCAACAACACCCCGGGCTCGTTCTCCCTGTCTCTGCTCTCCAGATACCACGCCTTAGGCAGCAGGGTGCGGGCGCTAAGCTGATATAAATCGCCAGCATAAATTCCATGGAAGAAAGCCGAAGCTAGATTATCCGTCAAGTTCTTTCCAAATCTGCGCGACAGGAAATGTCCGACCGATTCATCCTTGACGTCGGGAGCCCGGAGAGCAACCCAGGGTTCCGCGAGGGCTGCCGAAATCAACCCCTCGAATATGGGTTCATTCCAAAACTTCCACAGCCGATGTAGCAGTTCTGAGAATTGACGGACAGGACCAGGCATCAGCACAAGGCGGTCTGGATAATATAGGAATCTGTTCAACGCCGCCGGGCTCTGTTTCGATATGGGAAGAATCTCCTTGACCAACACGAGGTCTGTTAGCTGAGAAGAATGATCAGCACAAGGACTCTCCGATGCCATAATTATTAAATACCAGGTTAACAGTAGCTAGCCCGGAATCGCCCAATGCTGCACGTAAAGTCCTCGGTCCCCATTCAAACAAGATTTCTCCGTTGTCGACTTTGATCACCTCAGAGTCTACCCAACCACCCAATCGATCATTCTTCTCATATATTGTGATTTTTGTATCGGATAGTAGCTTGGTCAGCCTGTAAGCTGTAGCGAGACCGGTGATACCGCCACCCAGAATGGCAACGCTGTTGGGGACAGGTTTGTCGACGTACAGGTCAGGGTCGATGGGTTGGTCTCCGGCGGTAGAGGTGAAGCGACGGAGGAATTGGGCATGCCTCGTTTGAGGCCATATTGCACGTTTCACTGCGTGCCTGTACAATGCATTGTGAGCACTCAGGCGCATCTCCAAAGGGAGCTACACCACGTGGTGCATGTACGTGGGAAGTAAAGAATGAGTGTGGAAGTAGTGTTTTCTACAAGTACGGAGTAGTGGTACTTTCGCTATGCTCGTCTCCTTGAACTTATTGGAGATGTATGATGCGTGCCCTCGGCGCACCTGCCTCCGATCTTGGCCGCCTGACGATCACCCGGGGATCGCGTTTTACAAGGCTTGCACGGGCTGCAAAAGCATAGGCCGCACTTTCGCGCTCCCTTGAGCCCTCGTCTGCTTCCAGGAGATCTGTGGCCGAGAGACCGGTTCAATATCGACGTAGTCCTCTCTAAACCTTCTGTTCCATTCAGGCCAGTATTCTCAGATGCCGTTCGAGGCAGGAGAGCCATGGCCGGATTCTGCCTGCTGACAGGTTGTTTTTTGGACGCTGCTTCATCTCAGACAGCGCAACTCGTCGTCATTACTGGATGGGCGCAGAGAGCGCTTCTCGCCGAGGTCAATTGTCCCCAAAATTTCCAAAGATCTTGAGACTTAAACCGGCGTGGTGCCTCATCATGTCGATTCATCAGTCGCAGGTCTAACAAAGTCTGCTTGCACTTCCGGCCCGTCATATCCCAATTTCTTCAGGTCACGCAGAAGTTCAGCTTCCTTACCGATCTTCATGATCTGCTCCGGCGATAACTTCTCTCCGGCCGCTCGCTTTTCTTTCAGTTCTCGAACAGCCTTCAATTTCTTCAGGGAATTTCGTATCTTCTTCTGCAGCTCGGCTTCTTGCGAAGCCGTCTCACTGCCTTGTAGCTTCGTAGGGTCCCGCCAATTCTCTTTGAGCTTGTCTACTTCGGAGATATTCGCCTGCTGCATGAATGAAGTGAGATCGTCCTCTGCTGCATCCCCAGCCCCATTGTCTGCTGCGGCTTTCTTACGAGCAGCCTCCCTTCGCTTGGCATTCTTGCTCTTCACCACACTGTCGTCTGTTACGAGTGAGACAGGTTGGGCTCCGGGCACACCACCTTTGCCCCTGCTCTTCCATGCCTCGGCACTGCGATTCTTGTAGGTCTCGATATCTTCGGGTGGTCGGTAACCTGGCCGCACCCTGATCTCTTTTCGGGTAGAACCGTCTGCGCGCTGCGAAGAAGGTATATAGGATGCACCGTCGGCGGTCGTTTCGATACCGGCTTTGCTGATGTTGGACATATTGTTACGGAACCCACGAAATCCGTCACTGGGGCAAACTGGCTCCCACAGTCACCTTGGTCAAGGGTGGTAAATCATGTTCGAGATTATTGGTTCATTCGAACTCGAATACACTGCAAGCGCTGATCATTAGATAAGAACCGAGTAAAGGCGTCAAATGTTATGCGGACAGTGTGCAACCAGTGTATGAAGCGAAAGATCAAGCATGCAAAATAGCTGATTTGCGGCTCGCAGGCTGGGGTTTACTGAGTAAAGGGCAGATTATCTTGCAGCATTGCTATTGGCGGATGGAACCGGCGACTATACTTAGAGCGGCGACAAGCGCTTCTCTTCTGGTTCGAGCTTGATGGCCTTGATGAGCTCAAGCAAGGTGAAATCTAAGGTACTGCCCGTAGTAAGTAGATGTCTGCTCTAACATGTCGCTTTAATCATCGCATTACCACGCGGATATCTGGTCAGTGTACTGTGTAGACTCATTAATTCGGCGGGACTCAGAAATCAAATCGGCTCGCAACCGCATGGGTTTACACTGCTCCCAGATCCACTGGTGGCCGGGTGCAGGTCTGGGTTACTTTGTTTGAGCGCATTGTTCATCATAGTCCCTTGAATAACGAAAAGAACAGGAATGTCTGAATTCTGCGACAGGTTGCGAAGGATGAAGCTGGGTATTAATAGTCATGTTCCCGGCGGCCAAGCATATCAAAGTTCGACCCCCCGCCGGAGTGATACCTGGTGGGTGCCTGGCCCGCCTGGTGAGAACTCGCACGAGCTGGGGTGAGCACAGGGCGGCATTGCCTTATTCCCAAACTGGGCGAAAACCTTGGCGGCTGAATTGAAGCTACCAAGCTGCAACTTCGACATTGTCTGATAGACCGACCAACAAGTCACCTGCGAACGTCCTCCAAGCCACCTTAAGTCCACTCGCGCCGTTGAGCGAACGTTCACACATTCACAATGTCGCTCGGGGTAAGCTACACTCTTCAGGACTCACCTGGAGCTCTACTAACTCCAACAGGCCCGGATCTCCTCAGGCCTTTTCAAGTACGATTCCATGTGAACCACTCCTTCCTGCATACTGACCGAGACAGCGGCATCTTTCGAAGGAATGCAGCTTTCCTAACGACCGTCTTTGCCGGCGCCTTCGCTTTTGAGATGTGAGCTTTGCAATTGGCAAGATGAAAGAGGAACAATTGGACTGATGGACTTCGCAGCGCGTTCGAGTCCGGCACCAACGCAATGTGGGACACTTGGAACAAAGGGGTATGTTAAGCGCTTACTTGTGCTCTGATGTTATGCTAGCAGCTCTAACCGGTGAATATAGCGGCAATGGAAAGACATTAAGCAGAAATACCTCACCGCGGGCGACGACGACGAAGAAGAATGATCCGAGCTGCATACTGGGCGAGTATAGACGATCTGGGGTTGCAAAGAGCGGAAGAGAACAAGTGACGACGAAGATATCCCAGTGGCATCGATTGCGACACACATTGTACATAAGGCTACGAATACAACATTCCAAATTGTTCAAAGCGCGAGTTTTCTGCATGCTGTCATACCGGTGCAGGTGCTGCATAGCCGAGACTTATGCTGAAGGTCTGGGAGTCTGATGCTGCTTTCACGTCGTGTGAAGGCGAGAAAGCACTCCGGCAAGCTTGTACTTTGTGGCTTGCGGCTAAGTCTTGGATTCGAGACTCGCAAGCTCCAGCATGGTCGAGGCAAGTACCTAATCAAAGGTAAGAACAGACGTCACGATACCAAACACCATGTCTGCAATGGTGGTTCCTCGTCGGCTCTGACATTTCACCGTGGTCTAATTTCGACAAGGCGAAGGGCGTCTCAAACTATGCGTCTATTGGCCGTAGCGAGCGAATTACTCTCTGGATTGATGATACCACAGGATAGATCAACGGGAGTTGGAACATTGGAAAGTCTGTTGCCCATTGGTGATGCTCCCATTCCCCAATCCCCATGGAATGGTCTACAGCTTGTGATAGCTTGATTTATGCACTGGTACTTGTCGGATAAGGCATGCCCCAGTGGCAGCCGCCTTGGAAGGATGTAAGGAGCTGGAGCGAATGAGACTTAATCACAACGCCACATATATCTAGCTATGAGAGAAGTTGCCAGCCTTGTTCATAGCACATTGATTTAGACAAGATCGTGGGAATGTTCTGTTGTCAAAGCGGCGTGAGAACATAGAATCCATGTGAAGATGCACCCCAGCCTTGCGGACTACATTACCCTCATTTCTCAAGGACTTCCGCAGTGCAGCAGGATGCCACATATAGAACCAGGCCACTAAACATCTTCCGTTCACTCTACCGCGCCGAACGAAACTACCAACACATTTCCCATTGCCACTGCCGTCACTCACCGGGCTCCTACCCGAAGCGACCATCGACTGTCACGCAACATTGCCGCCTACCAACATATCTAATCCGTCAACCGTTCCGACATCTCTCAGGCGCATCGGCTGCCTGATATACTGCGTACATTTTCCGAGTATTTCGGACCCTTCACTTGGGCCGCAGTGAGATTCCGACACGCAACATCCAAATGAAGACCACGGTCGCATTCCCATATCGACCATGAGTTTACAGACCTTGGGCCTGGACGATCAACTCCAGCAGGCTCTGTGTGACCATCCCCGACGACATGGCTACCGCTATACAGTCAGTGCGAGCGACAGCCTGTTAGAAGGCCTCTTCCGCTCACTCACAAACGATCGAGCAGACTACCTCCACGAACTCTTCCCGAATGGCTTCCCCTCTTCCTACAAGCTACAAGATGCGCAGGGAGTGCAAGAGAATGCAGAGTACACCGCGGCTGCCAAGGGACACCCGTGTGGCCATATATTCAAACCAGGAGAGGCTAGTTATCATTGCAGTACTTGTACCGACGACAGCACGGCAGTACTCTGTTCCAGATGTTTTGTGTCCAGTGATCATGAAGGACATCAATACACTATAACAATGAGCCCTGGAAACAGTGGATGCTGTGATTGCGGTGACGACGAAGCGTGGAAGAGGCCTGTCAAATGTGCGATTCACACAGCGAGAGATGACTGGATGACAACAGACGAGCTCGTCTCTCCTCTCCCAGCAGACTTGCAAGAATCGATCCGCATTACTGTCAGCAAAGTACTCGACTATTTTTGCGACGTAATATCTTGTTCTCCAGAAAACCTTCGGATGCCAAAAACGGTGGAAAGCGTAACACAAGATGAAGTTCGAAGTCGTATACAACCCGATAATCACGTCATTGGCGACGAGATCGAGGCCAATCCGGAATTTTGTTTGATCATCTGGAACGATGAAAAGCACACGGTTCGCGAAGTTCAGTCACAGGTAGCACGAGCATGTCATGCACGCGAGTTGTGGGGTCTTGCTAAGGCAGAGGAAGCCAACGACATCGGCAGAAGCGTCATCAAGTTTTCTCGTGATCTGAATGAGCTGACCAACATGGCCAAGATTATTGAAGAGATCAAGGTCACAGTCACCATCAGATCAGCCAGGGACACTTTTCGAGAACAGATGTGCGGAACAATAATTGACTGGCTGGCTGATATCGCTGGCTGCAGCATTGCCGGAGATAGTCACATTTTGCGCCGCATAATATGCGAGGAGATGCTACAGATCTGGCATATTGGTAGCGAGGCTTGGAACGCCAAGGTTGGAAAAGAGGATCTGGATGACCATGGTGGAGAAGACGATCGCGAGTTTCGACGGCGGGCAAGATTGATCTCGCTTGATCCAATCCAGTTTGCTATGCAGAGGATTGTGGCAGATGAGGACGATGTGCTCAGTGACGAGGATAACGAGCCATTGGACGCTGATGATGACGACGACGATGAGGACGAGCTCGGTGATGCAGAGGCTGATCGGGATGTGAACGATTTGATTCTTCGAGCATCAGTGTTTGAGGATGCGGATAGCGTCAACGGTCTGACCGAGCAGTCGGGCGATCCTGACACGACTGATGGTGCCGATGACATGGATACCGATGGTGAAGACGATGGCAATTTTCTGGACGTTGCAGAAAGAATGGACACAGACACAGCATTGCCTCCGCGACCTGCAGTCCCACTCGTGCAAACTACGGCTGGCCCAGGAAATGCTGTTCAGCTAGGTGGAGCGGTTTCTCCCACAGGTGTGGACACGAACGCCAATTACCTCAACATCCCTAGAACACCAGCTGCCTCAGCACGTTCGAACCATGCACAGTCTCCGCCACCAAATCATTGGAAGTCCTCAGCACCTGGCCAGAATGCGTCAGACTCCGGCGTACCAGTCTACGAAGATCTGACCAAGAACATCCGGGTGGATTCTATGATCTTGTTCGATCTACGCCTATGGAAACTTGCGCGGGCGAATATGAGAGACTTGTTCATCAGTACGCTGGTGAACATACCGCAATTCAAACGCATACTAGGATTGCGGTTTTCCGGATTGTACACAACACTTGCGCAACTCTATCTAGTAGCGGACAGAGAGCCGGATCATTCGATCATCAACCTATCTTTGCAGCTACTCACCACGCCATCAATCACAGAAGAAGTGATCGAAAAAGGCAATTTCCTGACCAACTTAATGGCGATATTGTATACCTTCTTGACGACGAGACAGGTCGGCTTTCCAAAAGATCTAGATCCGGGAGCAACTCTGGGATTCGATGCCGGATCGGTGGCCAATCGTCGGCTGTATCACTTCTTTTCTGATTTGAGGTATTTTCTGGCGTCGCCTTTCGTACAGGCCAAGGCTCGGAGTGAGCCCCAATATCTCTTCCAGTTTCTGGATCTGGCCAAGCTGTCCCAAGGGATCTGTCCCAACATCAGAGCTGTTGGTGAACATGTCGAGTATGAGACCGATGCATGGATTAGTGCCTCGCTTCTAACTCGAGATATCAATAAGTTATGCCGCCAGTTCGCAGAGGCATACTATGTCAATCAAAACAGCAGTACCGCAGCCCTCCGCGCCACGTGCGAAGCTATTACACATGCTGCAGGGATTGCAATCATCAACTCGGTCGGGCTCGAGCGGAGACGATTCGATCAGGCTGAGATCAAAGAACCAGTGAAGTTTCACACTGTCGGTCCGTTCGGGGATGCAGCCACTTTCAGCGTGGTCGACTTTGTCATTGAAAAGGGCTCGCTCAGCTTTCACCATCCGCTACACTACACTCTGTCGTGGTTGCTGGAATGCGGAAAAGACAGCAAAAATTCCATCGATTCCCTTCGCGACGCCGCGGAAACATTCCTTTCGCATCTACACGATACAGCGCTAGGTGCCCGAGACAACGCAATAAAGCTTGCCCTTGCTTCCGCTGACGATGCATTACTGGCCATGTTCGATTTCCCACTCCGTGTATGTGCTTGGCTAGCTCAAATGAGAGCGAACCTATGGGTTCGTAATGGCATGAGTTTGCGACATCAGATGATGCAATACAAAAGTGTGGCCCACCGAGACGTTGGTCATCATCGAGATCTCTTCCTGCTGCAGGCTGCACTCGTGACGTGTGATCCAAGCCGGGTGCTGGCCTCAATGGTTGACCGATTCGGCCTTACTGACTGGATGAAGTATGGCTTCGTTTCTCTGGAAATCTGCGAGGACAGCCAGATGCTGGATCTGGCAGAAGACTTTATGTATCTCTTGATCAACCTTCTTTCAGACAGAGATGCGTTGATTTCGGATCGAGACAATCCTGAGTCCCAGCTTCTGGCCGTGCGCAAAGATATTGCACATACCCTGTGCTTCAAACCACTGTCGTACTCAGATCTTTGTGCTCGTTTGACGGAGCGTGCGCAAGACCATGAGAAGCTACAGGATGTCCTTGAGCAAATGACCAGATATCGTCCACCAGAGGGTCTGCACGACTCTGGCTTATTCGAGCTCAAGGAAGAGTATTTGCAGGAGTTAGACCCATACAATTCGCATTTCTCGAAAAACCAGAGAGATGAGGCAGAGAATATCTACAAGAAGTGGATGGCAAAGAAACTGAAGAAGTTACCTGATGACATTGTTCTGGAGCCTAAGTTGCACCCCATCCCGTGTGAGGCATACAGCAACCTCTGTCGAGTGGTGCATACTTCCATTTTCGCAGATGTCATGCATAAAGCTCTCTTTTATGTTGCACAGGGACACAAGGCCAAGAACGGCGTATCTGCGACTCGCGTGGAGGCTTTCCTACAAATCGTTCTACAACTAGCGCTCATTGCTACCCTGGAGGACAATACTGACGAGTACGGCAATGACTCGTCCTTTATTAGCAATGCGATTGCATTGCACTTACCAGCGCACGGTGAATCCCGCTCCACCATCGTTGATCAGTTGCACAAAATATGGTCGATGGAAGAGTTTAGCGCTTGCAGGAGCAAGGTCAGGCATGTGTTGAGACTCTTCAATCAGAAGCGACCGCATCAATTTGGCAGCACTACTCAACATCTTGATTTCCCCATTGGCAGATTTGATACCGGTTCTCCTGCCAATGTCGAGATTGAGATTGAAGCCAAAAAGAAACAAGCTATGGAACGCAAAGCGAGGGTTATGGCTCAATTTCAGCAACAACAACAGAGTTTCATGGACACGCAAGGAGTGATCGATTGGGGAGACGAAGATCTGGACTTGGTAGATGAGGAGTTGCCAAAGTCGACAGAGACGCGTCATTGGAAGTATCCTTCAGGTCTATGCATACAATGTCGCGAGGATACATCAGATTCTCGGCTGTATGGCACGTTCGCCATGGTCACCGACGCGCATGTCCTACGACAAACCGATACATCGGATGAGGACTTCGTGGGAGAACTATTTGCCATACCAGACCACTTGGACCGTTCGATTGAAAACATTCGTCCTTTTGGTGTTGCTGGGTCCAATCATGACGAGCTCAGACGTCTCAACACCGAAGGGGAAGAGGTCACGGTCGATTTCCAGGGTCTCGGTAAAGGCTGGCCCAAGAATTGTACCATGAAGGGCCCAGTATCCACCAGCTGTGGCCACATCATGCATTATGGATGTTTCGAGAACTACTACCAGTCGATCACCAGAAGACATTCTCAGCAAGTTGCTCGCAATCATCCGGAAAGAATAGCTCTGAAGGAGTTTGTGTGCCCTTTGTGCAAAGCGCTCGCAAACACATTCTTACCGATCATATGGAAACATTCACAACAATCATACCCCGGCTCTCTGAGCGTTTCCCAAGAGTTCGACTTCTTTATGGACAAGGACATCTCCCGGCTCACGGCTGACTCTGTTCCAACTGACAGTAGCACATTTGAGACCCTTGCTTCACAAATGTATTCAGAGACATTGGACACGTTTGCGAACAGCTCATTGACTCCAGCTATCGCTTTGTGGCAGGCTGGAGATCTAACAATCAGTCCCACAAGTCCCGCTTGGGCGGAAAGACCCGAGTTGGCAGCATTCGCCGAGCTTTCCAGCATCTATGGTCGTCTGCGAGAATCGCTCGCTATCACTGCAAAGACGAATCAACTCGTGAGTTCTGGCAAGGATTGGCCGGTGAATCACTTTCATATGCTCGTCGACACGCTTGCCAATACTATTGCCACTGTCGAGATTGGACATCGGGGACGAGAAGCCGAGTTCGGCACGTCTCTCCTAACCAGCATCCCTCCACAGACGCTCAGTCATCTACAGATTCTTTCGTCTACATTGAGCGCTTACACTGTTACTGGAGCATTGACCGTCCTTGGTTCGGCCAAGTCTCAACTCAAGGGGCTCTGTGATCACATCGAACGTCAATTGGCCGGAGTTGTGACAGGAGAAGAGTCCCAAAAGGATAGTCCTGATCCAGCTTGGCCTCTTCTTCGTACGGATGCTTTCCAGTTCTTGGTCCAGTCGACCATGGTATTATGCCCCGTCCGCCGTCTTGAACGTCGCCACTTCCTGCAGCTTTCACTTACCTTGGAACTCATGCGCGTCGTGCTAGCATTCATGCTCGACCCTAAAGCATTCTTTCGAGCGAGCGACCAATTCTTTCAAGGTCATATTCGGCATGCGGCGCCATTGCACCCAGAACCCGACGAAGTCCGCAGTATGGAGGGGTTCGTTGCTTGGCTAGATCACCAGCTCCAGCAGATTGATGTGACTGGAGGTGGGAGAGTCGAAGTGCTCCGAGATACCATTCGACGGATGTCTCCAAACGAGTATGGAGCATTGTGCAAATTGTGCAAGGCCTATGCTCTTGTCTTCCTGCGGAAATCGGCTGTTTTCTTCCATGTCGCGCACGGCGTTGATTTCCCCACTACAGCAGGCTCGGAAGCCAGCCTACCAGAGCTTGATCGACTCCTGCACTTCTTCCACTTGCCAGATATCCGAGACATACTCTTGTCGTTTGATGAATTCTCGGTTCATGGAGCTCTGAAAGCGCGAGCGAGTGTTTGGCTGGCCGATTGTTACAAGTACAACATGGCCACAGCGGAGTCAGAGCAACAATCATGGAGGACAGGTTCACCTTTCGGCATCAAACTCCTTCATCCCGCGCCTCTTGAGCTGATTGGACTTCCGAAATACTTTGATACGTTGATGGAAGAATCCCATCGACGCAGGTGTCCAACAACAGGAAAAGAAGTATCAGACCCGGCATTGTGCCTGTTTTGCGGCGAGATCTTTTGCTCGCAGACGGTCTGTTGTCTTACGAAAGAGATGCGTGGTGGGTGCAATGCTCATCTGGACAAATGCTCGAGCCCGATTGGCATGTTTCTGTTCGTCCGGAAATGCCATGTTGCGTTGTTGCATGTCGTCAAGGATCCGAGGATGCTTGACCATGACCACGAGAGAATTGGACGGGGGATTCAAGCACTGCCGCCTGGGTCTCTGACGTTGAGTCATGGGTCGTTCTTCTCGGCACCCTACCTGACCAAGCATGGGGAGACGGATTCTGGGTTGAGGTCGAAACATCAATTGATTCTGAACCAAAAGCGCTATGACAAACTTTTGAGGGATACTTGGTTGATGACCAATGGCAGCATTTGGAGCACCATTGCGAGGAAGCTGGAGAGTGAAGTCAACGCTGGTGGATGGGAGACGCTCTAGTCATTCCGAGAACGCTGTTGCTCATCACTAACTTGTAATTTTGCTTCATGATGGATACAGCGAGGCTGGTAGCCTTAGGGCATGAATGTTCATAGACTTACGGAGCATGAGACACGATGATGACGGGCGCCTGATGATAATTGTATCGTAGGCCTACTTAGACAACGCATACCTTGGGCTCAGCCTCGAAATTGTCATGTTTGATAAACATGTTTTGATCGTCGGGTCTTTCCAGGACCAGCGGTAAAGAGACGGGCCACCAGGCGTTACAGGCTGCGAATAGGTAGGCACATCTTGACATGCAGCAGGCAGCGGATGGTGTTGGCAAGGCTGGGTTCTGGGTGTTCACTTGATACGGGTTCGTGATTGGTTGAACTCGGCGGCTACACCTGGGCGTCACTTTTTGTTTCACATGGGTTCTCCGTGTTTCATGGCCCAGTGAGTGTCTCCAATGGGGATGTCACATCGTGATGAGAGATTGGGTTTGGCCGTTGGTCGAGGCCGGCCCGGATGAACGGTCGAGTCCCCCAAGGGCTGTATGAGCGCTCTTTGTGGAAAGGTCGAAGGCCTTCGAGGGCCGTTGTGGCAATGATGCAGCCGCCCGGTGTTGCAGGACGTTGAGACATTAAGACATTAAGGTGAGTTGCGGCTGCCTGCGCGGTTCGTTGAACAACAATCTCTATCTATCTCTTCCTCGGTGGTTTTGATTTCCTGTCGGTGTGGGATTTTACTGTTGGACAGAACAACGATCGAAGATCCTTCTTATCTGGTGCGGACTCCTACGTGTGACAACGATCGTAGTGAAGGTGTGGCTTTGCCCGAGCAAAGAACGACGCAACGAAAAAGGAATTTGCCTTCCAATATCGACTTCACAAGCGAGTGGAACTACACCGTCCTGCAAGGGCTTGCCGACTCTTGCGCTTTGTGTTTACGCGTCGGTACATCGGAGACTCGCAAACCGAGTGCCACGACCTGACTGAGCGGGACATACACTTGCGCCTACACCCACACTAGCAGGGCATTGAGCAGCCATGGCCACGCACCTCCATCGACCGAGCACAAGCTGGCCGGCGGTGTTGTTCTGTCTGGTGATCTCGCAGGCGGGCCGAATCCTCGCCCAGTCTGGTGACGGGGGAGGTGCGTCGGGCGTGGAACCGGGAGATATTGGAGGCGGTGCTCCGGGAACGGGATCCCAAAACGTTGGTGCGCAGGGGTCAGATACAGGCTCGGTGAAATTGAGTGTTGGCGCCACGGTCGCGATTGCGGTCGTTGTAAGTGTGGTTGTGCTTCTTGGTGGTAAGTCATCTTTTCCATTCGGTGCTTTCGGGGGGGAATCATGAGTGCCTTTGTTTTGTGCCGGGTCGATGTGGCTGATCGTGGTGCCACTAGGGACGACTGCGATCCTATTCTTCCTGGCGAAGAAGAGGCAGTGGAAGATCAAGGAGGGGTTGAGACGGTCGGCGAGTAAAGTGAAGAGTGCGGTAAAGGCTGTGACCACGCCGATTACGCCGAAGAGGATGACGTTCTCGCCGATTGAGAAGAGGAACAACAGGGCGGCGCGCGTGCAAGAGATGAGGAAACATCAGCACGCTGCTCCGGAGGGCTTGGGAATCAAAGCCGATGTCAGTGGACAGGGCGAGAGGGATCTTGGTCTTGATGTTGAGAAGGGGTTGCCGTCGTCCGCTGTAGCTGTGGTGAGTGGTGGTGGTGGTGATCATGACCCCAAGGCAAATGAAGGACAGAAAGTACGGAGCAAGAGTGACACCACCAGGGGGAAGGACAAACCCAGGCCGCCCAAGGTGGAGATTCCGCCGAGTGCGTTTGAGATGGATAGTCCGAAGACGCCGATGTGGAAGAAGGTGTTTGGACGGTAGTCGTGGTACTGATGGGAGCAGGTGCAGGTTGAGGTGCGAGATACATTCCTGGAGTGAGGCTACGGAGTACACGAGTCTTGAAAGTGTGGTATGGTGTGTCCCAGGGGACCTCAGGGACATGGAGTGAACATGATGGGAAACACATGGCATGCATGAAATTATGATGGTGGCAATGGATAATGAGGAATGAGTATTCTTTCGGATAGTGAAGAGCAATAGGATATGTTTGAACAGTAGAATAAGAACCTGTTGTTGTTTGCTGTTGCTGATGCTGGCAAGGCTGAGGCTACGGGGAGTCATGTGACCGTGATTCGTAGGTGTTTTGTGTTGTGCTTATCTTTGACGCGCCTCCTCGTCTTCTCCTCTCCTTCATTCCGTCTTTCTTGCAGCTGGCAGCGCAAAGACATAGGAGGCTTGTATTGTCAGAAATTGCCGTCAGGGACCATTCGCTCCTAAAGTTGGACCTCGATTCCAAGATTAATTGTACCTGGTTAGAATGGCGCGTCGAGGTTTCTGCGTCCAAAGACCTCAGCATCCTCCGGTGGCCAACTCTGAGAGTGGTTGACCGTGAGACATCTCAGAGAATGAATGCAGTCTATTGCCATGGATATATCTGTTGATGTGCTTCCTAAGTGCTGCTTAAGGTGAGAAACAAGGTGGGAAGGCCTACCTAGGTAGGTATGAAGGAAAGTGCAGATGGCCACCCAAAAGTACTACTTGGCTTGACTTCCTCCTGCCTTGCTCTGAGGACTGATGTTCTTTTACACCTCCCACTTTTCATCTCACTCTTCATCTTACTCTTCTACGACCTTTCACTCTTTCTTGTCTGCTTCTGCTTCAGATCATTCTCAATCTGGATTTTCCTATCTTCGCTTACCTGGTTACAGGTGTCGCTTCCTTTGTCGAGATAACTACTGATTTGCTATCTTTTCCCACCTCAATTTTCACTTCGTTGTTTCACGCATCTGACCTTTTGAAGCGAGCAATCATGCATCAAGTTGCAAATCATCCTGCGAGTGCAGACAACCATCGAGATCAACGTCAATCTGCTCCTGCTGACATCCATCACTCGGACATCGATGACACCATCGAGGAGGATGGTGACTTCGATGATACTCCCACTGATGACGATGTACTTGATACGACCTTGGCCTCAGACAATATCGAAGAAAGCCCTTTGACGAAGAGTCTTGCTAATCGAAGCCATACCCGAACCACATCACAACCGATTCTTGCTGGTACCAAACTGTTTTCTCGCCCAGTCGATGACCACGAGCATGGTCAAAGTCAGACCAATAACCCTATGGACCAATTCAATTTTGTCCCTAGAAATATGAAACTACCCATGATGGCGCCACAGAGGCAAACGCCGTTGTCTGTCGAGACTCCGACACAACATGGAGATCACGCCTATGGTCACAAGCTCTCACCGTCCTACCCTTCCATCAGGTAAACTGACTTGCAAATCCACAATTCTTCAAGGTGCTAATGATATATCTCCAGTACGACACAAGAACAGGCCACTGCCAGCTTTCAGCATGATACAGCCCAACCAAATGTCTCGGCCATCATTTCCCACGGAATCCAGGTATATCAAGAGACTCGTGATACGTCATCATCCTCTGCAATGTCCGGACCCGTGCATGCGGACGTTCCTTGTCAACCCAGTCGTCGCTCTCTCTCTAGCCAAGCTCAGGGCTCAGAATCTCACAGCGGAACGCTCCAGGAAGAGGAGGACCCGGGACAACCACTTCTTGAATCTGACGATGGCCATGCGTCAATCCAAGAGGAGGAGTCAGAGCATTCCACTGATGCCACTGCCGTTACTCAGATGGCGGCAGCCCGTATTCAGATGCCACCGCCGGCTACCCCTCGGGTCGCTACAGTCGATCTCACCACACCAACATATACAGGCCGGAGACAAGCACCTCGGAATGGTCAATCGAGTAGAAGACGTCCCACAAGAGCTGGTGGCCCTCCCATACACGGTTCAAGAATCATGAAGACACCCATGCGGAGCCCCGCGCGTCATTGTCATCAACGACCGCAACTCATGTCTCCTGTCTTCGATGAGCCCCGCCAACCAACAGAAGAGGACCTTCTGTACCTACTCATGGCTCGTGCCAGACACAAGGACGAAGAATTGCACAGAGCTGGGCAGTTGGAAGAAGAAAAAGAGCGGCTCCGCGTGCAGAATCAGGCTGCAAACGCCAATCTCCAGCGAGCTTTGAGCCTCCACGCAGAGAGTGAAGCACAAAACAACACGCTTACTCAGAACCTGACCGCTTTCAAGGAGAAATACTACAAATTGAAAAAGTGGGCTCTGGAAGCTAACGAAGACTGCGAGAGGTTGTCCAACACGACCTCTGGTCTCAAGAAATCTCTTGCCGAGGTGGTCCGAGACAGAGATGAGCTTGTCTCACAAGTGTACCATCTTCGATCGAGTTCTGCGAAGGCCACGGAACAGATAGGAACCCTACGTTCTCACGTTGCGATCGTGAAGAGCGAAGTTCAGAAGCAAAGTGACGCGTTGAGCCAGCTCTACGGTCAATATGTGGAACAAAGGAATCATCTCACAGATGAGAAGAATAGATGCAGAAAGTTGGATACACACATACTGTTCCTCGAGCAGGAGAACAGCACGAGATCCAAGAGATCAAACCTTGAGCTTGAGTCACTGACAACCAGATTCGAAGAGATATCTAAGAACCTTCTGCAACTAGTTCGTGTGACAGAAGACTCACAAACCATGAACGAGGAGTCATTCAGAACTGGCTCCAACATACTACAGTCCATAGCTGACAAAGACCTTACCACGAATGCCGATTTGCAGCCCATCCGGAAGGCTTTGGGCACAGTGAACAGCACGATCGAAGCAGCTCCAAAGTTCGACATTGATCGCTTTCAGGAAAGCATATCAACTTTGCAGAAGGGGTGGCAAGCAAAGGCTTCGGCAGAGGCTTCCAATTTACTCTCGGTTACTCAATCAGGCAACGCAGACCTTGTCGAGGCCCAAATGCAGGTGGCTCGACTACAGGAAAGAGCAATACAGTACGAGGGCATATTGGAACTACTTACCCAAGCGAGAAATGCAGCGGAAGAGCGTGAGAACCAGGAGCGCACCGAAAACAAGAAGACTCTGGACGAATTGAGAGCTTTTGGGGATCCCAAAGAACTCAAAAAGCAAATCACAGTTTTCCAGAATCAAGCGGGTGAATTCTCTACCCGGTACTTTGCTGCACTGGAGATATCGAAACAGGAACTAGACAAACAACAGCAGGATATTCAGGACCTTCGCATGACGCTTCCAAAGGCTGAACAGGAACGTGACTTTCTTCGAAATGCGGCCGCGGAAGCCAAGGAGGATTTGCGGCGCTGCAACAAGCAGATCGACGAGCAAACAAAGCGGGTATGAGCCTTTAAACTTGCTGGTGGTGATCGTGTTGCTAACCAACGCAGTCAAACTCTTTAGAAAGCGAGATCCGTAATCTGCAGAGCGGCCGGGACAAAGCTCACAAAACGTCCCAGGAAGCGATCGAACAGCTGGAGAGAGACAAGTCAAAGTTCAAGAATACGCTGGAGAAAGTTGAGGCGGAGAAGAAGACGATTGCTCAAGAGAGACACATCCTGCAGTCTCAGATTGCCTCTCTTAGAAGAGAAATCCTGGATGCAGCAGAAACTGCTCGCAAGCTAGCCGAGACAACCACGATACTCGAGGCGACTAAAGCCGAGTGCGAGAAGCTGAAGAATCTCCAATCGCAATTCGACGCTCTCAAGCAGGTCTCGCACACTCAGCAGGAGGAGATTAACACAAAAACGATGGACGTTGCGACCCTGCGGGACCAGGTCTCTGAGCTTCGTCGAACAAATACGAACTTGGAGGGAGATGTACAGCGTTCGCAGAATCTGGCGAAAGACATAGATTCGTTGGAGACTGAGCTGCTCGACGTGCGCAAGCAGCTCCAGAGAAAAGCCATCGTTGAGGCCGAAAAAGAGCGACTCGAGTCCGAGCTTGCCGTTAGCAGAAATCAGGCTTCAAAGGTAGACTCGCTGCAGCAGGAGAACGAACAGCTCAATCAGACCTTGGCCTCAATCTCAAGAGATTTGGCACAAGCTCGGAAGGAGGGTGTGGAGGTTGCTTCTCTGAACCAGACGATCGCAGACAAGGACGAAAGCCTTGCCATACTCACAAAGCAATTGGAGGATGCCACAATCCAATTCGATGAAAATGCGAAGAACAAGGTAGTGTTGCAGTACAAAGACGAGCATATTGCCGCGCTGGAGCAGGAGAAAACGAACCTCGAGCAGGAGCAGTCGGCTCTCCAGCAAGAGAAATTCAACCTGGAGCAGGAGAAGTCAGCTCTTCAGCAACAGTTGATGAAGTGTGAGGGTGAGCTCTCGAATGCTCTGCTGGACCACGAAGCACGCCAGTCGAATCCACAAAGAAGGGTGGCGGATCGATCTGGAAAAGGAGCGTCAGCAGTCAAGCACTCTGCCTTTCATGAACAAGTCGAGCGCGTGGAGGGCGCGGAGTATCTCGAAGACGGGATTCTTGGGACTCAACGAGATCCCACCCCCCAGCCAACGGGCAGTACAACAATTGTGCCGGAGACACAATTCGACCAACAACTTGAAGCTCAAGGCGGCCAGAACAGCTTGCTGCTCGGTGAGGACCTGTTGAATGAGGATCTGTCAGATTTGACTAGCCTTCCAGAAGAATCTGATCACGGAGATGACGAGTTTGATCCTGATCAAGAAATCTTTGGAGCACAATCGACGCAACAGAGCCAGAGGACCCAACCAGAAGAGGGACAATCTGATGGACATCGTCAAGTCCTTCAAAGAGCACCGTCGAGTGTCTACAGCTCACAAAGTGAGCAAATGCTGTTAGACCAGGTCGCCCAGGATGAGGCTCGGTCTATGTCCGGGACATTCATGCGATCGACAGCTTCCAATCTGGGCCTTGATACTGTTCAAGAGGAGACATCTATGCAAGAGCCACAAAGCAAGATCCTACCTCGCAACCGTGGGAATCTGGATACTGGTCTTGGTGCCAGGAGATTAAGGAGCGAATCTCGGGCACGCGGTAGAGAATCGACGCCGTTTCCAGAACCCAGCCCCGAACCCCGTCTCAATCGCGAATCGACACCGTTTGTTGCTCGAGAGCGATATCAGCCGAACTCGGCAGCCAAGCGGCGGATAGAACGTGACGACACTTCTGCTGCGTCCGAAGGTGTCAGCAAACGATTCAAGCGCACGCCCGCGAATCTAGAAGTCAAAGTGCCCAACACTCCATCTGCAAAGACTCGGTCAGGCGACCAAACACCGTCCACGCGCTTGAAAACCAGCCTCCGGCGGGGCAGCAGCGTGGTTGGTACCAATGCTCCGGCTCCTGGTAAAAATCTGCGAAATCCGAAAAGTCAACGAAAAGGATCTCGCCAGGACAAGTACGCAAATCGGTTCGCTGCTGAGACTTGAAAGTTCTGCTTTGCGGTATGCCACCATCCCCGGAAGGCTGACGGCAACGTGGGATTTGACGGATCGGGAATGTATGCAGATTCTGCTAGGTTTACTTGTGATCATCTGCAGGAGTGGCCGAGAAAGGGGGAAAGTCGGTCATGGGAGGAGCAAGTTGGTGGAAATATTCTATCAGAGAACATGAATTTTTACCCGAGAGGGCAAGCAACCTGGGATGCCAATGATGATAAAGATGGACGAGCAGATGGTGGGAATATGTTTTGAAGACAATATGAAGTTGAGGATTTCAGTCCGAGACAGAGACACCTTCTAGCGGTCTTATCCTGCTAGCCAGGAGGACTTCTCAAGGCTGTCTCAGTAGTTGCTGCAAGGCCTCTTGTATCATTACATAGCATTTCATATCATATCATAATCCTCATAGATTTCGTTGCGTTTGTGAGGACATGGATTTACCTCATTGCTTCGACCTTGGCCAACACAAGATTCCGAACTTGTACCAGGATGGGTGGCAGACGATGGGTTATTGGTTGTCAATGAATGGATAGCACTTTGCTCACAAGTGATTGTCGTTTGGCCCTGCTTGAATGTTGCCTCACAGTTTGCTGCTCATTGAACCTCTCTGCGCCACGTCCTCCTCCTCACTGAGAACGAAATACCATTTGATTCCCAACATGTTGGTCCATCCGTCACCACAGAGACCTTCTTTGCTCACCATATCCAGCATCTTCGCAAACCGGTCTTTCCCAGTCACTTGGATAGTGATACTCTCCAGTCCCTCCGATTGTGATTGTCCGCCGGGGACTCCGGGGACGAATTTCAATCGTGCGTTCGTGAAGACCAAGTCACTGTTCTGTCGGGTGATACCGAAATACTCCTCCCACTGCTGTGCGGCTGCTTCGGTGTCAGACTGGTCGGTCTGTCCGGGCGCTAGACGACATGTGGCACTGAGTAATCTCAGATGGGAGCAGCGTTTCATGGCCGAGGAGTAGCTGGCGTAATCGGGTCCGCAGGCGTGCCAGGGGCTGTGAGGGCTGGCCAGGGGAGTCGGGTTGCTGGGGGAGGGAGTGTGGGAGTCGAGTTCGGGCATCATGCCTCCTACATAGTAGGTAGTTAGTACTTTGTGACGGGATTCATTCAAATTCCGTCTACGATATGGAATTTGGAAGAGAGAGAAAGACGTCGATTCGTGCTGCCATGAGGGATATGAATCAGTGGGTGAGGGGAGGGACCTTACCAGCGATGCCCTTTGGGTGATACTGGATACATTGCACATCATCATGCGAGTGGCTGAAAATGACCTTGGCCAGACCTTTGGATTCGATGTGCGTTCGTCGGGCGCCCGCGTCGAGTGTCTGCATGATGATCATGTAGCCGCCATCGCCGCGTTTCTCGAGAAGGCGGCCGACTGTGGTGTCCGTGCCGGGTTGGAGGGGGGAGCAGACTTCGATGATGTCTCCGCCGATGGCGACTAGATTTTGCTCTGTCTGTCAGCTCGGGTTCGGGTATTTGTATTTGTAAATGGCGATGGGTGGTTGGGTATGGGGATGGGGATGGACCTAGGAAGTTCTTGATGCCCCATTGTGCGACTTGTGGATCTATGTAGACGACTTCCGTGCCGAGAATGGTGGTCTGTCACGTTGTTTAGTGGTGAGTGAGTGAGTGAGTGAGTGAGTGAGTGAGTGAGTGAGTGATGCAGGGCATGGAAGATGAGCGAGCGAGCAAGCCAGGTGGTAGGGATCGGGCTCGGGTCGAGGTCGAGGTCGGCGGCTTACCAGTAAGTATTTTGCTCGTTCGATGTCTTGGGCGATTAGGGCAATCTGTCTCAGCCTGGTAGGCGAGGGTGCTGGCGTTGTGGACATTTTTTCTTTCAGGTACTCGTGTTCATTCACGCGAGACTGTCCGAGTCCCTGGTGGGGATGTGGCAGACTTCAAGTTCGAGCCTCACTCGCCCAGGGGTGGTCAGCGGTCGGACACTGAGGATGGAAGTTTGCAGCATACGCATGGAAAGTACGGGAGAGGTTTTGTAACAGACAGACAGACAGATACTACATGGTTTGCGAAGGGTTGATAAGTTAATAAGCTGATGTCTCTGGTCCCGGTTGGAGACACAGTACTGGACCTCGGCATCAAGTGTGTCTCAGCCTCGTTGACAAGGCTGCGCAAGTTGGATCTGGTAGGAAACAACAATTTCACAGCAGTCCGGCAGGAGCATTCGCTGTTCGACGACTAAACTAGACGAGGTATCTCAGAGGCTCCAAAACGAAAATGCCAACTCAAGCAGGAAACTTCTGAACTTTTCTAACACCTGGAACAGTTCAATGGGCTTACAACTTCGCACTACCCTTGGACTTGGCTGTATCTCTCGTTGTTAGCTCGAATGACACTCTGACCGTCCTGGATAGAGAGATGAGTCGGGGCAAAACTCACACTCCAACAAGCGACTCTTCTCCATGAACCTCTTTTTCTGCGCGTCTTCGGTGATCCTCTCTGCCAACGCATCGAGGGCATCGTACACCGCCAGCAACCTATCCCGTCTGAGCGGAAGGTTCTGCAATCTCTTGGCCTCCATCATGCTCTTCCCATCATTTACATCCAGCTGCTCCTCGAGAAACTCGACGACTTTTTCGTGAAAGTGCTGTGCGGGGCCCGGCAGGATGCGATTGACCATGCCCCAATTCTCGAGCTCCTCGACGCTCATTTTACGTCCGAACATGAGCATGTCATTGGTCCGGTGCACGCCCATTGAGTGAGCGAAAGAGGTGGCGGAGCCGAATTCGGGGACCAATCCAAGTGCGGAAAATGGGACTTGTAGATATGCTCCCTCGGCGGCGAGGACAATGTCGGCAACCCCCGTGAACCAGGCCGCACCGCCGCCGACGGCTGGGCCATTGAGAGCGAGGACCAGGACCTTTTTGTGGTCGATCATGGAGCGGAGGAGTTCGATGCCTAGCAGGGGGGGGGGAACATGTGCGAGTTGAGTGACGCGGCCTCCTGAAACTTGATATACTGCCAATGCAGGGGATGCGAGGGCAGGGGGTTGTAAGGCAGTAACTTGGACGTGCTTACCTGATGCTCCTACATTCGCCATGAATGCGATCTTCTTCTCCGCTGGCGTGGCATATTCGACAGCTTGTTGAGAGACCGATGCTGCGAAGGGGAAGTGCAATTAGCAATCTGCGGGTTCGGCTGGGTGTGTGCGGACGAATAGAGACGAGACGGGACGATTAAAAAGCCCCCCTGATACCCTGTGAATCAAAGCATAGTCACGTTAATGGACAAAACGGTTGACGTTGACATACCTTTGACATCCGCCCCGGACGAGAAGAACCTGCCTTCCCCTGTGAGCACCGTGAAAACGGTGTCCGGATGTTCGTTCAACTCCCTCAGCGCGGAGACCAGATCGAGCATTAATCTGCCGCCGAAAGCATTGAGAGATTTGGGTCGATTTAACTGGGACATTGGATACATTGTCAGCAGGGGCGGTTTTGTCTCGAGCCTGGACGGAGTACTGCCGTGTGTGGCCGTACCTACCTTGATGATGCCAATCTTGCCCTTGATTTCGAAGATGATGTCCGTATACTTGTACTTGCTGCCCGTCGCCATACTGGGCTTTTGGGATGCTGATGCTGGTACGAGTGCTGGTGGTTGTAGCGATCTTACGACCTCGTCAGGTAGAGAGTAGTCTTCGACGGGATCGAATTGCGCTCCAAGGTTGCGTAAGAAAGACCACAAGAACTGAAGTGAGGAATGCTGATGATTGACCATGAACGACGGTGGACGGAACTGGCTGTTTCTTTTGGGGTGTTTATTCGGTGCCTACACAGTATCTCCCTCGCAGGTATATGGTAGTTGTTGTAAGACGATTTTACCCCTCAAGTCATCGCATAGCCGTTGCATCCCTGCCTTGCCTCGGCATTGACTTGTTTTAACAGCCTTCGACTTACCCCCTTCGCTCCAACGGTCGTATTGGTCTTTCATTCCTTTTTGGGCCTCATCACTCGATGAGGTCTGTGGGGCGACCTTTCAGGGTCCTTTGGAATCCGCCATGCTGCAACGTTTTGTTCCTAAGGTCACAGCATCTGACGATATCTGCTCTACAGACTATCCTGACATGTCCACCAAGTGTTTCCATTTCCGAGCAAACCACGGAGCTATAGCCCAACTGCCACTCTCCCATGGATGGCCGCAGTGTCTTACACGTCTTTCGTCATACATGATATACTCGTCTCCTGTTAGCTCGCCCGTCCCACGGAACCTGACGCCCTGCCTGACGTAGACATCCTTCTTCAGCTCCTGGACACCATCGAAGCCTGACCGTGACCGAGACGTTGAGCCAGCTGCACCTTCTGCTTGCTGAGCAGCACGAACATTCAGCATCACGGCCGTCTCTCTCAGCCTCGGCAGCGGTAGTAAGTCTATGCAGGCGTGGTGAGGAAACAAGACCTGGGCCAAGCATGGTCGCAGAGGACCGAGAAATGCTAGCTGTGGATCCGAAGCAAAGTCCGCATCGAAATTTGTCGACTGTACTGCGGATGCCGAACCTGCCGGTGGTGTAAGCACCAGAGACAACGAGGGCTGGTAGAACGGCGACATGTACTGCGGATCCGTAACTCTGTCGATGTCGATGCCCAGCGCGAGAGCGTTAAAGAGGCATGCGGCTAGGGTCGAGGTGACCCCGTGTGGCCAGAGTGCAGGCTTGGGGTGATCTCTCATAAAATTTGTCAACTCTGAAGAGGGCGTGCGACGTTTTGGCACGAGCGATTCGTGGGCAGGGAGTAGAGTCTGCGGGGAAGTGAAGGTGAACGGCGCCTCTTTGGTGGTACAGAAGGTCGAGTCATGTTGGTGCTGCAGTCCATCTAGAGGCCCCTGATCTGAGGTACTTAGAGTAGGTATGTCCTGGTTGGAGGAGTCATGGGTCCGGTCCACGATCTCGATGTCAGTTTCGGAAGACCTCTTGTTGACATCCGGTCCTCCTTCAGTGGGACGCGGCGCAAGCTGCCTGGACGTAGTGTTGGGTGGCAGTCGGTTCTTTGCCCTATGCCGTTCTCCTGAGAAGACGTCAGAGCTACGGCCAGCTCCAACCACGCGAAGAAGAAACTCACGGAACGCTCTTTGTGCCCGACGATTCTGCTCCCGCCGCGCCTCTGTGATGGTGTTTTTACGAAGGTTCTTATCTCCGGCGCCCTGTTCGACATGTGGTGCAGCAGTGTGGCTCCTACAACGCATGCTTGAGCTGGAACATCTGCTTCCGCCCAGCCGCCAGCTTACCAGAAAACAAGGGGAAGTGAAGAGTGCTGGTGTGTAATCAAGATCAAGGTGGTGGTAACCTGCAAGGGGCGGGGTCGGGACAACTTGCCTCCGATTACTCTCCTCTCCTTTGCTACCTAACTTAGGTAAACATCACTGCCACCCAACTGCAGTATCCGTGCAGCGACCACCTTCTTTTGCTAGGTGTGTATATGCTTACGGTTTTTGCCCAATCAGAGCACAGGCTCCTGATATGGAGAGAAACACTCGGGGACGACTCACCTCCATCGCTCCATGATGCTCCTCAAAGGTGTAAGCAAGTCGGGAAGCATAAATTCCAACGATCACAATGCCCACGTCTAGAGCAGAGAGAATGTCTACTGGAAATCCCCAATCGGTGCTACCAATTCTAACCCTAGACTCGGAATGCCAGCGTCCAACAAGAAAATCATCGCCATCGTAGGGGCAACGGGGAGACAGGGCGGCAGCGTTGCACGTACTTTCCTCTCGGCGCCCCAGTCCTTGCGCTGGCAAGTCCATTGCCTCACGCGCAATCCCTCGTCTGAAGCTGCCAAGTACGTATACCAAACCCACCGTTCCCCCCTTTCATCAGGATGCCAGACGCAGCTGTGGAAGTGCATCCAGTTACACCCGACGTCGAACACCCCTAAGTCGTCTGGTCATGTTTGGGTGCTAACTGTTAGTAGAGGCCTTGCTGCCCTCGGCGCGAAGATCATCCAAGCCGACCTCTCCTCAATACCTAGCCTTGTATCGGCTTTCTCGTCTGCCAATGCCATCTTCGTCAACACAAACTTCTGGGAGGTGTATCGAGGCGCGCTGGCCGCTGGGAAGACCAACGATGAAGCCTCCCAGCTGGCCTACAACACCGAGATCAGCTGGGGCAAGAACGCGGCGATCGCAGCGTCGCAGATCCCAGAGCTAGAGAAATTCGTGTACTCGGCCTTTGGCTCGATGAAGGTCGCTTCTGGTGGCAAGTACACCCGCTGCTACCATTTCGAAGCCAAGGCCGTCGTCGTCGCGCACATCACCACCGAGTTGCCCAGCCTGGTCGCCAAGACAAGCTACATCTACGCGTCCGCCTATTCCGACAATCCTATGTTGTATCCACGCAGGGTTCCTTTCGGGACGTCGTGGATCCTGTGGCTTTTGTCAAAAGTCCCGTTCCTAGTGCGGTTGCTCCCCCGCCCTCCTCCTCCAAGCAACGACAAGTCCAAAGAGAAGAAAGTGCCTCGTGGTGGCGAGTATCTCATGGTCCTTCCAGGGAAGATGTCAACGAAGCTTCCGGTATTCGTTCCGGATGTCACGACGGGTGGGTATGTGCGTTGCCTGGTGGAGGATGAACCAGCTGGGACGAAACTTCTGGCGGTCGACTGGTGGATAGGGTTGGAAGAGGGCATGCAGATCTGGGAAAAGGTTACGGGACGTAAGTCGCATTTCATGGAGGTCAGTGTGCAACTACTCTGCCAGACAACAGGCATCAGGGAAGAGGTTCTTGAAGGCGCGGCTTTCCTGGCGGAATTTCCTTACATGTGTGAAGTGAAGGGTTGGATTGAGCCGAGCGGGCTGAAGAACCCTCCGCCTCAGGCAATGAGCTATGAGGGTTATTTGAGGACCAGAGATGTGCATCAGCTACTTGCGTAGTCAGTGGTGTCATTGCGATAGCCCTCTCTCGATGAGTTTGCTGTCAAAATGTAATCGGTTTAGACACTGTTTAGGTTGATAGTCTTCGTGTCTCTAGATGAATAGAATCATCAGAATCAAAATGCATGCATCCCTGTCCACCCCTCTAGACTCCCCGGATGGCTCGTGCACCTCCGCCTCACTGTGTAGCTCGTGGGTGCATCCCTACCTAGTCTGGTGGTCGCGGACAGAGAACCATTCAGCGCGCTGTTGCTGCCTGCTGTGTGCATGAGTCTCAACTACCTTACCTTAAGAGGTTGGCAGCATGACTTGTCAACGAGACCGGGAGTGTATCTAGAAACTCTTTCCCCTTCGACTTTGTCACTCATAAGAAGCTGAGACTGGCTTTGAGAACCCTCAACTACTATACTTACAATCTATACTCACGACAAGCTTTCACCAAACAATTGAACCATCTGGGCAGATTTAGTTAGGATGCCGAATCTGGATGAAAGTCATCCGGCTAACAAACTATCTTTAGTGAGCTACAATAGGTACCATGGAAGAAGAACGAAAAATCAAACAAGACTTAGCCAGAGGTTTATCTGACCAGAAGACCATACAACAGCTGTCTTCTTCCGGCGACGCAGCTAGAGCGAAAAGAGCCCAGAATAAGAGAGAAAAGGAAGCGAGGGAAAAGGCTGAAAGGAAAAAAGCTGAAAGGGAGAAGGCCAAACAGGATCAGAAATAGGACACAGGATGATACTTTCAGTCCCCCGACTTCATATCTTCTTCAAAAGCTTGCCGTAACTGTAGATCGTACTCACTCTTGTCCTGAACCCTCTTTCGGATCACGTTCTCAGCATCAGGATGCCAGTACCGAGCTGCGGTTTTGTCGATATCGGATCTAAAAATTGGCTCGATATGATTGAAGAAGACGCCATACAGTCCCGTTAAGGAATCCAAGGCCCGGAAATACCAAATTCGACCCGTTGCCCAATTCTCGCGGAAAATGTTGGCCACTGAAATTGACCCAGGACGCAAAGATCGCTTCTCCTCCTCGTCCAAAACGGAAAAGAACTCGTCAAGTACGAGCTTGAGATCTGTCAACTTTTCAGCAAACAAACGGTCAATTGCTTGACCGGTCAACCATAAAGGGGGCCTGAACATCTCAACTGGTCTGAAACAGGCCCATTCCAGATCAATGATTGATTTGATATGCCAATCGTCATCAACGAAGATATTGCTTTGATGCAGGTCCGTGAGAGTCAAATAAAACGGCCCGGAACGTGAGCAGGGGTTGATGAAATCAGGTAGACAGGCGCGCATCAAAGTCAAGGCTTCCATTTGGTCCAAGGCATCATCCCTTGAAATGACAGAATTGGGCTGATATCGAATCCGGTTGTCGTGATATTTCAAGAGGTCCAGAGCATACGACTCGACCGTACTGTAAGTGTAGCTGCGGTTGACAACAGGTGGGCAACTGTCGTTTTCTGCTTCGGGAATAATGATAGATAGTGGTCGATTGGCAAGACTCACGACACCTTTGTCGTCTACCGTCAACGAGCCTATGTGAGGCATTGGCTTTCTGGCCAAAGACAACAAGATTTGAGATAAATCTCGAAAGAAATTCGTCCTTCGCTTTGGATCGTCTGAAAGTGTATCCCACGTTGTTGAAAGCATGCGACCTTCCTCCTCTTCGATGAAGTCCAACAGTAAATAGCCAACATCTAGTTGACTGTCGGATCGTTTACGACGAATGTAGAGAGAAGAGACGGATTGTCGAAATAGTCGTTGTAGGGTATTCCGTATGACTGAGAGAAATCGCAAATACCATGGGGCGTTCCCATGCGCTGTGAACTGGCCCCGTCATTAGTATATAGAGAGAGCTTTCCGGAAGACTGCGCGCACATGTAGGTTGTTGCCAATCCCGAACCCCCATAAGTGAGGGATCGGTATCTCAGGGCAATTTTGCTGCATCCAGACATACGTTGCTGCTTCGGATCGCACCTTCTCATCCATGTTTCCAGGCCACGAAGACTCTCCCAGCTTGTACGGGAGTGGGAACCGAATCAAAACCCGATTCTTTGGACGTCTGTGCCAGTTACATATGTAGACTGGAATGCAGACGTTGAAAGTCCCATGCCTCCATTCCGAAAAGTCACCCAAGCGACAAGACTGATTACTCTTCAGTCCAAGGTGACAAGCGACAACTTGTTTGATTTCTTCTTGCTTCTCGAATAATTGGAAGAAAAAGTCAAGTCGTTTGGACGGATAGGACAACTGTAGGAGAATGTTGCTTTCAGCTTCGCAAGCCGATTCATAGGAGATGGACTTTCGAAGTAGATCCCTTTTTCGAGTGATTCGGGAGCTGAGACTAGGATCCATCTAATTGAAATGTAGCTACGGATGATCTGGAGAGAAATAAAGCAGTTCAAGAGACAAGAACAATTCTTGAGAAAGGGGAAAATCGATCGGGGCGGAATGCTTTGGGAGTACAAAAGAGCAAGCACGTGATTTGCAGCACGTGATTTGCAGCACGTGACGATATCACTCCGGGATCCGAAGTTTCTCCCCGCAGTCAATGTTCCCTTCTGTGACTTTTTTGGTCCTGTCCCCATTAATCGCAGCCTAGCCAGTACCTACATCAAGATCATTCCAACACTTAGCCGAGAGCACGCAGTCTCTGCACATATACTAAACACTCAGGTGCATCAATCCTAGAAGAAAATGTCCGAACCAATCCCCGAAGCCATCCCCACGTCCGCAGACCCTCGCTCGCGGCGTCCCATCAAACGTCTTCGCGGCGTCAACACAGCGCACGCCACACAAGCCTTTGAAGTCGAGACGCTATTCCTTGACCCCGAACGACCGGTTAATATCCCTCCGCCTTCAACCGAGATCACCAACAAACGCACAATCGCCGCACCGCCCGAGATCGTCGCGAACGTGCAGGGTTCATCTGCGGGTGCCGGGTCCGGAGAATTCCACGTGTACAAGGCGAGTCGGCGGCGCGAGTATGAGCGGCTACGCCTGATGGACGAGGAAGCCAAAAAGGAAGAAGACGATGAAAAGTGGGAGAGGGAAGAACGAGAACGGCGCGAGATGGACGAGGAGAAGACGAGGAAGAATCGAGAGAAGAGGAATAAGAAGAAGGGAAAGAAGTCGACAGACAAACTGGGTGCGAAGGATGTTAATGGAGAGGGAGGGAAAGCGCAAGATACTGCCGACGGCACCAAAAAGCAGTCTGGAGGATCGCAGATACCGCGGCGGGGGAGTAGCGATGAAGGAAAAGACCAGGGAAGTGACTTCGGGGTCGCCCAAGTCGTGCAAGAAGTTGGCATTACGATTCATGAGGACGATTGAAATAACCGGAGAACATCTCACGCCGATCGGATCCCGCTGCCGGAGTACGAGTACAACACGGGCACATTTGCTGAAGCGCGCCGTACCAAAGGCTAGAAAAGATCCAGGGCGGCTGCATATTACTGCCGTCGAAACTGGATGAGCAGGAATATCGTTTTCTGAACGAGAGCCACACCGCCCTCCCGAATATTGTACAACTAGTTTATATCAAGATACCCCATGACACCACCACCATCCCCATCTACATCTTTACGCCTTCTTGTTCTCCGAAACAATCGCCCGATCAATCCCGCTGAACCAGCGCATGCCCAACTGCACCGATCCCGGCAACGCATTGAAAAAGGGCATACACTTGGCATAAAACGGCATGCGAATGACTCCTCCATCGCCCCTCTCGATCGTCCGGATTATTTCCTTGGCCACATCCTGCGCCCTCAATACAGGGCCGAAGAAATGCGCGTAGAACGGCACGGACGTGATATCCGCGAACAATTGCGTATCCAGTTGGCCAGGCTCGACGAGGAGCGTTTTGACTCTGGAGAATACACTCGGGTCCGGGTGGCAGCGGAGTTCGTGGCAGAGGGTGCTGTGGAGTGATGACACCGCCGCCTTGGAGGCCGAGTAGTCTGCCAATGAGGCTGGCGACAGATGGGCTAGGATCGAGGAGATGGTGACGATGTGCGCTCCTGTTTTGTTTTTGGAGGACGTCAGATATGGCAACAGGGCCGAGAGCGTGTTGAAGTGCGACAGGCAATTGATCGTCATGGTTCTGCTGGCTTGATCTGGCGAGAGAGTCGCTGCTGCTGCTGCTGCTTGGTTTTGAGAAGACGACGACGTCAGTAGAGGGAGACCTGCAACCCCCGTTGCTGCATTGTTGATCAGGATCGTTGGCGCGCCGAGCTGTGTTTTAATATCAATGTTAGCGTAGCCCCTCGTATTACAAGCCTGGCCTCGAAATACTTCATGGCCTGTCCACACCCATGAGTTGGAGCGCGCAGGGGGAGGGCAGGCACAGGCACAGGCACCCCTAGCAGGAAATGAAGACAAAAAGACGAACCTCAGTGACAACCCTCTCCACAGCCTTCTTCACATCCTCCACCTTACTCACATCCACCACCTCCCAAACCAGATCCCACCGTTCCATAGCCTCTCTTGCCTCCTCATCAGGCTCTTTGACATCCAGCACCGCGACGCCCTTGACGCCCTTCCGTAGAAACATCTCCGCCAGCACCCTTCCCAACCCCGACCCTCCGCCCGTGATAATCACAACCTCATCCTCCCAACGCACTTTCCTGTGCCGCCCGTACGTGACTCGCTGATTCGCCCATACGCCCACCTCCACCACGGCCAAGAATGCCGTGTACCAGAGCGTGTAATGAGCGACCGGCTCGCGGTGTCTATGCAGCGCCGCGATGCACAGATAGAAGATGAAGGTGATATACGGATGGAAAACCGAGTTGGCCAGGATGAGTAATAGCAGGTCCAGCGTGATGAAGCGGTACCATGGTCTGGGCTGCTGGGTGGGTGATGGTGGTGATGGTGATTTTGAGGAAGAGGGGAATTTGGAAGTTGACGGCGACGGCGACGGCGCCGACACCATAGCGCCGACTGCTGTATCTCTCAGCAACCCGGAACCCGCGCGGAAGGTGAAGAAGGTCTTCAGAAGGAAAAGCTGACGTCGGGTTCGTGAAGTTGTAGGAAGTTGAGATTTGTTCGCCAGGAAATGTTGAAGCTTGAGAGAACGGGCACTGGTTCCAGCCAAATGCACAACCACTGTCCCTCACTGATTTAAGAAGATTACTAGTATTTAGACGTTGGCAGAGAACACATATACAGACGGACGTGCCTTTCGTATGGTTTCAAGGATCAGGGGAGATGGTGGAGGTCATGAAGATGAAGGAGCGTCTCCACAACCAATCAAATGTCTCAAATCTGTGACGAGGATGAAACAGCCACAGACGCAGAAACGAGGATGCAGTGGAGTTGGATACCTGGGTAATGATGCATTTCGCTCGTCATCACTTCTGAGAGCAGTGTGAGTGAAGAAGTGAGGATACTAGCTATCTACAGACGCAAAGTCTGCGGGTGTTCCAGAGATCTGCCTGTCGAAAGCGTTGGGGACGAAAACGAACCACCTGTCGATGATGCAGAATAATAAAATCCTCGAATCTTTCCAGCACACGCAAAACAACAGCACCCTTCAGAGAACACGTATTCCAGGTCAGGTGCATTCAGTCAAGGTCTCCTGGTAACTCATCAAGCAGTCTGTCCTCGTCACCTTGCCCGGGCAGATACGGTGTACCGCTGCTGATGCGAACACATTGAGGCCCAGTACTCGTTCTCCATCCCATTGCACCCCCGCCACCCCATTCATACTCGTCTTCGATGCTGAATTGTGCTCCTTCTCTGGCACAGCCATTGCCTCCTTTAGCAATGATGGCAAGATCCTGCAGTTGCCGCGGGTCGAATTGAAAGCCATAGTTGCGAGGAATAGGCATAACGTCTGGATCCTCGTCTCTTGGTCGCTGGTTCCGGTCCATGTCGGGATACAGGGTTTCAGGAACTTGTAGGTAAGTGCGCTCATCGGGAGAACCCTGATCTTCGGTGAAATTGTCCTCTTGAAGACCATTGGCAGAGTGGAACGATTGAGAATCGTTATCTACCACTTCTTCAAGCTCGACAGCCGCATTCCATTGAGTGCTGTCCGCAAAGCCGCTCTCCCGTGAGATTGGTTGGACAGCAATCGGACGATCATAAGCAGGCGCGATAGATTCTTCCCCCACCTCATTTGGACCATTGTGAGCTGCATGCCCACAGGATTGAGTGTTGGCGTTTGACACAGCGTCGCTCTCAGAGCCTGTGAACTGCTTTGCAAAGAAAGCCAGCCGCCTAGCTCGAAGAGCTTCCTGATCCGGGCTGCTGGTGTTGCGGCCTGGTACCAAATCCACATTGTGATTGATACCCTGAGATTGTGCTGTGACCGAATTAGTGGTCGCTAGAGATACGTGATTGGTATCAGTTGCGGCAGGCTTCTCTGCCAGACCCAAGGCGGAGTTCTCAGGTACGTCAATGCGGTACGTGGTCCGGGAGTAGTATTTGCGCAACACCTTGTTCTTTTCCTCCAGTTGCGCCCACGTCATGAGCTCGTCGTAAGGGAACTCATTGCTCAACTCCGTGTAACGAGAATACTGATGATGCTGCCAGTGCCCGTTACGAATGCAGCGATCGCGCCATCGCAGCCAGTCACCACCACGAGTGCGATTGTCCCATGGTATCACCTTGCCTACAACGCCATCTTGTCGGCCATGCGGTGACGGAATAGGAGGCCCTTGATCTGGGCTTGCATCCGTGACAGTCTGCTCACCCCACTCACTTGATTGTGGAATGAACGGTGCACTCTCGACGAAAGGATTGTCGGACTTGACAACGGAGTGACACGGGTGATCAACATGACTCGCAGGCCAAGGTGGTCTTTCAGCTTGCATTTTTTCAACATGAGAATTGTATGGTTTGCTGAAGTATGGCGTCGGTCGCTGAGCATCGAACGGGCACTGTTCGTCTAATTCGCGTAAAGTCGGGTTTTGAAATCCGCGAATAGTACCCTTCTTGATTTTTTTGTCCCTCCAATGCAGCCATCGTCCTTCCTGAGTGTCGACATCCCACGGCACAGGATTTCCCCACTCATCGCGGCCGTTGGCAAGCAGTACATCGGTCCGCGAGCACAAGTACGCATCGGGCTTACACTTTTCTTTCGCTTCTGGCTTGTCCGAGTTGGCATCAACCGAAGGATCTGGGTCTTCTGCTGGGTGATCGCCTTTGTCCACCGGCCGATTCTCTTCGCCATCATCCTCACTGTCACTGTCGGCTGAGACCTTCCGGCGTCTCCAGCTCTCCGATGTCTGCCGATTGTTCTTGTCCTTGTTCTTGCCCTGATGCGAGTGCGCGGAGGTCAGTTTCGAATTCGAATTTCGGCGTTGGCTGTTTAGAGAGGAAAGGGCTTGGGCTCTTCCCTGATTAGAATTCCCCAACGTACCATCTGTGTGAGATTCCGAATCCTCATCGTCCTTTTTCTGAGCTAACAACTTTTCCTTGGCCTCGAGTTCTCGCTTCATCTGCAGCTGCTTCTGCCGATGGAAGTCTTGGTCTTTTCTCAAGGTGTCGATGCGATCGGTGACAGGCTCGAGGAATGCTTCGACTGAGATCTGCTCACCAGCGCCAACTCTCTCGACCATGGACCATGCTCGACGGAACTCGTCTCTTATCGAAACAAGACCATGATGGCCCACTGTTCGTGCAACATTATGCTCAACTTCAAAGGGATCCTCGATGGCAAGCAGATACCGCAATCGAACATTTTTGTTCTTCGATTCGGCCCACTTTGCCTCGGTCCAGCCCTTTTCGGCTTTGGACACGATGCCTCCTTTTTGTCGGATGGAGATGGCGTCACGAGTCCAGAAAAAGCCTTCACGCGTCGCATAATAACGAAAGAAGCCTCGGATGAGCTGGGCTGTGGTCTCTTTGTTCTTGTTTCTGGCCATTTCTTTTTGCAACTGCTGGATTTCAGCAGGCCGACTGACAAATCTGATGTCGAATCCATCAAATAGCGGAATCTCCTTGTCCGGGTTCCAACCGTCTTCGATCTTTGCTAGGTACTGCAGATTCGGGATGACCGGAGGAGAGGCAATGTTCATCAAGTAATGGAGCACCATCATTATGTAGGCGTAGCTGGACAGTGTACCACGGTACGGAGTGTTGATGTCTCTCGCTTTAGCCCAGATCTTGACGAAAGTACCCACTTCTCCCACACGAGGATCGAAACCTTGGTAGAGTCGAAGCAAGGCCGAATTGTGCAAGGCAACAAAGTTGGTGAAATTGATGTCGCATTGAATACCGCAGTCTCCCGCGAAGTCCAGGTTTGGATTGCCACGTGTGGCTGGGTTGGCAGATGATAAGTCTTTCACTGTCAGGTCAGCCATGGCCTGATCAACTTCTTCCACAACTGTAGAGGTTGGTTCGTTAGAAATTTCGCCACCGAGAGAGTCGACCGCCAGCGTGCCTCCACGGGCTGGTTCGTTCAGAGGTCGAGCAGTTGACTGGTCCATTGTCTCCGGGTCGGTAGAGTGTAGTACCCTAGAGGATTCGTGAGCCGCCTGATCGAGCGAGTCCAATACAGGAGAGTTTGGATCTTCTTGATTTTGTTCATTTGACTTAGCAACCGCTTGACTGGAGTTGTCGTTCGAATACGGCGCAGTTGATACTTCGTCCACAGACTGAAACAATGACTTTTCCCACGCTGCACGGTGGTCTCGGAGATTGTGCAGCAGCTCGGAAGACGGACGTTCGCAGATCCGCAGAATTGGAACACGAGTATTGGTGAGAAGGCGCGCTCCATACGACTTGTCAAGGAAGGCCTTCTCCAAAACACGGCGAACCTCAACATTGAACGTGCGTTCTTCATCCTCATCTGAATCTAGATCCTCATCTGGTTCGGTCTGGTCGTCTGAGGACTTTGTCTTGTTCACGGTCTCTTGACGGCCCGGCAAGGACAGAAGAAGATCCATATCACAATTTGCCAGAGCAAAGCCATTGGCAAGGCTACCATAGCACTTCAGCTTGACTTGTTCCACATCAAGCTCGGGGTATTTCGCACTAAGAGCCTCCTTTGCGACACCTTCTAAGTCCAGACGGAAGTTTTCCTTGGTCACTGACTCTTCCCGGGTGAGTCGATGCGCCTCGTTGGCTTTCCGGCCAACAGCGGTGAGGTAGTCGGATTGCCTCATCAGCACATGTCTCATGTGTCGTTGTTGCTCAGCGGTACCATGGTGAAATTCGGCATTTGGGTTATACAGATGAGTATGCCGGGGTAGTGGTCGTCCGTAAGTAGGATATTGGTTCATGGCGGCCGGCTGGACGTGTGATTGATGGCCGAAGCGGCCTTCATATCCCCGATAATTAGCTCTAGCACGCTCCTGATACTCCCTAGGGGTGCCATGGCGAATATTGTCAAAGGGTTGGACGGGCGCTTGGTGTTGTTGATATTGAGGAGCAGGAGCATTCCGCGCTGGAAGTGGCAGGGCGCTTCCAAGTGGTGGAAAGTCTGCAGTATTGGGTGGATGCTGGACTGATGACTGATTGCTCATGAAGGAGGACTGACTTCCATGAGAGGATGGATATCCACGGTGATTCCTGCCTCGGCCCCGGCCGCCCCAGTTACCTCGTCCGCCTCGTCCTCGTTGTGAGGGTTGGTGGGACATTTGCTGAAGTTGATTCCAGACGTGGTTGTCGAAGCCAGGTGTCGGATACGAGCCGTCCATGATGCATGGGAGGTGGGATCAAATCAGTCGAATCAGATCGGCAGTGATATTGTCTTCGCTGGCTACCTGAGATACATGTGATATTGCCTGCCGTTAAGAACAGGTCTCCAGACCAACAGTGTTTTCACGGGAGGCGTGAAGGAGAGAGGACGAAGGAAATTAAATAAAGAGAACAGTATGAATAGTCGGGCGATGGGGAATTGTGTTTAGGACCAGTGAGGACCTTCGTTGCTTGGTTGATGGTTGATGGTTGATGGTTGATGGTTGAATTGTGAGTCGCAAGTGAATTCATTAAGTTAGGCAGCGAGGACGTGGAATTTTGTTGATCCGTCACCCGAACAGCTCAGCTCGGTCTTGGCTCTGACTTCACTCCGCTATTCTCTTGCCGCAGTCCACTTGAGGCCTACTTACTGGTGTCAACAACTCACTTCGTAACCTGCATTCCCACAGTTCTATCGCTTCCAGTCTTCTGCTGTATCGATCGCTGTGTCCAGAGCCACGCATATTCAGCCATCAGCCATTTGAACCTCCGCGTCACACCTGCTACATGTTTTCATAGCACAGAATGAACCCCGGCTCTGCCCCCACTGGTGGACCTGCGAGTCGGCCTCCAGGCAATCCTCCTCTGGTGAGGCGCAAGAAACCTCAGTCCGATCCATTCTTCAAAGGCCCGAAGAGAAATCTACCCCTTAAGCCTCAGTTCAATGGCCATCCTACCCCGCCCGTAAACGGACATCTCCCAGGCAAGCCGCAGCCATTTCAAGCTTCGACACCAAACAGTCAGCGAGCAGCCTCTCCCGCGCTATCTGCGATATCTGAGAGTGAGAGATATAGCGGCTTCAGCGACCCGCGAATCACTGCCGAAGGCATCCCTTACAAAGACTACAAGCTTGTCACCACAAAGAAAGACCTTTTGAATGGACTAAGATACCACATCCTGCAACTAGGTGGAGAGAAAGCAGTCGATATTCGCAATGAGTCCGAGTTTCCCAAGCCAGCTCGCCTGCATCGACGCGATCCAAGAGCCCCTCCACCTGGACAACACCAGCACAAAGTAGAGGAGGGTCAAATCGACCCAAAGGATGGTCTCAACGCGGCCGAACGAGAAGAGCTGGGCCGGAGGAAAGAGATTCGACAAAAGGAACGTGAGGCTAATCTGGCCCAGATTGCGCCATCTCAGAACGCAGGCAGAAGGATGAACGCGTTCAAGAAGAAGACGCAACAGGTCTTCAGGCCTGAATTTTCTGCAGAACAGAAACGCCGAATTCAGACAAACTATGAGGAGAAACTACCGTGGCATCTCGAAGACTTCGATAACAAGCACTGTTTGATCGGCCACCATCAGATTGGCTCGATGGCTTCCAACACGGCCTTTGTCTTTGAACCTGCGATAGACGCGTCGACGGGGAGGTTCCGCCTGATCCCAATCGAGAAAGCCTATCAATTCAAGCCAAAGCGCGAGCTCGCCCAGCAGATGACCATAGAAGAAGTCGAAGCTGCAATGAAAAAGCGAGGCGCAGATCCTGAGTGGCTGATCCGCCAAAGAGAAGCTAGAGTCGCCGAAGCGTCGAAAGAACTAGTCGCCAAACGTTCTAAAGGTGTCTTTACCGGCGCCCAGACACAAAGCATAGCAGGCCGGAATGGCGAAGAAGCCGATCTCGACTTCGAAGACGACTTCGCTGACGACGAAGAAGGTGATCTGTTCGTCGATAAGGACGAGGACGAGAAACTCGCGGAGAAACGTATCAAGGAGGACCAGCTGCAAGCCAATTTCCTCGATTTCAAAGATCTCAAAGAGTATGACGAGGCCGAGGAGCGCGAGAAACGCGAAGCAGAAGCACGAAAACGTAACTTCAAAGAGCTTCGCAAAGCCCTAGAACGCAGAGAGCATAACTACAACCACGGCACCGATTCAGAGTATGAATCCTCGGTAAGTCCTTTTCCCCACTTCCCATCCCTAACCGCAGCACTGACAAAGACAGACGGACTCCGAAGAAGAACGAGAACGCCTTGAGCGCGAACGTATCACCAACATCAAGAAGGAAGACGAAGACGGCAAGAAATCTGCCGTCCCGTCGCCTGGGGCCGGTACACCATCCGGTCGTAAAGAGAAGAAGGGAGGAACAGGCAGCGACCGCGAGAGGGCCAGGGGTGTCAAGCGTCCGGGCTCGCCGAACTTGTCCGAAGCGTCCGGCACAGATGCCTCGACGCGCAAGAAGAAACATAAATCGAACCACTTGTCATCGACTCAGCCTACGCCTGCCGTCTCGCGACCCATGTCGCCCGCAAACGTTCCTTCGTCTTCTGCGCCCAACGAGCGGATCCGCAAGCGTGTTGCCGGCGCCGGGTCCGATACCGATGCAAACATGAGCGATCGCGACGGAGGAATCATGTCGGACGGCAGCCGTGCTAGGAAGATCAAGTTGAAGATGACGGTATCACCAGCGGCGAGTGGTCCGCCTAGTCGAACTGCATCGCCCGCTCCAGGTGCACGGAGTCCGCTGGCTCCTGCTTCTCCGCCACCGCCAACCGCGTTCCCCAGCGTGCAGGATATCAAGAGCGCGATCCCCGAGTCGGGCATCGCCATCAAGGACCTCATGAAGATCGTGGCGCATCCCAAGGAGAGGAGGGCCGAGTTTGTCAATCTCGTCAAGGAAGTCGCTCGGATAGATAAGGAGAGGAATGTCCTTGTGCTGAAATAGACATGACCAGCGAGCGCCTTTTTTTTTGCGTAAGTGAATGCGGAAGGGGTGGATGTATGTATGATTTGCGCCATCGATGGCTGCAGATGTCGAGCAAGCTAATTTAGAAGGGCTGAGAGGGATGATGGGCAGTTGAGAGGGTTGAAGAACTTGAAGTCCACTGGTTGAAGTCAGGGTCCCTATCTCTCAGCGCAGATACACATAGCAACAGCGGTACGCTACCTGACCCTTCTTTCACCCACGAAGAGGGATACGATTATGCTCACATGAAACTTGAACTGCTCAGCAGCTTTTGAACGAGATAGAGGCGCATACTACTTAGTAATTCAATCGATTTTTGCCATCTGTGGGTGATGTCAAGGCATCTTCAAAGATCATCGAGCTCTTATGTCGCTATCACCGCTATCTACTTTACGCTATCCATTGCAAACTCGCACATTAAGGTGAGTAGTTGATGTCCAAGCTCAGGTAATCCAGCCGAGGATTTTCGATAGACCTCGAAATATCCAACCACGACATAAATATCCGTACAGCCTTCCCTGTAGCATTCTGCACATGCATCGGCTTGGAGGGTGGGAGGGAGTTCAGCTAGCAGTATACCTGCCGCTAACCAACTTCGCATTCGTGGGAATGACCTCCCATCGTCTCTCTTCCGCACTGCCTCTTGCACTGCTTCCAGCCGTGTCGTCCGCGAACGGATCACTGTCCTTGTCCTTCTCCTCTCCTCCCAGAACCATCTTTTCGACACCGACGCCACTAGCGGTTCGGCCACTGATCTCGAATTTGAGTTCGATGCTGCCTTTTTTGGGCATGCCTCCTTCCGTTATGAACCTGACCAGTAGTCTTTCCTGCTCCGGCTTGACGGCGAAGTCGGCATGTCGCCATACCACAGCCGAGGTCTTGCGGCGGAAGACAGCGCCTTGAGGAGGCGACATCATTGCTGAACTAGCTTTCCCAGTTCCTTCCCCTGAGGTATCGAGGTTGACGCTGATTTGTGCGTTCTTGAGGATCAGAGGTTGGGTCCCAAAAACAGGGTTGAGGCTGTACAAGATGATGACGCTGACTTGCCCTTCAATGACCTGCCAAGCAGGAGTGATGAGCACCGGACTGTATTGGCCGAGATTGCTCTCATCGATATGAAGTTGATATTTCAAGCCAATCATTGGCGACGGTCTCCGAATAGCTGAGGTCGCAACAGTGTATGAGCCTGCGTGCTCTTCAGCCAATGCTTGGCCTGTCGATTTGATCTGGGTCATGAATATCGGATTGGCAGCAACTTTGTCTAGACGTTCGAAATGCTGCACGCGAATGGTTTCAGAATTGGATTCGCCTGAACCCGTCGCATTGTAGGCAAACGCCATTTCACCTAGCACTAGCGACTTGCTGAGGCCACTTTCCGTGAACCAAGCATGAACGGTCTCTACAATGGATGCATTCAATCCCGGCTCGTGAAGATCGTCATGCTGGCTGGGACCTGCTAGGCTCCGAGAGGAATGGATGGAAGTGGTGTCCGAGCCCACACCGTGCTCTTCAAGGATCTTTGCAGCCGCTGGTGGTCGCTGCATCGGAGATGCGATGTTCTCGACAGAATTGCTTCCCGAAGGAATAGTAACCGGCGGGCCCGTTCGTTGCATAGATGGGGTTGTTCCAGAGGGCTCTGGATTGCTTGGAACGTAGATCGTGTTTCGAACATCTCGTCGACCTCTTACGCTTCCCTGTACACGGTTGAGCCCTGAAGTCTGGGCTTGACTGCGGAGCTGATTGGCTATAGTATTCAGAGCTTGCTGGGCTTCGCTCTCATCTTCCTGAATTGGCTTCTCTCGTATCATGAAATTGCGCGAGGAGTCGTCATTTGGAAGAGGTGCAATTGGAACTTCACGCGAGTCTTGCGCCCACGGATCCATGGCTGGAGTTGGAGGCTGCGGCTTTTCGGGTGAGCGATATGGAGTCTGCGGTATACTGGGATTAGCAAGTAAAGCAGGTTGAGTTGGTGCGAATTCGGGCGTCGATTCTAAGGGAGCTGGTGTGTTGCTGGCGCCATTTGTGAGTGGCCTTGATTGTTCAGGCTGTGCACCAGAAGGTAATTCATCGCGTCTGTCACGCGATATCGAGGATGTAGGTCTTTCGTCTCGAGTGGTGCTGGGTGTCAGATCTTCCCCGGTTTCCTCCAGATCCTGGAAACTTCGCGATGAATCCCCTCTTCTAAAAGGAACAAAGGATCTCGTCTTTCTCTTTTCTTCATTTGATGAAGGCACGGGCGGCATAACACTTTTTCTTCTGCCTATCACGGTCCCAAGCCTCTTTAGACCACCAAGTCTTCCTTTTTCTTTGTGTGGCGTGTTGTCGGGCACTACTTCATGTTAAATGTACTCTATGCATGCATGCGCCGGAAAGACTTACAGGGGGCTAGTCTGTCCTGGCCAGCAAAGGAATTGGTGCGCTGGCTTTGTCTGTCGTCCGCATTTCGTGGAGGTGGTGGTGTAGGAGGAGGGCCGAGACGAGAACTGGCTGGTCTTGCGCTCTCTGCTGCAGAGCTGCGCCTTCTTGGGACACTGCCACGTCCACCACTTGCTCTTGCGGCAAAGGTTTTGATCTCGTCCGCAGTTTCGACGTTCAGTAGTGCGTTCAGGCACGATTCTGCGCTAAGTCTGTTCTTCTCGGTAGCATCCAACTCGTGTGTTTGATATTGTGTGAGGACGTCTCTTAGATGGTTTACCCTCGTCTCATCGAGCGCCTGAAGTTGCTCAAAGACATAGGGTGCTTGTGATTCCCACTCGCGCGACGAATCTTCAACTGTTGAGCTTGCGCTGTCGGCCTTTCTTCCACCTTTTGCAGCTTTCCTCTGAGCATTGACTAGCTCTTTCGCAAGTGAGTTGAGGTTGCCTTGGGTCGTGGACAGGGCCTGCATTTCCCGATTGCGACTCGCAAAGTGCCTGAGAGGGGTTTCGACATCGGTCTCGATCTTGGTGGCTAGGGTCTCATGAGAGGCCGCTAGATTTTCGGCGCCAGACACAATGCGTTGCCATGGCATTTGGAAGATGCTACTGGTGTCAGTGGCATTCGACATCAATGGGGGTGTTATCATTACCCTAGAGCTGCTGCTGCATCTTGTTGCGGTCTTCGCGCGAGCTTCCGTAAGCCTGCGACGTAGGCTTCCTCGACTCTCCGACGTTCCTGCGATACGTTCAGCCTCCGTTCCTTGAAGTCGCACAGGTGTTGCTGACCTGAAGCCAATCGGCAATGTCATTGTTGATTTTCTTAATGAGGTCCACACGATCATTGAGGATATGGACGGCCTGTTCCGGTTGCAACGAAGCCTGGCGCAATGGAGTCAGTATTGCTAACCGGAGGGTCGCGGCATGTTGCAGATGGGTCATACCAGAAGGGTAGGATACTCGGTCCTAGAGAACTCCATGGTGACAGTCTCACCGATGTCAATCAGCCATGGAAATTCAAGATGATCGGGGAATTTAACGCAAGGGAAACGGTGGTGGGACACAAGGGCATTGCAAGGTTGCGTGGAGTGACGAGAGTGAGAGCCTCGCTACTGGGCTCGCTGGGCTACTGGATACTGGGTACCGGGGTGATATGAAAGCTCTCTGGGCACCTCGGGCACTGATTACGTACCCCTGCTGCCCGCCTCCCCCAAAATCTTTATGGCCATGATGTGGCTCCTCCACAGTTTGCCGGGTCCATCCTACGGGATATTTTTCAACCTTGGTCCTCTCCTTGCTTCAGAAAGCTTCCCTGAGTCGAGTGACCCATCATGTCTGCTACACGAATTGTGCGAGCAGCAGCTTGGAAGACTTGCTCAGCATAAAACATGCTGGCGTTGGTGAGGCACTCTCAACAAAATGCCTGTCGATGTCACCTTCTCCGAAAGGTTGAGTAGTATTGTTGTATTGTATGCTTGGCCCATTCTCTCTATGACTCTGACCAACTGATTGCAGGACCAACGCTTTAGTTGCGCTGGGCAAAGGTGCGGATGTCGCCCGTAAAGAGGCTAGAGAACTTGAAGAAGAGTTTCGCAATAAGGCCATCTCTGAAGTAAGCGACTGACGGTCAACGGCTGTTGACGTTGTAGCTTACAATGTCAGGTAGAGTATCAAGATGACCTTCAAAAAGCACTGGCTGCCCTGCAACCAGTGGCGGATCCCTTACCACAGGATGAAGAGTCTCCGTCAGATGTGGAGGTATTAAACTACGAAGGACCGAGTTTTGGCAACTATCAGTACGCAACATTCCATGCAGATGGACAGATGTCGACCATCTTCAAGGCGCAGACCAAAGAGAAGCACGCTCCAGTACAGATTGTGGCTTTGAAGGTCACGCATCCGGCTATGATGACTCCTCCTCACAACTCTGAAAGAGAAGCTCGGCTCATGGTCAAGGCCCGGCACGAGCACGTTGTCCCTCTGTTGGACACCGTCCACGAATCATCAGGACGGTTCATACTTGTACTTCCGTTTCTGAGACAGGATCTTGAGAATCTCCTTCGATCAGGAAGGCTCGACAGACGACAGACGAGGATGGTCTTTGAAGGACTCTTCCAAGCTCTAGTGCATATCCACGCGCTAGGCATGATCCATCGCGACATTAAACCCTCCAATATCATGCTCAAGACGATGGAGGGGCCTGTCTACCTTATTGACTTCGGTATTGCATGGTCACCCAAGGACAAAGACTCAGAAGCGGCAGATTCCAAAATCACCGATGTCGGTACAACTTGCTATCGACCACCTGAGCTGTTGTTCGGACATCGGTCATACGACTCTTCCTTGGACATGTGGGCAGCGGGTTGTGTCATTGCTGAAATGGCTAAGGCTAGTCATGTTCCACTGTTTGACGCCGGGCCGTTGGGAAGCGAATTGGGACTGATAAAGTCGATATTCACCACGCTGGGCACACCAAATGATGAGACATGGCCTTCTGCCAGCATGTATCCTGACTGGGGAAAGATGAGGTTTAAAGACTTCCCAGCGAAAAGTTGGAAAGACCTCCTACCTGGAGCGAGCGAGCAGGCCATTGATTTTGTCAGCAAGACTGTGTGTTACGAACCAACCCGGAGGCTGACTGCCGCGCAAGCTCTTGGACGTGGGCTAAGGTCAGATCTTGCAAGGTCATAATCACTCTCGGAAGTCATGAAAAGAGACAGTATTAAGCAGACGACGAGATGCGGTCTGTCATTCACGAGCAGCTTGGGAGAAGGGATGTCAGAACGCAAGAATGGGCATTTCGCCGTCATGATGCCGTGGATTGAAACTCGCTTAATCGCGGGTGACAAAACAAGCTGCCGCTTGAACGTCGAAGCAGCAATTGAAGCTCACAATCGCCACTGGGCTCTTCCACCATGTAAAATTGTCCCACGCTGAGTGCACGCTGCTATTTGTCGTCAAATACAAGCACAATAGCGTCGAATTGCACGATTTACCCCGAAACCGGTCTAGCGTGCTAACCGAGCCAAGGGGTTGACAACGTCGAGACAACAAGCAGAGTCAATCCTTCACTAAGTCTTTGCGACATGTCTCCTCTACACCGATCATTGTCTACGGTCAATTCACCTTGCAAGGGCCATTCCAGATATGACGTTTCTTCACCTGGACGGTACCCCCGTGACGGAAGAGATACTTGGCATGGGTGGCTCGGGCTTGGTTATTCGAAAGGGGCAATTGGCAGTCAAGATACCGCGGCTTTGGCAAGGCGTTGACGTTCCCGCAGATGGAAGACTCACACCTGAACCGGAAGCCTTCGACATGCGACAGTGCAGAATCGATCAGATGCAGCTGGAGAAATCGATCCTTCGAAGGTTAAGAGACTGCGATGGAGTCGTGCCCTGTTTCAATCTCGATTCGACTGAGCTATCCATCCGAATGACCTATATGGAGAAGGGTGATCTTCGCAGCTACTTGGAAAGAGAGAAACCGAGTCGGCAAACGCAGCTAACTTGGTTGAGAAAAATGGCGCATACACTCTCTGACATTCATCGTCGCCGTGTCATTGTTGCCGACGTCCGGTCAGATAATTATTTGATCGACAAGAGCCTAGACATCTACTTGACCGACTTTGGAGAGTCCAGCATGATGCCTCTAGAGTGGGAGATGAAGGACTTGAATGCAGATGGAGAGTCCGTCGCGACAGATATTGGGAATTTTGGCGCGGTGATGTATGAAGTTATAACCGGCCAGCACTGCAAATTTGACCTACTGCAAGACTGGAAGGAGCCTGGAGATCCATTCTCATGGCCACGGAGAGATAGTCTCCCTTCTACCCACGGCTTGTGGTTAGGTCACATTATCGAGATGTGTTGGGTACAAGGTAGTTTCGCATCTGCAGATGAACTCGCAACAACGTTGGACGATCAGGACGCTGGTTGAATACAATGTCTTGGAGCTCGAGCTCATCGGAGAGACTTGGCGGCGAATGAGAATGGGAGGGTAGTAGTATTCCACGTTGAAGAAATGAACTGATTGCAAATGGTGCCATCTAGTTCTCCATACAACAGCGACGAAAGAGCGAGGTAGAACGCACTACACCTCCAAGGCACGGCGCCACAGGAAAGGAGCACGATGGGAGGTTTGTGGCCACCGGGCTTCATCATCAAGATAGTCCTGAAGGCGTTATTTGTGGTTTCACCCTGCCGCGGGCTTTCTGTGCTACAATAGTAGCACATGAATAGGTGCAAATAAAGAATGGATGGCGATAAGGGTCATTCTGCGTATCCTTGGGGCGCACGTACGTGCACACGTGCAACAGAAGTTCCGAGCCATAGCAAACAAGACAGGGCGAGATGATTGGGACACTCTGATACACACTAGATTGGCGAATGATAAACTGTGGGCTAGTCTGAGAGCGAGTGGAATCATAATCATGAGTTGGTCCAACCCCAATTTCCATGGCTGACAGTAGTCAAGATGGAAGACGGCTGTTAATAATGACATGGGAGACCAAGCTCGGCGCTGAATTCGCGGATAGAATACTCCCGTACTGAATTGCAATCGAAGACTTCATAAATCATGCGTGGGAAGGAGTACGTCTGCCGGCTTCTCATGATAAAGAGAACAATGATTGACCAAGTAGTGTTGGTGGCAGTCCGCCGATGCCCACACTACCTGACTGAGCGCATGCGCATTCCTGAGACCATACGGTGTACCATACAGACCACAGTAGAAATCAGGCCAAACATGAGACAGACGGTGCCTACCTTGCCTGGCCCCCTGAATCGATGGCTGGTCTGGTGAGGCTTATGTTGACTCTTGCGCTGTAGCACTGCGAGTCGATGATGGTCTTTGAGTGGGATGCACAGAGTGCAGTAATAATGTCATTGAGCTGTCATTCCTCGGGTGCTTGATTGCTCGTAACTCGACTTGTCCAAGGGAAACGAGTTGTGCAACTTGCTGCGTCAACTTGTTGGTTAAGTTGCTGTTGTGCCAAATCTGCAATCTCACAGACTCAACCCTCCACACCTGCAGGTCCGCCGCGCCTAAACTGAATCCAGGTTAAGGCGCCCTTTTGGCTTGGAACTAAATCCAGGCACACCAATAGCTGCTGTCAAGACCCTGGACCAGTGTGTTCCGCTCCCTTGTTCATTCCACATTTTCATTTCCCACGCAGACCTCGGGCTTGCATGGATGCCACTCTTCTCCACCGCAGTCTATTCTTCTCATGAGATGTTCTCTGTCTCGTCTGTCACCGCGTCACTGCCACTCTAACGTTGATTACCTCTTCTATTGCTTGATCTTTCACTTCTCCATGCGTTGACTCTGCTGCCGCTCGTTGCAAGCTCGGTCCTGCGCCATCTTCCATTCTTCACTTCACCACATTGTCTCTATTCACGACTTGAGTGCCGATTGTCGCCCTTCCTTTATCGACAATCACACTGGCCTGTCCTTTATAGTTACCCGACCTTGTTACTCATTCTCAATAATCCAGACCAGTGCCAGCAACACAGGTCTCACCTCTTCTTCAGTCTTATCGATCTGACTTACATACCATCACGCGTCTGGGGAACAATTGGAAGATACACGAGGACCCTATGATGGAGCACTCTCACCAGCATTTCCACGACAAGATGGTAGAACTGGCAAGGCGGCAAGAAGCCCTCAGCACAGAAGGAGGCACAGTCTACTCAGTCGTCTATGTTACTGCGCAGCCAACCTTTACTGGCGTCATTGGAGGCTATACAACTTTGACCGATGGCTCTACCAGTGCACCCGCTGTGGCCACAGCCAGTGTAGCGGTTGCTTCCCAAGCTGACGCGGCCTCTTCGGCCTCAATCGAATACAGTACAGCTCCGACAGAAATCATTGTCGCGTCAACTGCCGCAAACACTGCTGCTGCAATCACCAGTTCGGGCACGGTCATGAGTGCAACTCCGAGCACCACCTTCGCACCAAATAATGTCGCCGAAGGCACTGTTGCAGGTGCTTCTGCTACAGCCGGGACTTCTTCGTCAGACTCGACAAGCAGTTCCAGCAATGGAATGTCAACCGGCGCGAAAGCTGGTATTGCCATTGGCATTATCGCAGTCGTTGGCTTACTGACAGTCCTCCTGCTCTGGCTACTCGGGAAGAAGAGAAAGGAACGCGAAGCTCAAGCAAACAAGGACAATGAGAAATCAGCTTACAAATCTGACGCTCCTCCTGCCACTGAAATGGTCAATCGAAGTCCGACTGTTACCAGCGCGATTGCTCCCCGTCTAAGTCTGCGACCTGTCTCTCGAATGTTGCCCGAATTCGCCCAGCCGTCTCGAGGGCGCTTTAGCGGCGGCAACATGTTGACAACCGTCGGAGAGTCAGGCACAGCCTCAGCTCGAAACCTCAGTCCTTCCCCTCAACCTCGCGGACCAAGCCCTATTCCTAGACCAACGCAACGGGAGAATCCCTTCGCAGATCCACAAAATCCTTTCGCAGACCCCGAAAAGCCACTCCCAGCTCCGGTCCACGCAGCGCCAACACACTTTGCTGTTTCTGAACCTCCCGCTGGACCTACTCCTGTGGCTCCGATTGTTGCTGCTGCCGCCGCCGCTGGCGGTGCGGCTACTGCTGCGGCTGTAGCACCACAACCCGGTCCAGATTCCATCCCAACGTCTACTCCGATTCAGGCACCTGCCTCGACTCAGGCTCCTGCCCCAGCTCCGCAAGCCACATCTGCCCTGGTGGCGGAGCCTGGCATTGTAGCTGTCCCCGGTCCTCAGGCTGCTCCGAAAGAAGCAGCCCCATCTACACCAGTTACTGCAGTCCCAAGTGTGGTCGCCGCCAGTGCTTCCCCGGCCAATGAACAATCTCAAGGCAATGTCTATCGTGTTCTGATGGACTTCGTGCCTTCTATGGAAGACGAACTCGAGCTGAAGAACGGTCAACTCGTGCGGATGCTTCACGAGTATGATGACGGATGGGTAAGCAACCCATGATTGACCTTGATATGCACTATGCTAACGATGTTTTACAGGCTTTGTGCATTAGACTTGACCGCTCTCAACAAGGTGTGGTTCCACGAACCTGCCTCGCCAATAAACCATCCAAGCCAAAGCCATCTCACCTCAACCAATACGCTCGACCCATGGCACCGGGACAAGGACCCATGTCTCGCCCCATGTCCCCTGCTGGCACTCCTCGCAGCCAAAACTTCAGCTCTCCACGACCTGGCATGGCTCCTCCTCAACGTCCAATGTCTTCTGCTAGCAGATCGATGAGCCCTGCTGGCCCTGCTCGGCCCATGAGTCCGGCCGGGGGTCCTCGACGACCCATGTCTCCTGCAGGAAGATCAATGAGTCCTTCGCGTGCGATGAGCCCGGGTCCTGGGCACTTCAATCAAGCTCCTCGACCTCTCTCCCCCGGTCCTCGACCTCAACAAAAGCGGAGCATGTCGCCTGGCCCGTCCAGATCGTCCCCAATGGCCGATGTGACTCGACGACGAAGCAACTCTGCCAGTGTTGTTCGAGAAAAGCGCAACTCACCGATCGGACCGTCAAAACTGGGTCCTGGTACATCGGCACCGGGAACTGCTTTGTAAATGATCTTTGATCTTGGCACCCATCTCGTGTCGGTAAAGTACTCGCCATTCCTCAACCACGAAACGAACGTGCAAATGCTTTCTATACCTGGTGGAAATATGCGCTCTACGATTTTCAGCTTCTCCGGCGATGGTGTAACAAGGCCTATTTCCTCCTTTCTTGTCTTTTAGTTTTTCTACTACAATATTCTCACTTCGCTTGCTCACCTTAGCTATCGCGCAGATAGCAGTTTGCAAATGGGAACACGTGTCTTATTGAGGGCTGTGCAGTTTCACTTCGGAAGCGGGTGTCAACAGGAGCAAGGAGACCACGGCACGGCATGATTTCATGCCAGATAGATAGCTAAGATAATGCTCAATGCTCATACTGATATTGGTTCGCGTTGTCTTCATTTTCCTACTCTTCTGGTTTTGGCCATGCTGACAGGAACGTGCTGGGCGAAGCAATGCTTTTGAAGGTTTGACGCATCCAGATTGTGCTGAGGACGATGCATCATGAATGTCGTGGGCCAGTACGAGTATATATCTTACTCGTTTCTATAATCGTAAAGGGACGTGGCTCGTGCCTTATAACTTGGACGGCACCCAGTTCGGTCGGCGCCGTTCCTTGAACGCGCGCAAACCTTCTACGATATTTTGGCCGCGCTGGAGGTCCGCCCATTCTTTTTGGGATGTGATCCTGGTGGCTTCGACGACACTGGCCGTCTCCCAGCCCTGCCTCAGCCCCGCGCGCGTGCAGATGATGCTGTCGGGACTGTTTTCGGCGATGAGCGTCGCGTAGCGGATGGCTTCGTCTAGTAGGGTTTCAGGGGACACGACTTTGTTGACTAGGCCCCAAGTGTAAGCTTGAGTGGCGGTGAAGGTTGTGCCTGTTAGGGCGAGCTCGGAGGCACGTTGGAGACCGAGGGTGCGGATGAGCCGGGGGAGGACGCCGGCGTAGGGGGCGACGCCGCGTTTGACTTCGACGAGGCCGAACTGTGCACGGTAAGTGTCTGTGTTGGGGTCTTTCGCCGTCAAAGGGCAGTGAGAGTGGGAGTGGTAGCAGGAAGCCAGACACTTGTGTAGAAGCATTCAAGAAGAGGAGAAGAAATGGAATGGCAACGACTTGAAACTTACAGTGGCCGTGTCAGCTGCGACGACAATGTCACAGTTGACTATCGTCTCGCACCCGCCGCCCAGAGCGAGGCCATTGACGGCGGCGATGACGGGTTTCTTGCCGACTCTATTTGAGAGCGGGATCGCGCCGGGAACGTCGCCTGGTCCAGCACCCGGTTGGGCACCAGGCGCGGAGATCTTGGACTGCCATTCGGTCAGGTCGGCGCCCGTCGAGAAGGCTCGGTCGCCGGCACCTGTGATGATGGAGACGCGGAGAGAAGGTTCCTCGTCGATCCACTGGAAGATCTTTGTGAGTTCGACGACGTCGGCGGCGCGGGTGCAGTTGAGCTTTTCGGGGCGGTTGTATGTGACGAGGACCACGCCCTCCGCTGGGTACGAGAGGAGGGCGAAGGATGTGGGTGGGGGAGGGTTGATGGGGGCCATGGTGGGTAGGGGGTAAGTAGGATGGTGGATGCTTCGAAATGTAGCTGATCGGAGTTTTATACCGGGAAAGATGCGTAGGTAGCCTTTGCCTAGGTACCTATCTCAATCAAAGAGTACGAGTAAGAGGTTTACAAAAAGTCATTGGAAGTTGGGGCAAGGCTGTGGTGCTTCCGGGGTTGACCCCGAGACCCCTCATTGTCAAGAGCAAGGCTGAAGCCGAGGGCCGCTGTGATTACTCCTTGCCCAGGTAAGATCCCGGGTAAGGCCTGCACACCCTCAGCAAAATAGATGGTTGCAACCCCCATTCGCACCAAAGGTCGACGTTCTCAACTACGACAAACACATTCACTTTTCGGTGGACCTCAAAGAGCGGACAGCCTTGCAGCTTAATGAGTGTACCGGAGATATGTAATTCCGAGAGGCTTGCGCTATTGCTGGTCACGTGTCAAGTGAGATAATCACGTGGGTAATTTCCCGCCAGCTTCCGCCAGTTTGCTGACTAACACGCGCCAGCCCAAAACAGCTGGTTCTTCTGCACGTCAACTTCCAACTTCATCACAACTCTTTCGCTCATCATCTCACACCTCTCATAATCTTCCACCCCCAAGTGCACCTTCAAATCCTATACGATTTCCTTCCAGCCCCATCGCCATGGCGAAACCCATCGACAATGCCTGCGAGGATGAGCCACCCGCCCTTCCCTTCAAAACCGGTGGCCCGCTTCGCCGGAACCAAGAATATCTAATCTTCTACTTCCTGACCGCATCCGCGTTGGGCCTAGAAATCGCGTCCGCGTGTTTGGGTTCGCTCTACGGAGCGCAGAGTCATTATTTCATCGCTACCGTCTCACCATTCCTCGCTACTCACTGGTACGCAACTTCCTTTGTTATTCCCCCATCGAAGCAAGCTCCATTCTGATTCGTCGCCCTGCAGGATGGCATTTCTTCAGACCTGCTGGTTAATGGCGACTGCGTCGCGAACCACGATTCCCGACCGTATAGCCTACCTCAACCTCGCCTGCCGGTTTCAAAGACTTTGCGCGGTAAGTACCATCCTACCGCCTTTCTCACTTTGCCACGTTATCCGCTCACTGTCTTACCTAAGCCAACCGCCCTCATTGGCATGATCACCTGGGCAGTTGGATATCGCTTCCGCTACAAGGCGTCTAGTTCAGCGTATTGGATTATCTGGCTGGTCGTCTGGATTTCGGAAACAGTGATGTGCATTATGAAGTAAGTCTCTCAAGGCACCTGTGATGGTTTGCGGGTACTTTTTGAAGCCTCCGCCCTCATCAACACAGCTCTTCAGTGCTAACGGCAGCGATAGTGTCTACAACAACATTAACTGGGAAAGCGACTTGCTGTATCAAATCGCGCCAGATTACCCTCAGGGAAATTACTGGCTAGGCGTACTCGGAATTCGATCCATGTGTCAAACGAAGTACACGAATCCTAAGGACGCCGGCCTAGAGTTGAAGCAGAACGTTAACAGGGAGGTCTAAATTTGCGAGCACCTTTTGAGTATCTGCGTTCAGCGTTCGGCATATACGCAATCGATAAACTGGTTTTACGACTCATATAATTTCGCGGCTGCGACGGGCGCACGTGTGGGGACAGTCCGTCGCTGTCGAATCCCTCTTTGTCATTCATTGTCTAAGCGACATTCGCCTCTTTCTTCAAGAACTCTTCAACCGCCTTTATTATATATATCTAAACACAATGTATACGTCGACAAGGCATGCCTGGACAAGGCCTGCCTGGACAAAGCATGCCCCGACAAAACATGCCCCGACAAAGCCTGCCTCCACAATGCCTGCCTGGACCCAAGCCTGTCCCGACGATGCCTGCCTCGATATTATAGCCCGACATCATGCCTCAAGCACTGCCTCGACTGCTTGAATGTCGACTGTCATTGTTATGAACGGCAACGTGGAGGCGGTGCTGTTGTTGAGGCAATGGACCTGAGGGCTATATATATATATCTCGTTTTATCCTGCATCGCTCTATCCATCCTCGCATCTTCCCACCCGTCTTTCAAGCTACCGCAAGCGATAGCAAGAAGGTCTCGGCAGCACCATTCATACCCATCCGACAACAAGTACGACAACAAGTACACAACGATGGCTCCGACGGTCCGTGGAAGTCGTGCTGGCGCGACATCTCTACACCTTCGCGTCGTTGATGGCGAACTGCAGTACTCCATATGGGTGCAAAAGACCTGGAAGATGAGCAAAGCCATGGGTGCCTTCTGGGCTGTGTCTTGCAAGCGACCGCATCCGGCGCTCTTTACGTTTCGAGGCCAGAAGCTTCGAGCACATCTCACCCCAGAAATGATGAAGATGAATGACGGAGACACGATTCATTTTCAATCAACCGGCCAAAACCCAAAGGTACTGCTCCTGGAAGACCTTATCACTCTGACAGAGTCTTGTGAGCAAGTGAATAACGGCCTGAAAAAGACTTTGGAATTGAGCTCACGCCGTTTTAAAGACTCGTGGAACGGGACTTCCGGCGAATTCTTTCTGAACAGAGCAGAATTGGAGCTTAGGGCTCGCCTGGAATCGCTGCAGGATTTGCGTACCGCAAACATGCAAATGCTTTTCGAACTTGGTGCCTCGCGTTACCTGGGGAACGTTCAACAAGAGTTGACGACATACCTCAGCGAGGTTTCAATACTGGATCGGACTCTGGCCAAGGCTGCATTCATCCACTGTGCTGTCCTCCATGGGAAAGACGCAGTCGATTTGGCCCTCGGTAAGATGTGTATCCTTGGAGTCGAGAACATGAACACTCTGAGGAAGACCATCGCTGGCTTGAACAACGCTCATCTCTGGCCTGAGTTCCGAGCGCACATTGTAGTGGAAATTGCCGGCAACCACAACCAACAAGATACGGATAGCGACGACGTCTCTATGACTGACGAGGAAGACGTTTGCGCCGTGTGCTATGACCCTGTCGGAAAGGCTGAGCAGGCAGAGAATGCGGGGATAGGGGTTGCAGCGTGCTGCAAGAAACCCTTTCACGCCCGTTGCCTGGCTGAATGGTACGCACACAGTGTATGTGGTTGCCCGAGGCATCGAAGTGGCTCTTGCCCCAGATGCCGAGCCGTTGTCGAAGCTGACAAGATATTGCAGATCTACAACATGGCGCTTACGAATATCGCGGAAGCCCATGTCAACACTCCTGGTTCTGGACTCATGAATTGCTGGGTTTCTTATTGGCTCGTAACAGTCGCGAAGATGATTAGCAAGGACGCAGAAGTCGTCAGGATGGGCGCTGATGGTATTACTGCCGGCACCGTTCCCGAAAGACGAGGAAGCGCCTAAGACTCAGAGGCTGCGCAAAGAGCGGACTGAACCGGCGAAGCACTCGGGCTACAGATTCCATCTTACTCGGACATGGATGGCAGGGTGGAGACTCAGAGTTGAGAATTGAATATGTGAATCGGTGAAAAGTTCTAGATACAAGTATGAAAAGATAGCTGTAATCCATTAAGATGTATCCAGTGCTGATTGTCTTCCGTTTGTCTTTTTTTGGTTTCTTCCGTTCCTTGCTGATTTGCAGCCTCATCTCGGACGGAGTGTCTCAACAGCCCAGGAGTTGATGTTATGGCAATGCCTCGTAAGAGGATAAATAGCATTGTAGCAGAGGTAACTAAATCCTTCTGAGTGGGATTCGATCACTGTTCAGGTTCCACCTTCCGTGACGCCGAGGGGTTCCAAAGCACAATTACAAAGATCATATAGTCTCGATATGGCGAGGAAGTCGAAGCCACCAAATTCGTTATTCTAGACAGTGCATTAGCTTGGAGTCAGTCCGCAAAGCGGGATGATGCTCACCATAGTTGGATTGCAGAGAATGGTTCGGATATCTTGTATTAAGCGAGCGTGGTTTGAAAACGCTTGAATCTCCTAGCGAGGAGCATCAACAAGCGGTACGTCGTGGATATTGTGTCAACAAGCCTCTTTGTGCCGTCTAGCAGGAACAGCCTGTTTGCATGGTTGAACAGAATTATCTCGGTCAGTGCTAGCTGGAAAATGGTATATCCGCTTGGCCATTGCATGGGAATGCCAGTAAGTAGAAGCTGCTCAACTATGTCGACCTGATGCGGAATCCCGGACTTGATCTGTGGTCGCAAAATACTTCGCGCAGAGTTCGTCGTCCTCTGCCGATACGTGGTGCATAATTGCAGCCCAATGAGTGTGTGTAGACTGGATAGGGAGTGCCCTTCGGATGCGGAGTTCGAGAGGCTTCGCTCAAATGTCAAGAATTCCAATTCCTCCTCCGGATTGTGGTCTAATTGACCAGAATCCGAGATTTGAACGCCCAATAGCAGAGTCTCTGAAACGGAGTACTGTGGGCCTGACTCGTCGACGTAAACTGAGAGGTCAGCCGATTCCCAGGGGGTTTGTGTGCAGAGTGGCTTACTCTGGTCCTGATCTCAAAATTGGGAAGTGTAACAGGTTGGGCCAGGGCAAGACTGATCCACCTGATTTGCAAAATATCAGCGACATCCTCCGTTGAATCAAGGCAGTACTTACCGGTCGAGGAGATATAGGCTCCAAAAGGTGACGTCGTTCGTGGGATCAGCGTCACTTGAGGCAACGGCATCTGAGCTCGAAGAGCCTGAGTGATGCAGACCAAGAATGATGGACGTGCGCATGGCAAGATCCACCAGATGCCACGAGCTGCCCGCATTCGTGTCGAAAAGCGAGTACAGCGTGAAGAGGATGAGGATGTGCACAGTGTCGATCGTCTCACGGTAAGTGAGTTTCTCTTGTAAGGCGCTGTGGAAGAACCGCGCAGAATAGCAAGAATCGTACGAGGATTCCTCGTCACTCAATAAGGAACCCAGAGCTAATACCAAGTAAAGGACGACCCGATCTGCTGCGGCGCTGGCCAAATTGCTGACTGAGCACAACGTTCGTAGACATTGGCGGACTGTGTTCTCACTGAGCATTGGGAAGGTAGGATGGACGTGCCGGAAGTAGTTATCCAAGTACAAGGACAAGAGGCCTAACGGCGCTCGACGAGGTTGGAGCTCGGCATCCTGCAGGAACGTCGCCGATAGAAGTGACGGTCTCGAGGACGGCACGTTTGGAGTCTGGTCGTCGTTCATAGAAAGAGCACGAATGATCATCCGCCCAAGGTGGTATGTCTCTCGGTCGTAGATTGTTGCAGCATTCAGCTCACCGAGGACTCCTAGGTCAACGGGTGTCTCTAATTCGAGAGCAGTAGTACTACGCTCAACTGGCAAAGACGCGGTCGCCGGGATGTCTGGTTGTGAGAGATTGCTTTGATACGAGCTGGTTCTTTCCTCGGCCGTCCTTTCTCGAAGATGTCTCTCTAGCCTCGCTAACTCGTCTCTGAGTTGCTCAGAAATACTGTTCTTGGTTCAGTGACTGTTGTGCAGGACGAGTTCGAGCCTTACTCCTGTGTCGGTCGTTCCTGCTCTGCCGCTGGGATTGGAATGATGCACTCATAGCCTCTTCTTTCACAGAAGGAGCACTTGGGTGCTCGGCGATCACACTGTGATTCAACTTAGAGACCTGTCCGAAGCGCCTGCGACAGACTTACTCTTTTCTTCCTTTGACGGCAATTGAGGCAGGCCACACCTTGACGAGGTGATGATTGTGATGGATCATTGATGTCCATTCATCGGCATCCGTGAGTATGATGGGTTTTGATGAAGCTCTAAGACTTGTTGACAATGAATGTTAAAGGTTGATGGTTCCATGATGCCAGTATGGTGCATGATGGCTCCCATACCCCGCCTAATGACCCCAAAGATGATGGCTCACTAGGCTTCCTCTCCCTTACTCGAGCCCTTTGTAGGGCTCGTTCGATTAAGCGGGCACCAGTTGAATTAGGCACCTTAGGCGCATGACACGTCCACAGCACCACCCCGGGTCACCTACGTAACTGCTCCCAAACACGCGTTTCTCTCTCTCTCATCAACTCTCATTACCTCTCGGCATCACGACTCTGCGTTGCTGCAGTGCCCCAAGCTCAAGCCTGCTTTAAAACAGCATATTCAGCCCTTGGATGTCCGAGTTGACCCAACGGCCAATGGCGACTTCCACCCAGGCACATGCAGCGAATCTCACAACCTTGATAGAAAGTGCATGTTTCTTTTGTAAGGAGAAGAAGTTAAGGGTATGTGAACACCGGACGTCCTCGGCCTGCGCCCTGACATTGTGCACCAGTGCGATCGAAGACTTTATACATGCTGGAACTGTGAGAGAACGAAAAGGATATGCATTGTGACAGACCCTCATACCGGTCGCAAATTACCCCGGAGGTGAGTACAGCGCACGGAATTTGAGATTCAGTCCTAAGGACTCGCAAAGGGATGTTGACGACCTCCACGACCGCGTTCAGCATTTGCGCGATATGCTACGACGATCCCAGGCGACGCTGGCGGCGCCAACCACCGACGTACCCGGACCGCTGAATGAGATTCCTCGAACCGCCCTGTCGTCCGAAGAAGAAGCACGTTCAAATCGTCCTCGATTATCAAAATTTACTGGTTTGGGAAGTGGATTCAGGCAGGTCTCATCATCAACGTCTCCAATCTCCAGCTGACAGGTTCACTACAAGCGTCGGGCAGCTGGTAGTTGCAGCTGTATCAGGGCAAGCTTTAGGTCCCGGCGTGCTTCGGTTGGGCTCCCTCATGGCACGGGAGCAGTACAGCATCAAGAAGAACGAAGCTGAGCACGCCGAACTCCCTTCTCTGGATGTTGCACGTCGCCTGGTCGCTGCCTAGCAAGTACTTGGTGCCCTTGTTGGCGCTCCATATACCACTAACGCATTCGTCCCCAGTTTGAATGGACCTCATACAGTCTTACCAACCATGAGCCGAGGAGAAATCTACAGCCAAATATCCCGCGCGTACAGTTCGAGCCCCTTCTACAGCGACGTCGACCGGCGGAAGGATCGATTTCAACTCTACATGATTTTCACTTCCGGTGCCGTGCAATTGAGAGACTCTGGGCTACGAAATGCGCCTATCGACTACTACACGACCGCCATGGAAGACGCAAGCATTCTGGCAGATTTTCCCGGTCAAACACAGATTCAAAACACGCATCTAGTCATGCTGTTTGCTTCGCATCATGACGTCGGAAGTAGGTTGTGGGCCCATTTCCTGTGCGATTGATGGACTCCGCTGACCATTGGCGCCAGTTGGCAATCACTGGGATCTCGCAAGGCAGGCTGTGCGAACGTGCATACAGCATGGATTTCACAGAGCTGCAGTCAAGCCAGCCGATCCAATTTCCGAGCAGATGAGGAGACGGTTGTTTTGGTGTTCGTTCATCATTGATCTACATCAGAGTCACAGTATTGGCAGGCCAAGTGCAATTTCAGAACAAGATATCACCATTGAGGTAGGTCGACCGTTTACATTCCTCCCCACGCTGACTTACATAAAAGCTCCCACTTGACGCCAATGACGAAGAGGTCGAGGCTGGGCTGGTATCGAGCCCATCCGGCTACAGTGAGGTCACCATTCTCATCAGGTATTGCCATCTTCGAAAGCTGGCGGAAAGAGCCCGTCGAGAGTTATATGGGATCGGAGCCGGCGACCGATCCTATGAAGAAAAAGCAGCTCTTGCAAGGCACTTGAACGCTGAACTTGAGAAGTGGCGAGACTCAAGTATAGTCACTCCCTTTCCCACGAATTCTTTCCAGAGCCATGAATATTTCCAGATCAGTTTCCACAGAGAAAGGATGAGAATCTTCCTGGGACTGGTCATCCCGGTTGGCATGGAGACGCCGAACGCAGCTGTGAATATTCACTTCTTGCGGTATTGTCTTGAGTCCGCCTCTGAGGTGGTAACGTGCTGCCAACAGCTTATACGACGAGACGTTCTGGTGACACATTGGACCTTCGTCCAAGACATCCTACGCTCAGGGTTTATCATTCTTTACTGCGGCATTCAAATTCTGCGAAGCCTTCGTAGACAATCCGATGAGGACATCGGTCCCATCGATTCAGAAATCCTTCCAATGGCCAATGCGATCGACACGACCAGAGACATCCTAGTCGAAATTTCACGCAGATGGAAGACCGTTACAACGCATCGGGTTGCATTCGAGCAATTGGCGGAGCAGGTAAAAGCCATCATTCGGAAGAGCACTCAATCAAGGCAACAGGCACTCAGCGAGATCATGACCCAAGGAGATACCGCCCTTCCAGATCTTGGAGCAGACTTTCAGTGGGACTTTGACCTGTTCAACACGAATCTGGATCTCCCACAGGCCGAAGGCTTCGGTCTTTCCGATATGGAGCTGAATACTGTGTTTGGAATTGACGTCAACGGCATGAACTGGCAATGACTCTGTGCAAAATTGGAGTACCTCTCTCCCTTATTTCCGATCAACAAAGCCCTCGAAGAACCAGAAGGACCCGAAAGGAAGCCGACGAGCTTCAGCTTAAGGCTAAGGGAAGGCATCTGCATACCTTACCAGGGTACGAGAGTACTATGTTACCGTCCAGCGCCACCGCCATTGCCATGGCGAGGGCCATCTCCATGGCGAGGGCCATCTCCATCCCCACCAGCAACGAGTCTCAACTTCCCATCCTCATCCAACCTACAAAAGTCCTCCAGAAGGCCTAAAACCTTCTTTCTGGCCTTGTGACTTTGCAAAAGGAAACCGAGCATGGCCTTTTCACCAACGCAGCTAACGGCCAAATCCGTGACCCGCTGCATGAATCGATTCGCGCTCCGTCCCTCCAGGTCTCGCTGCGCCATCACCTCCGCATACTTCTTCTCCTTGAGCTGCTCCTGCTCCTGAGCCGTCATCAAGTCCCATTGTACATCCGGGTCCTGCTGAAGATTCCTGACTTGCCGTTTTAAGGCGGTCTTGTCTGCGCTCTCACGTAGCTCGAGTATCGTCTCGAGATCACTTCTATTTTCGGACACTTCTCGCCTTCTCACAGACTCCGGGCGCGTGGAGTATTCCCAAGGCTGCTTGAACTTCATGCCCAGACCCTGGAGCATGCGGCGTCCGCGACCAGGTATGTCGGGCATGATGTCCAGCACGATATCGTGCTCGAGGTTTGCGAAGACCTCGCGGATGGTCGAGGGGACGTGCTCCGGACGGATGATGGGTTCAGCCGCAACGGATGAGTCTTGGCCATCCTCTTCGTCGTCATACAGACGCCGCCGGGACGTCGATGTAGCGCTGGCCAATCTAGTATTAAGTCGATCGTCAACGTCTCGTCCTAGCGCCTGTTTCGCTGTGCGGCCGGATGGTTTCCAAGCTGTCTCGGGCGTCCCAAGCTTCCCACGTTTCCGTCTGAATTGATAAGAATCACCGAGGTCAGGATCTTCGGAGGCAGCTCTCTTCCGTGTCCACCCCACCTCGCCATATTTGTGCGCGATACGGGAGAGATTTGTGTCCCTTAGTCGTGGAGGTCCGCCAGCGTACTGTACATGCGGTGGAATACGGTTATGTCTAACAGAAAACGGAGCCGGGACGTCCGTTGGGGGTACCGCGATGGTTGACTTTTCCTCGGCATCTAGCCCCTCTTCATGAGAAATGTCGCCATCAATCTCGTCGTCACTGTCTGTATCGGACCATTCATCTGCACTGATAGTTGCTTTTTGCTGCTGGTGTGAACTCGGCCGGGCGGTCGAGTTGAGCACCATTTCTGCTTCCCGGGCAGGCGCAGATCGTAACGAAACACTAGAAGCAACTACCGCGGAATTCGTCGAACCCGCCGATACATATTGCTCCTTACGGTAAACGCATTGCGCACCCTGGTACCTGGAACTCTCCAAGCACCTTTGGCAGGGGAGCATGCCGTTGCACCTGGAATGGCCTCTCCGGCAGGGCTCACAGATGACCAAACGCTCATCTTTTGGATCGGCATTGACCATTTGGACCTTTGGTCTGGTCGGTCGCTTCGCAACGCTAAATTGACCTGAACGCGGCAGGAGTGTAGCGCTGCAAGGAGCTGGAGCAAGAGTTGAAGCCAACGAACGCGACTTGACAGACGGATGCTGTCGACGCCTTGACGTGGCTGAGTGGGAATCTGAGAATGGAGGGCGTTGAGACACCGAGGCCACAGCGATTGCGGATGGACCTCGTTGAGCAGCTGAAGCCCGATACCGAGAACCAGCATGTGACACCTTAACCCGCGATGGACGCTTGATCCCCAGAGCTTTTGCAGAGATAGCGCCACCTCCGCGACCCCCTCGATAGACGCATTTGTAGCCAATACCAGACTTGACACATCCACCACAGGGCACATAGCCATCGCATCTCTTGTTGGATGCTCGGCAGAACTGGCATGGATAATGTAGCGGGAGTTGTGGAGACCCAGAGGTTGAAGGTCTGCGTTTACGAGGTATTGCTTGGACCTGTTTGTTCTCAGACCATACATTGGCGATCTTATCGTTGATATCTTCGTCCGGGATATCGCTTTGAACAAAAGGTAGGCTCACGGCCATCAGATCCTCTTCTTCGTCATCCGAGACGTCTCTCGACATTCCCGAACTTGCAACTTCAATCGGCATAATGTCCGGCTTTGGTAAATGCCTACCAGTTATCGACGGGATTTGGTTCGCAACAACCGTAGAAGCATGTCTCACGCTCTGAGACATTCGACGTCGCACTTTCGCCGACGTTCTCCATGCTGCCAGGACTGGTTCTTCATCTTGGTTGCTTTCGTCGTCTTCCACTGGTTGCAGCCATCCTGTCTTGACATCAACTTGGTATCCCCTCTTTAACAGCGCTATTCGATCAGCAGGCTGCATATTTAGTGCCTTGATCATGTCGTTGGGTCTGGCGAACATATCACCTGCCGTTCTTTTTCGCCCACGTTTGACGAGTCTGTTCATGACTGCCGCGCGAATGCATGAGATGCCTTCCACAGCGTCGGGGTGCTCGATGGCAAGTCTGCGACATGCCGAGAGGGCTGAGACTCCCATCTCCATTGGCTCGATGTACTTCCCGTACACCTCTTCTCCCCATATCTCTATGATCCTCCTGTTGCATTGCTGTTTCGCCTGCTGAGCCAGGATGCTTGTCTCAGCCCCGTTCAGGGGTGCGGGGTTGGCCTCGTCTCTTCGTCGAAAATTCGTGACATTGCTATTGGTAAGACCTTTGAGGCGTTGTGCCTCATTGGTCCACTCGTGGACTATATCACCTTCCAACGGGTCACTGTGGAGGTCGTCTCCATCTTGGGATACATCGACCGGTATGTATGCGGTTGATGAATTCTCACTGCGTTGTCGGGCATTGTCCACTTGCGTCCGTCCCACACGCGGTGTGTAGGTAGATATTGATCTTCTGGCCTGCTGCTTTAGCGGGTCATTGTTGACTTCTTCTTCTCGGCCGGTTTGATGCACAATGCTGCTGCTGATGAGCTTCCTTCTGAAACTATCAGCCTGCTCTTCGTCACGGAACAGTCCTCCTTTTTCGACCATGCTGCTCACGAGGTTGCCCAGAAACTCGTTTCTGGTTTCGTTGTAACGACTAACGGACTCAATTCCATTGTTGGTCTCTCGCACAGTCTGCCCCTGACTAGGAAATGCTTCTCTCCGCCTAGGTTCGGCATCATCGCCCGGCAGGCTTCTCTTGTCTGGTTCTCCTGGCTCGTCCCGTCTGCTCTCTGCTTGCTCGTGTGATATCTCCTCATCATCTGACTCGGCGGAGGGTATATCAATGATAAGGGGTTCGCGCACCGCCGGAGGTGAAGGGCTTGGTGAGGACTCGGGTCCTAGTGGTTCCTCGTCTGAATCGGTCTCGTCCAGCTCTTCCCAGTCATGACCAGTGACCATGTCAGCTTCATCGTTGAGGAAGCGGTAGAAAGGCATCTTGAGACAGTCTTCACTTCGGTCTACTTCTCATGTGATCGGTCGAGCAATGTATACCTGGCCAACCTCACTCGCGGTCCGGTTTGAATGCTTCTGCTGCCCCTCGTGACGCTGGCGGGGGTGGCAGCGGTGGGATGTTCGGCATTGGGATAACGTCCGATGAAGGAAAGAGGATATGACGTGACAAACCGAGTCTATGTGCGTGGGAGGTCGTCGTTTGATAGATGTAGCTGTGCGAGTCGAATGTCTGTCGCGTTCGCGTTGGCAGTCGCGAATCGCCGCGGTTTCGAATTGAAACTCCGGGGAACTTCTCCGTCTTGGCACCTAAAGAAGACGGGAGATATCACAGTACGTGCAACTAGTTACTTACCCCGGACGTATGCCATTGATCGCTTCACCTTTGATAGTATTGAGGACATCCCTTGAGAAGCCGTCCCTGAAAATGGTAGCAACATGCCTTTTTGCCTGCCAGAGCAACGTACAACATCCCACATGGTGTACCCTTTTTTTGCCGCCCCCATCCAATGTGCATCGTCTAAAATCGCTAATATCATTTCCCCACAAAATCGACGCCAAATCCAGTGCCCAACGTGGATGCACAACTCGAACGCTTTGCAGCTCATATCCTACATGTTGGCCAACTCACTGTCAATGGCCTTATCCAAGAATTGTCTTCTTTCACCAACGGGGACTTCACACTGCAGTCTCTGCTCCACGAGGGCCCGGACCTGTTTCTTCGTCACCGTGTCTAGATCAACCTCGCTCAACACCGCCCGAATAGACTCGACCATTTCGTAATCACTCGGCCCTGCTGAAGGGACGGTCCGGAAATCCATGACCGTGGATGTCGGTCGACTAGCACCCATACCAAGCAGGCTGGGTCGGCTGGCCGAATTCTGCATGCCGTACCCACTCTGGTACGGACTTCGTGAATGGTCTGGATAGGGATTTGGTGAGGGCGACTTGAGACGTGCTTGGCTCCCCAGACTCATCATGCTCATGTTTCGGCCATGCACACTGACAGGCTGATCCCTGAATTGAGTCAGCCCAGTCATGGTGCTAGCACGGTTATTCATGCCGAACGGAGCCGGTGAGCGAGGCGGTGCCATGTAGGGATGCTGCTGCTGCGGGAAGCCTGCGAGGATGGTACTGGCCGGCATCACGGACGAATATGTAGAGTGCATATCGTCCATCTCCATCATCCCTGGATCATCGGTATAGCCAACCTCGAAACCCTTTTCTTTATAGCTGCCACTGTTGCCACGTCGGCCAGGCAAGTTGTTGATCGCGGCGTAGTCGTCCCATCTTTGTAAAGGTATTGATCTTGGGTCAAAGCCCTCGTCTTGGAGTGCAATAACCTTTTTATCCCCTTTCTCGCCAATCACGATTCTGGTGTTACCCCACGTGAAATTGTCCTGGTTCCAAAACGAATAGATGGGCAAGACAAAACTGTAGATGGGGAAAGCAATGATGTAGATAAGCATCCAGCCCACGTGTTGCCACTGTCTCTTCATGATGAAAATGATGGCCTGTAGACCGTAGACACACGCAATCATCACTATCGATATGAGAGGAAATTGGCCTTGGTGGCTTGCCACTTTGTAGATAAGGTAGCCAAGGTAGACAGTCGTTGCCGGAAGTTGTATGGTACCAAACAAGTCGATGAAGACGACAAATCTCATCGAGAAGCAGCAGAATCCGCAGAGATCCTGCAACCAAACAAGCTCCGCAAGATTGTGGATTGTCGAATTGATCCATCGTCGTCTTTGTGAAAGCAAGACAGACCAAGTCTCGGGAGCGGCGGTCTGGGCATACGCGTCTGGGACAAATTTGTACGACATAGCAGGAAAATGCTTCATCATCAGAGTTGTAAGATATCGATCTTCACCGAGCGACAATAAGTTCTTCTTGTGGAGAGTGTCGACATCGCAGTCTGCGTATTCCTGAATCACCTTGTCGGAGATGATCAAGGGTCGGCCCTTGTCAGCTGTTCGAAGGCGGTACATGCAGAAACTATGAGCAGGTCAGCAAAGCACATCAAAAAAGTCGGAGATTGTTCCCTACCATCCAGGCAAGCACGTGACGCTGCCAAAGAGTGACTCGAAGGCTTTAGCAAGATGATGCGAGATGTAGTACTCGTAGACTTGGATCATGGTCCACCAGCTTCGATCCTCGTTTTCCAGGCTGGTTTCACCACAGATACCGGCGATCTTTGCGTTGTTGGCGCAGGCAGCGACCAGACGATTCAGAGAATCCTCTTTCACGTTGGTATCAGCGTCGACCATGAAAAGATACTCGTACAATTCTGGATCCACCCCAATAATGTTGTTGATTTGGTGGAACATTTCCAGCTCCAAGGGCGACATTGCTGACCGGTAGTGGACACGATTCAAGAATTGCATCAGCAAGATTTGAGAGTCTCGCTTGCCACGGTTGCCAGGCTTGGACTTTGTCTGCTCAGACTCTTTTCCAACTTTGACGACTACCAGATATGGGACAACATTGCCCTCGTACTCATACAAGCCAGAGTAGACTTTGCCATAATTGAGCTGTTCGTTCCCGTTGCCAACTGATCTGAAAGGCAGTGCAGGTGGATCGATCTTCGGATCGACACCCAGAATGTCGAGGACGATCTTAGGCGTAGGTCTGTCGTTGCCACCGCCCACAATCATGCCATCGCAGATAACACAGATCAACTTTCTCTTGTTGTCGTATTGAAGCGCCGTGAGCGAATCGAGGGACTTTCGGAGATGATCTTCACCCTCGGTATAGGCAGGGACTTGGCAAATGACGAACTTATCTTGGGCTGCTGGCCGGCGTTTAGATCCAAATTGCAGCGCAGCCAAGAATTTGACCAAAATAACCGTACACAGGAGGATGGTGAAGGCCAGCAAGATGTAGTTGTTGACTTGACATTTAGCGGACTGCCTGAAGTCCACCTTGCCGACATAGAAGGCATTGTCCATGCAGTTGAGACTATTGGCGAAAGTGGCAGTCGTACCCCATTTATCGGTGATATCAGAGCCGGCGTTATTGGTGAAAAGTTCAGTGACTTCATCCGGAAAGAACTTGTAAGTACCATAGTTGTTCATGAGGTTCAGGGTGTAGAAGTAGTCAGTGAGGTCGTATATCTTTTTGTCAATGATGACCCACATCCTTTGGCTGCTGTCTGCCTGATTCTGGACGCCGCCTCTGGTGACCACCAAGTCGCCCTTGTAATAATCCTTGATTTTGGGCAGGAAATCGTCGGCGTACCAGTTCCAGCTGTACAATTTCGACTTCTGGTCCGTTTGGTAACGGGTCCCAGAGGTGTGTACAGCGCTTGGATAGAGAACAGCGTCAGTGTTATTATGCTGCAACAAGACACTCTCGTCGACATCAAGTCCTGGGCAAGCACGACTCAAGGGTGGAGGGAAATAGGCATCGAGGTTCTGGCCAGCAAAAGGTAACATGTTGTCCGCGTTAGTCTGGGTGCTGGTGTCGCTATGCTGGGATTTATAGAAATGTGTCATATCGTAGACGCCTCCTCGAATACTGACGTAGTAGTCGTTTGTGCCCTGGTGATAACCAACCTCTTTGGCATTCCATGCCTTGTCGAAATTTGGGCAAAGTAGTCGTCCGAATGCGACGATGTAGAAGACAATGGCTGCGTTGAGCAGAAAGATCAGAAACACGAGCACTAACTTCTCGCGCCACGCGAAGCGGACATCTGGTCGTTTCATCCGCCCGATATATCTCAGAAAGACGGACGGAATAAACCATGTCAAGGCCCAAACCACTGAAACCCAGGCTTGCCGGCCCGCCGAGGTCTTCTTAGACTCAATGTTTCGAGGGTCACCAAACTCTGGGTCCAATTCACCGGTAAAACGTCCCAGTTCATCGTAGTATGAGTCTCTGTGATCATCGCCTTTCGGACCAAGGCCATAGTCACCACCAATTGTCTGAACTGTCCGGGCCATGGTTGGTGCAATGGATTTGACACGGTCGGGGCCAGCTTGGGCAAGCAGGTTTTCGCGGCTGTCCTGTACACTCAAATTGTCGCCAATTGGGGGGAAGAAACCACTGCCGTTGTTGGGTGCATGGCCAGAATAACTGGACAAGAAAGGGTTAGAGGGCTGGCCGAACGCAGGGTCGTCGGCATAGCCTGGTAGCGTGGGCTTCATATCCAACATCGTTTCAGCTTCCCACCAAGCTGTTTCTCGCATCCAGATGCGCTCGCGGCCAAGGACAACTTCGCCGTTTGTCCAACCACGCTCGAGCAAGAAGCTCTCCACACCGTCTTTGCCGTCTTTGCAACCGAGCCGGGAATATCTTGTGACAAACTCTTCGACATCGAAATCGGCGGTGAAATCGAGGTGCCTATTGCGATGATTCGCCCATTCTGGAAGCCTCCAAGCCCGCAGTTGTCGTGAGACGGTGCCTGCGGACCATGCCGAGGTTGCAGACGCCAGAGCAGCCAAAGCGCCGGGTGAGTCGTCTGTGGGATGGATTGAAAGCTGATACCAAGCTCTGCTGCTAGCAAGAGTTGCCCCTAGATCGAATCGGCCTTGCTTTCCGAGATTCAGACCTTCCCCGTCAACCGGGTAGAGTAAGGTATGCAAAAACCCACCAGCTTCGGCCTCGGCGCCGATCTTCTGCAGAATACCTTCTCGTCTGTCTCGATCATGTTCTCTCTCGCGACTCATAGGACCACCAGTGATGCCCAAGTCTGCCTCTGCTTCTGACACTGCCAGATGCATTTCCTTCAGGACTGAGTGGCCAGCTGGAGCGACCTCCACGCCGTCCTCCCTCAGTTCGGCGTTAATGCCAAGGGTGTCATCAAAGACATTGCGCAGTGCCACCGCTTTGCCTAAGCCTTCACCGGTGATTTCAATAATGGTGATGCTGACTTCATCCCCGTTCTGTGTGCTGGAATCCGGGGTGAGGGCACCAGCACGCAAGTCCGCAGCAATAGCATCGTTCGCTTTCGAAACGACCCAGTCCACCAGGGCTTCGTACATTCCGGCTATTAGGACTTCACGGTCGTCACCACTGCACCTATTGAAGAGGACTTCTGGCTCGAGTCCAATGAGGGCTCCAACGTCTTCACAGATGTCCTCAAGGATATCAGAATCAATCAGGAAACCGGTAGTCTCACCCAACTTGAGTAGTCCTGCAAGACATGATAGAAGCCCACGAAAGGAGGGACCTTTGATGCCGATCGTTTTCAATGCAGACCGAAAGTCTTCGGCGGCTGCTGCGTCATCGGCAGTTGGCAGGTAAGATGGAGGATCGTATGTTCCGGACTTGTTCAAGAGTGTATAATTCGAAGGATGTTGCAGGTTGAGAAATTCCCGCTCAGCTGGCGTCGAAGCTGTTGTCAGGAGGTAATAGAAGACGTCAAAAGCTCGATAGCCAGGCTCAGCGGGCACTTTCAACAGACCATTTTGTACATCAATACCCGATCCTGACAACGCAAGCGAGAATCCCGTGATGGTGCCGGAGAGTGTGACTGTGTACTTGGCCGCCAGCGAAGACTGTCGGTACGTGGTAGGGTTTGCGGGAGTGACACAAGAGAGGAAGGGTCGCAAGGCCGTCAAGGAGGTATAGGCAAGATTCGGGGTCGGCAGCGGAACGACGCGCAGAAATGGTTGGAATATGGGCGGCGTCGAGGGATGGAGTGATTCAAGTATTATGCAGGCATCCTCTGCTCGTCTTCTTGCATGTTCCCAGGCTCTAAAGGCAATTTGAGCATCCACCGCACCACCTGTCCGCCCTTGAGCATCTGGGTTGACGGCGGTCAGCCATGTGTTGACGGCGATGCTCGTGCTCGAGTCGAGTTGATAGGTTTGACCAGCGGCGTAGGTCGTGTGAAGTGCATTCAGTAAGGTGGTCGTCGAGACCTGTGTGGACTGTTGTGCTGACGATCGAGCAGCACCAACTTGGGATGAGTTGTTCGAGTACGAAGAGTAGCGGTTCGCCATCTCGAGGAGGCCCTTGCGTCCCTGTCGAGCAATGGAGTCGACAGGGCCTTGAGGGGGCTCTTTGTGATACAGGTGATATCCTGGTATATAATCCTCCTCTTGCCCTGTCAATTGACCTCACAACTCCAAATACCCTTCCAGTCGAGAGGCAGACGATCGATGCGCAGGACAGGCTCAAAAAGCGATCGTTCGGGAGTGTTCGTTTCAGGTCGTTAACGTAACAAGCAGATTATTCAAACGAGAGATGGGACAAATAATGACAGACTGAATAGATGCAAGACACGTTCAAATGCAAAACGATTAACGATGTAGTGTAGAGCGAGAGTGGTTTGTATGAGAGGGAAAGGTCTGGGAGCAGGGGAGTGTTTGTTGCAAGGAACCAAAGTGTTGCACTGCAGCAAGGCTTCATGGATCGAGTCCCCTGTCATTACAAGAAGTATCCAGGGGCGATACCGTACCAGTTGAGTGACAGCCCAGGCACGTCGTCCCAAAATAGAAGATGCCCGAGACGTGAAGTCGCGATTCCGCGATTTCGCTTGTGTGAGGCGAAGACGGCCAGCATGCATTCCATGACCAACAAAATCCCAGATTTTCCGTTCCTGAGACAGAAGAATTGCTTGTCATCAAATAATGCCTTCGCATCATGATCCAGCCATCAAATCTATTAGATCATTGATCGTCTTTCCATCTTGAGCTGCCCTCATCAGTCACCAGGCATGGTTTCGTCGACAAACAAGCCACCTACTCGTACCCTCTCGAAGCATCTCTGACTACCGTGTACCACAGTACACCTGTGTTGCCTCGCGTTGTGCAGGACCGTTGCTGAGGGACATGTCTCGATGGATTGGCCAGAGGTTCGTTTATTGCCCTTTTGAGCTCGTGGGCGCCCTTGCAGCCAGCCGATTTGACACCAGGACCGCCCGGAAAGTTAGCCACTCACAACCGCTCCCCTCTTCTCTGGGGGATCGCTCCCTCCATCGTGGTGGCGCTGGCTTCCCTGACGAGTGCTGCATGTTTCGCCGGTGTCCGAGAAACAATGGCTGCATGTGCAACATGCTACGGTATTAGGATTGTGTCAAAACATAGGCCAGTACATTGTGATTCCGAAGGAGTGGTCCCTCAAGTTCACCTATAACATACCTCTGCATCAAGTAAGCCAGGACTCTTTGAGAATGCAGCTGACATTGGTGTGACGTGCAACAACTGCAGATGCCTGACTGATGCTGAGACTTTTAGAGTTGCCCCGTGAAGACCCTCTCGATGAATTTTCCGGCCGGCTGGGTCTTTGTTTGCAGGTGGGTGACAGGCTCGACAGGCTCAAAAGGCTCAACAGGAGCCCCTGTGCTGAGCCAGGGTCTGATGGCCAGTCATCTTGGCTCAAGAATATTCTGGGCGCAAGCTATTGGGCAGCCCGGGAGGCGTTGCGGGGCGGGATGCTCCCTAGACTGGGGGACAAGCTTGTCGCCCATCAACGCTAAACCTGATGTCAACAATAACAACGAATGTCCGGTAGCAAGCAGAAACTCGTCCTCTCCGGACAAGGTGGTGAGTGCGAGCTGTATGGTATTCTGTTGAGACATTTGATCAGCCTCCGCAATTGAGCAAACTACTATAGTATACTGTACTCCGTACCTACATACTCGGATTTTGGTACTTCAGACTGCTGTGTATGATTCTTTTAAGACCCGTCAGCTCTAAAGAAACTGGCCTGGTGGCGCAGCGACTTGGGAGCCCACTCAATGCTGTCTCAAACATATGCATTCGAGATCCGCCGCATCCCGTGCCAAAAATTACACTTATTCGGATTGTAAAGACGTGACGGCTCTCCCTGGCGACTTGACTGCGGCTCACTTCCCTACGAAAAACATCTTGGACGTAACGGATTGATGCATTCTAACAACCGATTCACCACTCCCGGCTGTCTGCGTTCGCTACGAATTTACGACTTCTCTCGCTATCCTTCTGTTGTTTTGTATAACTGAATTTCCCCGGATCTGCCTCGACACCCTCCGTCACCACATTCGCTTTTTGGTTGCATCTCCTGACGATTGAGCCCTTCTTGTTTTGAGTCGATCAGCGCTCTGCCTTTCCACTCGGACATCGACATATCGACGACTGGAGCGTTGTATGAACACATGGCTCTATAAATCAGTACACGGCACATTCATTGACGTGAGAGTTACTCAACGCCATGGCTGGTCGTGGAAACATGCCCGCCCATGCGCAGGCTTCATTGCCGTCTCTACCTCCACACCTACAGTCAGACACTCACTTGACTGCTCATCTGGCGAGTCGGTTTCATGTGTCTTTACCAACAGCAAGACTCTCCTCTCAGGCTCTCATCAGCCTTAATACCTATACTTCATCCACAAGGGGCCCCAATGGCGAAAAGGAAGGGAGTGCCATGGGAGAAGCTGAGGATATGGCTCGCAGGGCTTGGGCTAGGTTAGGAAGCAGAGCAGAAGACCAGGCTTTCGTCTTCTTGTACGTGCCTTCAAGTTCAATCAGCCACTCGGTACAACGCTAACTGTGCAACAGTGGAGAGTCCGGCTCTGGCAAAACGACAGTCAGGTCACACCTCCTTTCTTCATTTCTCTCGTTCTCCTCCACACCACTTTCTTCCAAGCTGTCCCTCGCCGCATTCGTCTTCGATACCTTGACCACCACCAAGACCACCACAACTCAAACGGCCTCCAAAGCCGGCTTGTTTTACGAACTTCAGTACGAGGCTTCCTCCATAATACCCACTCTTATTGGAGGCAAGTTGTTGAATCACCGGTTGGAAAGAGGTCGCATTTCTCATGTCCCAACCGGCGAGAGAAGTTTCCATGTTCTGTACTATCTTCTCGCGGGGACCAGCGCCGCGGAAAAGTCACATTTGGGACTCACTGGACATACGAACATCACAACTTCTGGGACCGCTCTTGGAAGGTCTGCTTCAATTTCTCAGAAAAGATGGAGGTATCTAGGTCACCCGACACAGATGAAGGTTGGCGTCAATGATTCCGAGGGCTTCCAGCATTTCAAAACAGCCTTGCGCAAGCTCGAATTCCCCCGAACGGAGATTGCGGAGATTTGTCAGGTTCTGGCGGCCATCCTCCATATTGGGCAGCTCGAATTTGGCACCGGACAAGCAACATTGACTGCTGCCGAAGAAAGCGGTGGCTACTCCCACGAAGGAGGGGAGACGGTCACCGTCGTCAAGAATACCGACACGCTGGATATGGTGGCCGCTTTTCTGGGCTTGAGCGTTCAGGATCTCGAAGAGAGCTTGCGATACAAGACTAAGACCCTCCATCGAGAGCGAGTTACAGTCATGCTCGATCCCAAGGGCGCGCGAGAGAATGCCGACGAGCTGGCCACGACTTTATACTCTCTGTTGGTTGCCTACATCATCGAAAGCATCAATCAGAGAATTTGTGCTGCAGAAGATGCTGTGGCCAACACTGTGTCAATCGTTGATTTCCCGGGATTTGCCGAGACCTCGTCTACGGGCTCTGTGCTCGACCAGTTGTTGAACAATGCCGCAAACGAATCACTCTACAACACGTGCCTGCACAGCTTCTTCGAGAAACCCGCGGAGATTTTGGAGAACGAGGAAGTCAGTGTCCCGGCTACAAGCTACTTCGACAATTCCGATGCTGTTCGTGGGCTTCTTAAGCATGGCAACGGCCTACTAGCAATTCTGGACGATCAGACCCGTCGTGGTCGTACAGACATTCAGTTCTTGGAGAGCATCCGCAAGCGATTCGAGAACAAGAATAAGGCTATTAATGTCAGCAGTGCTACATCAACAATGCCAGGCAGCAATTTCGCCACTACCAACCTTGCGGCTTCTTTTACCGTCCGCCACTATGCCGGCGAGGTGGATTATCCGGTTAACCAGCTGGTCGAGGAGAATGGTGATGTCGTTTCTGGAGATCTGATGAACATGATGAGAAGTACCAAGAGTGACTTCGTGGCCAGCTTGTTTGGCCAGGAAGCCTTGACCACCGTCAGTCATCCTGCCGAGAGGACGGCAATTGTTCAAGCTCAGGTCAGCTCGAAACCCCTTCGAATGCCTAGTGTGTCAGCAAGGAAGCACACCCAATTGCGCCGCATGGCGAGTCGACGTGCTGACCGATCCCCGGCACCAGAAGAGGAGGATCCCATCTCAGGGGCAGAAGAGCACAGATTGCGACGGACCAAGACCATGGCCACAGGTTTGACTCAAGGCGCTGCTGCACAGTTCTTGTCTTCTTTGGACAATATCACAAAGTCATTGACTGCGCCCAACGTCAACAACTATTTCGTTTTCTGCCTGAAACCCAACGACAGGCGGATAGCCAATCAGTTCGATAGCAAATGCGTCCGACAGCAAATACAGATGTATGGGATTGCCGAGATCAGTCAGAGGCTTCGAACGGCTGACTTCAGCATCTTTCTGCCATTCAACGAATTCCTGGGTCTTACTGACACAGATACTGGAGTTGTGGGAAGCGATGCGGAGAAAGCGCAACTTGTTCTTGACTCCAAACACTGGCCAGGAAACGAAGCCAGAATCGGCAATACAGGCGTCTTCCTCAGTGAACGCTGCTGGGCCAGTATTGCCCTTACAGGCTCGCAAAGAACAGCTTACTTTGGTGGTGAGGCTACCTCACTTTCCAGGCCAGGTACACCGGGTCTCAATCCCTTCAGTGATTCAAAAGCGAGGCTGTTGCCATCTGGTGAGGGCACGCCTGGATCTTTCTTCGGCGATGAGTCGAAAGGAGGTGGCTATTTTGGCGCCCGGGACCTCGACGCCAAATCAGACGCAGGCGCCTCAGCTTTTATCTCTGGTGATATGTTCCGAAACCTGGAAACTAAGGAAGAACTTGCTGAAAAGGCCAACAAGAAAAAGATGGAGGAAGTTGATATCGTGCCCGTCTCTGGCAGTCGTAAACGGTGGCTCGCAATTGTCTATCTCCTCACCTGGTATCTTCCGGACTTCTCCATCAAATGGGTTGGTCGTATGAAACGAAAAGACGTGAGGACAGCTTGGAGAGAAAAATTCGCCATCAACCTCCTGATCTGGCTGAGCTGTGGTTTTGTGGTCTTCTTTATCATCATATTTCCCCGGTTGATCTGTCCCAAGCAAAATGTGTACTCCGCGGAGGAATTGTCGTCTCATGATGGAAAAGGCAAGGACGGTTCCTATGTGGCAATCCGAGGCTATGTGTTCGACTTGGGCGCTTTTATGCCCAACCACTATCCCAGTATTGTCCCACAGAGCTCGCTAAAGAAGTATGCTGGTTTGGATGCAACGAGTCTCTTCCCTGTTCAGGTTTCGGCTCTGTGTCAAGGAAAAGATGGTCGAGTCGATCCCACTGTCCAGCTGGATTACTCAACGACCAACGTTTCAGGTTCCGCAAGCCTCATCAGCACTACAGATCCGAACAGGCGCTACCATGACTTCCGTTCTTTCACCAGCGACCCTCGACCAGATTGGTTCTTCGAGCAGATGATCGTGCTCAAAGCCAATTACAAGAAGGGCAACGTCGGCTACACTCCTAAGTATGTCAAGACATTGGCCGGGAAATCGAAATCTATTGCGATTCTGAACAACAGAGTTTACGACTTCACCACTTACAACCAGGGCGGACGCAGCGCCAAAGCTCCTCCGGGCGAAGAAGTGCCAGCGAATGTCGATACGGACTTCATGGATTCTTTGGTGGTCGACCTGTTCACCCAACGAGCTGGTCACGACGTCACCAAGTACTGGGATGCACTTCCCATTGACTCTGGTATGAGAAGTCGAATGCAACTGTGCCTTGACAATCTATTCTTTGTGGGAGTGACGGATACTCGAAACTCCGTACAATGTCTGTTTGCGCAGTATATCTTGCTCGCCATATCTATTCTGCTCTGCAGCGTTATCGGCTTCAAGTTCTTCGCAGCACTGCAGTTTGGCGGTAAGAATACGCCAGAGAACCTAGATAAGTTTGTCATCTGCCAGGTGCCCGCATATACCGAGGACGAGGATTCGCTGCGACGCGCCATAGACTCTGCAGCTCGGATGCGGTATGATGATAAACGCAAACTGCTTATCGTGGTGTGCGATGGTATGATTATTGGTCAAGGAAACGACCGACCCACGCCGCGCATTGTTCTCGACATCATGGGCGTATCTGAAACAGTTGATCCGGAGCCACTCAGCTTCGAATCTCTGGGTGAAGGCATGAAACAACACAACATGGGCAAGGTGTACTCAGGATTGTACGAAGTACAGGGACACATTGTGCCGTTCTTGGTTGTGGTCAAGGTTGGAAAACCATCCGAAGTATCCAAGCCAGGCAACAGAGGCAAGCGGGATTCGCAGATGGTCATTATGCGATTCCTGAACCGCGTGCATTACAATCTGCCCATGAGTCCTCTGGAACTCGAAATGCATCACCACATCAGGAACATCATCGGTGTCAACCCCACGTTCTATGAATTCATGCTACAAATCGATGCGGATACGGTGGTTGCGCCAGACTCGGCAACGCGCATGGTATCAGCCTTCTTGCGCGACACACGGTTGATCGGAGTTTGCGGAGAGACATCCCTTAGCAACGCCAAATCGTCCTTCATCACCATGATACAGGTGTACGAGTACTACATTTCCCACAATTTGACCAAGGCTTTCGAATCTTTGTTCGGCTCCGTTACCTGTTTGCCCGGTTGTTTCACCATGTATCGCATTCGAGCCGCCGAGAGCGGCAAGCCTCTTTTTGTCAGCAAGGAGATTGTCAACGACTATTCAGAAATTCGAGTCGACACGCTACACATGAAGAACTTGCTGCATCTTGGAGAAGACAGATACTTGACCACATTGCTTATGAAACACCACTCGAAGTACAAGACCAAGTACATCTTTCATGCGCATGCTTGGACTATCGCACCGGACAGCTGGACGGTTTTCATGTCGCAGAGACGTCGGTGGATCAACAGTACTGTGCACAACTTGATGGAACTGATTCCGTTGCAGCAACTCTGCGGTTTCTGCTGTTTCAGTATGCGATTCGTTGTGTTCCTGGACCTGTTGTCGACCATTGTGGCACCCGTGACGGTGGCATATATCGTGTATCTCATTGTCCTTCTGGCGACCTCCTCCAGTGTCATACCATTGACAGCCTTCATCCTTTTAGGTGCGATCTATGGTCTACAGGCCATCATCTTCATCCTACGGCGCAAATGGGAGATGATTGGCTGGATGATTGTGTATATTCTAGCCATGCCTGTCTTCTCCTTTGGACTGCCACTGTACGCCTTCTGGCACATGGACGACTTCAGTTGGGGCAATACCCGTCTCGTGACGGGAGAAATGGGCAAGCAGGTCCTCATTTCCGATGAGGGCAAATTCGATCCGGACTCGATCCCGAAGAAGAAATGGGAAGAGTACCAAGCAGAACTCTGGGATGCCCAGACTCAACGCGAGGATGCACGGTCCGAAGTGTCAGGCTACAGCTATGGGACTAAGTCTTACCATCCTGGGGGCTCCGTGTATGGGGGAGGCTACGACACACAACATCTGATTCCCACCTCACGATCGGTTTCCCAACTCGACATGCACCAATCGATGTATGGTGGTGGCTACAACCAATCCCGCATATCACTCGCACCCTCAGAGATGCTTGGTGGCGGTGTCCTAACCAGCGGACGGTCAATTGCCGACATGGAAATGGCAGACTTGACGGGTTTGCCTACGGACGACATGGTCTTGAACGAGATTCGAGACATTTTGAAGACGGCGGATCTCATGACCGTGACGAAGAAGGGTATCAAGTTAGAATTGGAGCGCAGATTTGACGTCAACCTGGACGCCAAGCGAGCATATATTGGAAGCGGTAAGTTGCAACCTCACCTGAAGATACAACCGTGGATACTGACTGTTCTTTGCAGCTACTGAAGCCATTCTCTCCGGTCAACTATGAGGTCTGAATTTTGCATCTGATAGCGTTAGGGTCATGGTGTCCTAATACAGGCGGTGTTCTGCGTGGATGTCTTGCATTGAGCAATGGGACTGTCATGTACTACCAACAGGACTTGTACAAAAGACAGGAGGGATGTTGAATGGCATCAATTGGCAAACATTTGGTGGAGTACCACTTTATCACGCGGGATGACGCAGACATGGCGTTTTCAAGTCATCTCTCAAGTAGCTCGTACCTCCATCAAGCTAAATGCATGAATATGGGCCATCCTACCGCATAGATCGCTTGGAAATGAGCAAAGTCAGCCCGTGCCAGTCCAATCGAGGTGAGGAGGGTCTCTTGGTTTGGCCAAGCGTGGCCAAGCTCAACCAAGCATTGACCATGAACTCTAAAAGAGCTTGTCTCACGCGCAGATCCGGATTTTTGGTGGTGATGGTGGGGTGGTCTGACATCACCAGCAGGCCACACCAGTAACCCCATGCTTCACGATCCAATCCTCCCGGTCGACAAACTTGTTACTGTGAAGAACCTGGGCTTGCGTGGCCCTACCTTATCCTTGGAACTCGACGCCACCCATGAATTCAATTCGTCGCAATAATCTACAGTGCCATTCTGTTCTATGGCTATTAACGGGCTTATTGCTCACGTCTTCTCCTGATTTCCAGCTTACTGCCTCACGCGAATAAAGTAGCAACATCAAAGGAAGTCAGATTTTCCACACATCTCTGGACGATAGTACCATCCGGTGAACAGGACACTTGGATACTTAATTCCCAGAGGTTCAGATATGATTCCGAAGAAAGTCTACGAACTCTGCCAGAGCGGCGCATCTGTGAGCTCCGAACTCGCCAAAGACCCAACCTTGTCTCCGCATGAGGCCGCAAAGAAGCTGTTTCACGTTGACAGTGGGGACGAGAAGGTGTCCAAGAAGGTCACTCTGGGTGAAGAACGAGACGAAGACCTCGAGCAGGCTCGCGCATGTGGGAATTGGGGGACCGCTCAACCCAGCAAATTGTTTCTGCGTGTAAGATATTGTCTCCAAGCCTGATCCGAGTGATGCTTACGGAGTGCTAATTCAGATCTTTCACGATGTACTATGTACCTTGGAACGGAATCCTTTGGTAGGCGTATGCTCTCCGTCGCTCCTAGGGAGTAACGGCGTGTGCCCGCTCACCATCATGGCGCCCATACCCGACATATGCAGGCACATGTCAAACGTGATTGCTCGAGCAGAGCATGAAGTCTACCTTGCCACAAACTTCTGGATGCATTCCGAGCCGACTATGTTGATCACCAATGCCTTGAGAGAGCTCTCACGAAAAGCGGTCGCAACAGATCGTCGAGTTGTGGTCAAGATCATCTATGATCGTGGTAGCCCAAAGCAGGCAGGTCTCCACTGTATCTTCCGAAGGGCTCTGCTAACAGCGACAGTTCATACATAATCATCTGGTGGTCAAGCCCGAAACCTACGCAGACCCCGAAGGACCTATCAGGATGCCACATCCTGATGAGCTTCCGAATGTGGATCTAGAGGTTGTCAACTACCATCAGCCTGTATTTGGCACATTCCATTGCAAGTATGTGGTGGTCGATCGCAGTATCGCCATCATCCAGAGCAACAATATCCAGGACAACGACAACCTCGAGATGATGACCCATTGGGAAGGCCCGATTGTCGATTCCTTTTACGACATGGCACTCATCTCATGGCATAATGCGCTGAAGCCTCCGCTTCCTCTGCTAAATCGACCGGCTGCAGGACAGCCGATGCCTACTTTCCACGACGAGACACATGCTACGCTGTTCGACGAGAATGGAAAATTGGTACCAGTCTATCATGCGTACGATTCAAGACACCCTCCTTGATGATGTTAAACTAACACCTTTTGCTTAGGACGGACGCAATCCCTGACGGCCACGAGAACCTACGAGAGCTGGCAGACGTGGCGTCACAGACGGAGATGCCCATGCACACTTCTCAGGACCCGCACTATGACCCGGATATCAGGTCGGAAGTGATGCGAGCAGCATCGGCAATGAAACCACGGCAAGGCGAAAGACGCATTGACGCAGTCACTCGCCTTCTCAATACCACGATCCAGCCGGACACGAAAGCTAGCGCGCCCGATATCGAACCTGCCGATGCAATGACACCATACATCCCAATTCCCAAGCATGACCCCGTGCCAGTGGCCATGGTCTGTCGTGAGCCGTGGGGTAAGCCAACCAAGAGCTCGCTGTACACTCCGCAGAATGAGGCATTTGCCTCTGCGCTTCGACATGCCGAAAAGTCGGTCTTCATCCAGACGCCGGATTTGAATGCTGAGGATCTTCTTCCTGAGATCGTCAAGGCTTGCCGTCGAGGAGTCTATGTAGCATATTACTACTGTCTCGGGTACAATGATGCCGGCGAGTTGCTGCCCGGGCAAGGGGGCCACAATGAGATGATTGCACACCAGCTGTATGAAAAGGTCGGGCCGGAGCATGCCCAGAATCTGGATGTCTACGCCTATGTGGCCAAGGACCAAGTCCACCCGATCCACAACAAATTCAAGAAGCGATCTTGTCATATCAAGGTCATGGTTGTCGATGGGCATATCGGTATCCAAGGTAATGGTAACCAAGACACTCAGAGCTGGTATCACAGTCAAGAGATCAACATCATGTGCGACAGTGAATTGATCGTGGGCAAGTGGATGGAAGGGTTGATGCAGAACGAGAATACCCATATATATGGGAAGGTGGAAAACCAAGGGCCGGACTCTGGCTGCTGGAAGGATCCGCAAACAGGAAAGCAAGCAGAGGGAGCGATCGGCGTGGACCCAGGGAAATTCGCATGGGCGAAGGGGGTGATAGGCGCTGTACAGCGAGTGCGAGGAGCCGGTGGGTTTTGATATGGCGCACAACATGGAACGGCTTCTGAACGATGGCGACGGCACGGTCTTGCTGATATGGTAGTGTGACAGGATCGTTATGAGTCTTGAAATGATAATTATGCCCCCCAGTCCTCGATGCCAACCCCTATGGATAACGTTGCGGCAAAGAGTCAGTGAACTGGAAGAATGATTGCCCGAATTCCGCCTGGTGACACGAAATTCCGCGGTTTGGGGGAAGGATGCAGACATGTAACACAACAGACATCCACCGTTCATGCGCAGTCTACGGAATATTAATATCCATGATCTTATCATAAAGTCGCCGTCAAGAGCATAACAAGGACAGGAAGACACTTTGGTATACCAGCATCAGAGTCGATACCTGTTCATGGCTCGTCGTGCGCTGTTCCTTGACGCTGGTATGCTCGACCCAGCACAGCAGGTTTTTTGTTCTGAATGCATCTCCGTCTCAGCTTCTCCGTAGCGAGTAGCGATGAGAACAACGAGGATCAAGTAAGTTATCCTATGCGGAGAGGAAAGGAAAGCAGGCACGCCGGCATCGGAATGGGGCAGTCAGTTCCCAGCTCCCTCCCCCGCATTGTCAACAGCCGAAGGAGCATCCGGTCCATATCAGTGTCCCTTTGGGTGCTTTCATTCGTGCTACTACTACTGCAGTAACGCTCTTGACGATTCACAAGAGCCGAGTTGATGCGCCTTGACGAAAACACGGTAAGCTCAACAGCGGTATTGCCTCCGCCCTCTACTCCGGGATAGCTCCTCCTTGCTCTGGCCTTCCTACATACTGAGCTCAAAGACCATTTGTACTCAAGAGGTAATTCCATCTAGACCTTTCCCTTACTACTTACCACCCGTTGCTTTACAGAACATTGAATTCCAGACCCAAACCTCCTCTGAACAGCAGCACCTCCAAGATGGATTCCCGCCATAGAAGGGAAGTATCTGAATCTTCTGATTTGTACGGTCCTGCACCTGGGACTCCCGTCGCAAAGAAACGCAAGATCGACATGGTGCAACAGTATGGCCTCCCTCCCACCACATGCTGCGACTGACACACGGTACAGAGAATACTCGACTTCCTTCGCCTTCTTTGAAGCCGTCTGGGAGGTATGGATATCTGCCTGTCGTCCAGTGACGCGCTCTAAGCTGACTCCCATCGCAGGCAGGCATCACCCATGTCTTCGTCAATCTAGGCTCCGACCACCCATCGATCATAGAAGCCATTGTCAAAGGACAGAATGAAAAGCACGGGAACTTCCCAAGGATCATCACATGTCCGAATGAGGTATGAAGACTCCAACTAGCAATGCATAGCTTCCAATCTAACATCCTCGCACAGATGGTCGCTCTGTCCATGGCAGACGGAATGGCTCGCCTCACGAACAAGCCTCAATGCGTCATAGTGCACGTCGACGTCGGCACCCAAGGCCTTGCAGCTGCAGTCCACAATGCCTCATGCGGTCGAGCCCCTGTCCTCATTTTTGCCGGCCTCTCTCCCTACACGATCGAAGGCGAATACCGCGGCTCAAGAACGGAGTACATACACTGGATTCAAGATGTCCCCGACCAGAAGCAGATTGTCTCCCAATATTGCCGATATACTGGTGAGATAAAAGGTGGACGCAATGTGAAACAGATGGTCAACCGCGCCTTGCAATTTGCGACCAGCGATCCGCAGGGGCCGGTCTACCTCTGTGGCGCGCGAGAGCCCATGGAAGAAGACATTGAACCATACCATCTTGACCAGGGAGTCTGGCAAGCAGTCGGACCAGCTGCCCTACCACAGGACGCGATTGGGATGATTGCAGAGGAGCTGGTCAAGGCCAAAGAACCACTTCTCATTGTTGGATACACTGGTCGTAATATCAACTCGGTCGCGGCAACAGTGGCCCTTGCAAACAAAATCCCGGGCCTGCGAGTTCTCGACACGGGCGGCAGCGACATGTGCTTCCCTGCGAACCATCCAGCATCATTAGGCCTGAGGTACGGTTCCGAACCAGCAATCAAAGCCGCAGACTTCATTCTTGTCGTGGATTGCGATGTGCCTTGGATTCCTACCCAGTGCAGACCCAGACCCGACGCAAGAATTGTCCATATTGATGTTGACCCACTCAAGCAACAAATGCCAGTATTTTACATTCCAGCCTTTGCCCGGTTCAAGGCCGATTCCGCAACGTCTTTCACACAGATCAACGAGTACCTTGCTGCCAATTCCGAACTGTCTGCTACTCTTTCTGACCAGACACACACTGCCGCAGCCCAGAAGAGACAAGAAGCACACTCCGCACGCCGGAGCCAGGCCACAGAGCTTGCAAAAATTCCCTCCGATCCAGCAAACGCCCCGATCGACCCACATGTCCTAGGTGGCCAGATCCGCGCCACTGTCCCTGAAGACACCATCTTCGCTGTCGAGGCTGTCACCCTTACGGCCTTTATTGCCGACCAAATCGCGCCGGTCCTGCCCAAGTCATGGATCAACTGCGGTGGCGGCGGTTTGGGCTGGTCCGGCGGCGGTGCTCTTGGGGTCAAGCTGGCCTCCGACTTCGATCACCGTGATCTAGCGTCCGGCGACCGCACTGGCGCCAATAAGGGCAAGTTTGTATGCCAGATTGTCGGTGACGGCACCTTCATGTTCAGCGTACCCGGCTCTGTGTACTGGATCGCACAGCGGTACGATATCCCGATCCTGACGGTCGTGCTGAATAACAAAGGCTGGAACGCGCCGAGAAAATCGATGTTGCTTGTCCACCCACACGGCGAGGGAAGCAAGGTCGATAACAAGGCGCTGAATATCAGTTTCGAGCCAACACCGGACTACTCGGGCCTTGCAAAGGCGGCCAGCGCAGGCAAGGCATGGGCCGGGACCGTGGAGACTGTGCAGGAGTTACTGGAGCAATTACCGGCTGCTGTCAGGGCAGTGAGGGATGAAGGACGTTGTGCGATTCTCGAGGTTAAGATTGGTGCGGATTTGGACACGATGAAGAGGAGTTTGGTCAATGGAGGGGAAGTTGCTGCTTCGAGTGGTTGAAACGGTAAGCGATGAGGCTGAAAGGCAGGATGATGAGCAACAACGTATCTTGGGAGGCTTGTATATGTAGAACGGAAGCCGAAGGACCGAGGAAGGAGGACAGGAAGCAGCAGGGGGAGCTGTAAAGGGTAGGATTAGGTTTGAAATCAAAGTACATACCGAGATACATACACAAGAACGACTATAACGATTACCTTATGATGCCTTGAGTCTGGAGACTATGGCCAAAGACCCCTATACTATGGTGGATAGTATCCGTAACAGTGCCGAATATCCTGGATATGCCGGATCGAGTATGTCGTTCGTGTTCTAAGGATCGAGCATATAGTTCTTTCATGTTCTACAAAATCAGTTGATCGATCCCATTCCCTGTCAGCGTACAGGGTGCATCCGGTTCGACAAGTTGTTCTCAAAGACTCGGCATCAGAACGGATATGGGTTAGTTATATGTAACAAAGGAGACGTGTCAGATCTATGGGATGCTGCGGAGATGGAGACGACCAGGTAACCTCTATACTTTTTATTCCTTTTGTACTTCCGTACTCCGTACTAAACCCATGTTTACGTCTGTGCTACCTGCCAATGTAGAACCTGTGTGCTGTTGTGCATAGAAAATCAGAGATTTTGATGTCAGTACCTTACGGAGGACGGATTACGGATTACCGAAGTGCACGACAATATGGCAAGTTCTCCCTACCTGATGATTCTCAACCTTCTTAGACTTAGAGATGGCGAGTCACAACAACTCCAAGATGGCGACTGCGACTGCGAGTACGAGTAACAACAAAGACTAGTACTAGTAGTTTATCGAATTGAACTGTGACCCAAGTCTTGAAATAATAGTAAGTACTAAGTACTTGACGGAATTCTGCTGGAGCTTTGCACTGCTATTGCTATGATCGATTCATCATTCGGTCAACGAACGCATGAAGCGATGTGAGCGGTCTACCTAGGACCTTACTATCCACACGCTGCATGTTCTGCTCATACTTGAGTTAACTCACGAAGTAAAGTGTGAGGAATATTTCAATGCAGTTCAAGGCTATGCAAAATGCATTTATTACGTCTGCTGACATCTCCCCATTGCTCCCCATTCACCCACTCCCACTCTCCCATCTGCACACACAACAGGTCTGTTGGTCCTGTTCCTGGAAACAGAACAGAACACCAACTCCCTGTGCTCTCATGCATTGCAAAGAGGCAAAGCGATAAGCGATGCTCTACGATGCGATATGCAAGAAGAGTTGACTGCGGTATCCCCTGTTGTCTTTGGCTTTATGTATAGATGTTTCCCCAGCTTCTTTGCCTTTCTGTACTCTCGGCACGCAGACACCCTTTCCAACGAAACGCATTCACGCAGTCCGCTTCTAAAAGATTGAGCCCTTGCGCTCGGCGTCCGCAACAAGCTCCTTGTTGAGAACACCACCCTCGCTGCCCATAGTCTCGGCGAAGGTCTTGTGTGGCACCCATTTGGACGAGGTACGCGGGGTGCTCTCTTCCATCATTCTGTCAACCTGTTCCAACGACAGACCCTTGGTTTCGGGGATGAGGAGGTAGGCGTAGACAAAGCAGGCAGTGCAGAGACCACCCCAGATGAAGAAGACCGAAGAGCGGAGGTTGCCCTTGTCCTCGCCGACCATATAAGGAGTAATGACGGCAATAATCTGGGGAACGTATTAGCTGTCTAAACGACAAGATTAGATTTGGGGCAGAACTTACAGTATTCCACAACCAGTTAGAGGCGGTGGAGAGAGCGACACCTCGGGAGCGGACGGGGAGAGGGAAGATCTCGCCAATAACGATCCAGGCACCGGGACCCCAGGTGGAGGCGAAGAAGAAGATGTAAATGGCGATGAAGGCGATTTGGGCATTGACGGCGGAGACATTGTTCGCAATGCTGTTTCCAGCGGCGTCGACATGAGTCTTGTTGAAACCGACCGTAACACCGATGATACCAACGAGGAATTCGCAGATGAGCATGCCCAAAGCACCCCAAACGAGAAGTGGACGACGGCCAAATCTCTCCACCGTGTAGAAAGAGAGAGGAGTCGAACCGACGTTGACGCAGTTGAAGATCAGGGAGATCAAGAACGAGTTGGAGATGGCGCCAGTGGACTTCAAGAAGGGGGTTGAATAGTAGAAGATGAAGTTGATGCCGGTCCATTGCTGCATCATCTGAAGGGAGGTACCCAGAATGGTGCGACGAAGGTTGGACTTCTGGTGACGCAGACCGCCCTTGAAGCAGTTGGCCCAGCTGCCGAACCAGCCAGTGGCAGGGATCATCTGTCGCTCATACTCGTCGTTGGCAATGATCTCAGCAACCTCGACTTGAATATACTCCGACTCGGGTGGCTGACCACGAAGGCGAGAGAGTGAGTTAATGGCCTGTTCGAGCTTGCCTCTCTTAACGAAGTATCTCGGAGAGTCTGGGAGGAACATAAGACCACCACCGAGGATGATGGCCCAGGCGAATTGGATGGCGATAGGGATACGGTAGGCACCGGTGTCTGGTCGGTTTCGGACGGCGTAAACGACGCAAGAAGCCAACAGAATACCAATGGTGATACAGAATTGGTATCCAGCGACCAGCGCGCCACGAACCTTCTTGGGGCACTGTAAACGGCTGGTTAGAGTCGGTCCAAACGGCGGAATTTGGGGCTTGTAGCACTTACGATTTCGGACATGTACAGGATGACAATGGCGCTCTCGAAGCCGACTCCGAAACCAGCAACCAAACGGCCAGTAACAATCAGAGCAAGAGCATGCCCAGGACCAGTACCCATTTGAATAACGATACCGACGGCATAGATCTGTTGTGGGTGAGTTAGCACATGTCCAGAGCGTCTGTTTATCTTGTGATCGATCTACTTACCACACAGCCAATGATAACCGTCCATTTGCGCCCAATCATATCAGCCACGTCACCGGCGATGAGGGCGCCGAAGAAAGTACCGCATGAGAGGATGGAGACGATCAGAGATGAGTGGGAGGAAGACAATGCGGTGGCAGTTGGCCCCTCGATGAAGTGGATGAATTCGGCATTGGAAGTAGCACCGTTGATGTAACCAGAGTCATAACCGAAGAAGATGCCACCGAAAGACGCGAAGGCGCAAATCAGGTAGGCTTTCCAGGTGACTGGAGCTTCGATGCGGTTGACATCGTTGGTGGTTGACAGAGCGCGAACCACTCCGCCCGGCATGGTTGCTAGATACTTGACGCAATGGACTGGGGGAGGGAAATAGGGTAGGTGCAGGAAGGAATGCTTGTTGTAGACAGGAAGGAAGACAAGCTCGCACAAGCAAGAGCGAGAGGAGCCGATCTTTAAATGGAGCTTGGACAGCGCGGAGGCAAGCACAATCGAAGCCTCTGCAATTGAATGGAACTCTGGAGGAGCTTGTGCCAGGATCAACAAACCGGGGGTGACAGACCGGCAACCATGAGTGATATCACAAATTCCCAATTGAAACAGGAATAGTCGGTAGATTGGTCTGGAAATGGGCGCAAAATCCAATGCGCATTCACCGTCGAGTGCCTGGAACCAGTGAAATTCTTGACAGAGGGTCTTGCGACTCAAGCCACTGGACAGGCAACCCAAGCAAAATGTGCCAATGTGGGTAGCAGCGTGGCATTCAATGGATCCTACGTGCGTCCCATGATATGCGCTCGGTTGATCTGAGCTGCTGATTGTTGTTGTTCGATTGGACGAACCGCGTATTGATACCTTGAGAATCGCGGAGTTACGGAGGGCCCAGGGTTGAAATGCCAACGATTCTCCAGTACCCTTTTTCCCAGGCCCACGGGCAAGTCGACTGCGGGGCGGGTAATCGCCTTTACTTACGGAGTACTACTCGTACTGGGCACTGGTCAGGCGCCCTTTGAGTGAGCGTGGTAACAAAATGTGACATAACCTCGACATGGCAGGCACTAGTCGCCGGACCAGGTTGAAGCTTTGGGCTCTTCTTCGGCGACGGCGACCTGCCCAGATTGGGACTGAAGTTGCTGGAGTTGGCCCTTGAATAGGTGGAGAGATGGATGAGGTGTGCCACCACCACAGCCAATTGCGCACCGTGGCCCCTTGGAAAGATGATGCCGCGGCTGAAAAGATCTGCTTGGTCATTCATGATTCAGAGCCTTGTGGTGGAGTGTCGAAGAATTCTGGACAGAAGGCTTGACACGCTTGATCAATCGTCTTTTTGCTTGCACCAAACCTTGCTCGAGGAGATTTCCTTGTGCAAAGCTTGTGCAAGTCGCAAGTCTTGACGTGGTGGTTCGTTCTTCCCCCAATTTTCGCGACACCGCTTCCGCCTTTGGAATCTTCGATCGCTTTCAAATTGATCAGTCGCCTCTTACGGGCCTTTGATGTAACTCGCAGCCGATCCCCTCTTTACCGGCTGCAGTCCCCACGGGTTGATTCTGTGGCCTGCGGGGCGGATTCCTTGCCATCGACGAAGCCAGCCACTGAGCCAATTCAATGCGACCATGACGGCTAGCGTGCTGTAACGTCGGCAAGGAATGTTCAATTGTGGTGGATTGCCCGGGAAACAAGATTCATTGTTAGCCACCAATAATGCTGAACATCACCTGCGAAGGCCAGCGAACCAATGTCTGAGCAAGGGTCATGCGCCGAGATTAGATGCTCGGAGCTAGCTACCGGTCTGTGCAGGTGTCAGGGTGCTTGTCACGCTTGTTCGTATACAAGACGACCCAAGACTGTCTGCCGAGTCATTGGTGGCGTTCTTATGTCGAAGTGCTCTATCCGTAAACACTTTTAGTACGATGATTATATGTATACGTCAGGAATGCGAAGCATCGTGTGATCGTGACACTGCAGCATGGTACCCATATCGAGTACGGCTCGTCCAAGGGGGTTTGTCACCCGAAGCAGCACAGGGGGAACATCGGCAAGAAAAGTCTGGGGAAATGGAAGCGAGACTTTCGATCTGATGATCTGATCTGAATGGTTGCAGACTCCGAGACTGGCACCCAGATGTGGACGGAGAGCGCTGACTGAGATGAGCGAGGATGCGGTGTGCGCGTCTTCGGGTCTTCTCCGTAGTTCACCCGGAGAAAGGGCCGTGAGGGCATACTCGTACATACCACCAGGTACCTACAGTAGGAGTACTTGTGGTGGCCAAAATCATACTCCGTGCGCTCCGTAAAAGGAGGATGATGATGCATCCTGAGGAGGTGGGATTGGGAAATGGAAATGCACCACGCCACTCAACTCCGTACACCTGGAGAACTTACAGTAGTACAATCGTAGTGTGAATCTGGAACATCGACACTCCACTACTGCTGATGATGATACTTACCCAGGTAGTAATGGTGATGCTGGCACATGCAAAAATCAGAGACACGATACTGCTTTTTTCACCTGTCGATCCACTCCATTCATGATTGTTTGACAAGGGCGTTCAAGGGATCGAGGATGGATGCTCAACCATCCTTCTAGAAGCACTTGTACGATGCCATCCTGCCACCCTGCCTGTGGAGTGCCTTGTCCTCCCCATGGTGTGGTGTTAGACTTCTCCCTTTTTCATCCCCACCGGCAATACCACTCTCACTCTCCAATCGCGCAAGTTGTTCAGCGTAGCGAAGATTCCCCGATGCTACTCTACCACATGGATCGCTGTCCCCTGCCGCGCGTGGCTTGCACAGGCTACGGATCCAGGTCGAACAACGAACGGCAACAGCGGCTTCGTCAAGCAGGCCAAGACAAACTGTTGCCTACATGCATCCAACATGCAAGTCATTATCACCAAGGACAAATCGTTCAGCATCAAGTGCCGGGTTCCTTTTGTCGCAAGAAGCCTGACCAGATGGGAGGACTAGATGGGAGGGCCGCCTTGCCGTCTTGTTCGTGGCTCCTAACTCGTCTCCACTTACAACATCAAAGTCCTCGTGTCATCATTCAAATCGCGCATACAGGTCTCTTCTAGACCTTTGCTGTTTGTGGAAGGAAACGTTCGCTTGCGCTCTTTGGGCAACAGCTCGCATTACATGTCCTGATGGGATGCGAAGGTTCAAGTTGGCACATCCAGCCCAAGCGAAACCCCGGAGCAAAAGGATCATGCTCCACGAGTTGCAGCATGTGCCTGCATATCTGCACATGTTGTTTTGGTTGCGAAGTTCTCCCGGTGCAGGGGCGATGCGATGCGAGCTTCAGTCACTTGTAACTTGTCGACGTCGTCCCTCCCGCTCTGCTTTAACCTTCAATGGAAACAGCCTGGCCTCGACCGAGAAGTCGTACAACGCGCGGATTCCTTCGATACAATCATATACGAAAACATTGCTATTGATGTTCGGTATGCCTGGCTAGCGATGGAGAAAACGCTACCGACTCTGCTGCCGCAGTTGACCAACTCCTGACCATTGCCGTCCGTGCCGCCCGCTGCAATACTTGACTGCAATGATTCGCTGATCGTGTCGACCCGTCTCATAGTCAATGATCCTTGTCATGCATTCGGCGAAGACATACATCTCTCCTAATCACAGCAACGGGACATGTTGTTTTAGGGGACAGCTCGCTGCTCCCAGCCCCCATATGAAGTCCAGGCTACGTGAGGAGACACTATTCATGAGCAGGCAATATTGTATGCAGCAAGGCAAGCTGTGCCACGTTCGGCGCAGCACAGTGGCCACCAACAATGACCATGCACTTGCTTGCCTCTAAGGAGTAAACTCTCGATTGCTGTGAGGAACATCTCGCCTGCATAATCGAGCCCAGGCGGGACGAGACATGTAGACAAGTGCAGCATTCGTGTCATCGTAGTGCAAAGACAGGTGGAATGTCTTCTTCAATGAAGCACAAGCGAAGTGGTGCGAGGACTCGTAATCTGTTAACGAGGCACATTCATGGAAAACGATGCTGTCTGACCTGAGGTTTTCCCTCACTAACTGTCCGTTCAACGTTGCAAAATTTCCTTCTTATGTGTCAGACACGAGAACCTTTCCTCATAGGCTCGCTAGAACGCGAAAACCACTTTACGCGCAGGACGCGTTTCGCGATCTCAAGATTCTCAGGGATAACCACTCCCACGATTCATCGACCACGAACTTGTTTCCTCCATATGTGAGGCAGAACAAGACAATCTTACTTCACCATGGCACTTGATACCTTCCAGCTCCGCGATGAAGCCGTTCGCGACAGGATCCGGCTCGCAACCGAATTCCTAGATCCCACCGACGATAATGCCAGATCCTACAGAGCCGACATTGTGTTGATGCTCAATCGTGGTCTGCGGAGACTGGTGGTGAGCATTGACGACATTCGGACACACTCGCGAGAGCTCGCCGACGGCATCCTCTACAAACCCTTCGACTACTCCCTAGCCTTCGATGCCGCGCTCAAAAACGTCATCGGCACGATCCCTAATCGCCCGCCCTACGAGCAAGATGAAGACAGATTATACTATGTGGCCTATTCCGGCTCATTTGGAGAGAACACCTGCAACCCCAGAACACTGGGAAGTTCTTTACTGAACAGAATGGTATGCCTTGAAGGGATAGTCACAAAATGCAGTTTGGTTCGCCCAAAAGTGGTCAAAAGCGTGCACTGGAACGAGAACAAGCAGACCTTCCACTTCAGAGAATACAGAGATCAAACTATGAGCGCAAATGGACCCGCAAGTTTGAGCGTCTATCCGCAGGAAGACGGAGAAGGAAACCCTGTAAGCTGAGATGGCCGTGCCCCTGTTGTTTACATACTAACGGAGAGCGCAGTTGGTCACTGAGTATGGCTATTGCACTTATCGCGACCATCAAACAATCAGTATACAAGAGATGCCGGAGAGGGCGCCTGCTGGTCAACTCCCTCGAGGTGTCGATGTCATCATGGACGACGACATGGTCGACCGCGTCAAGCCCGGCGATCGTATCCAGCTTGTCGGTCTTTTCAGATCACTCGGTAACAGAAACGCTGGGTCCGGCTCTTCCATATTTAGAACCCTGATCCTGGCCAACAATGTTGTGCTATTGTCGTCAAAATCAGGAGGCGGAATTGCAGAAGCTCAGTACACCGATCAAGACGTGAGGAACATCAACAAAATGGGCAAAAAGCACAACATTTTTGAGCTACTCTCACAGTCTCTAGCACCCAGCATCTATGGACATGACTACATCAAAAAGGCCATCCTTCTCATGCTGCTAGGAGGTATGGAGAAGAACTTGCCCAACGGCACCCATCTGAGAGGTGATATCAACGTTCTGATGGTAGGTGATCCCTCTACGGCAAAGTCACAACTTCTGCGATTTGTCCTCAATACAGCACCTCTGGCAATCGCAACAACTGGCCGTGGATCTTCTGGAGTCGGTCTTACCGCCGCCGTCACCCAAGACAAGGAGACTGGCGAGAGACGACTCGAGGCCGGTGCCATGGTCCTGGCAGATCGGGGCGTTGTTTGTATTGACGAGTTCGACAAAATGAGCGATATTGATCGCGTGGCTATCCACGAAGTCATGGAACAGCAGACCGTTACCATCGCAAAAGCTGGTATTCACACCTCACTCAATGCCAGGTGCAGTGTCATTGCGGCAGCGAACCCCATCTTCGGTCAGTACGACAGCAATAAAGACCCTCACAAGAATATTGCCTTGCCAGATTCTCTGCTGTCACGTTTCGATCTTCTTTTCATTGTCACAGACGACATCGATGACAAGCGGGATCGAATGATATCGGAGCATGTTCTCAGAATGCACCAATACCGAGCCCCGGGCACTGAGGAAGGCGCACCGATCCGCGAGCAAGCGAACCAAATCCTCGGCATCGGAGTACAAGAGGACCAAAATGCCAACCAAACGTCCGATATTTTCGAAAAGTACAATGTCATTCTGCACTCTGGGTTTCACATTGAGAACACGAGGCGGAACGCAAAGAAACAAGTTCACCCAGTCAGCATGGCTTTCCTCAAGAAATATGTCCAGTACGCAAAGAGCAGGTGCAAGCCCAACTTGACAAAGCAAGCCAGCGACTATATTGTCAACTCTTACGCAGATTTGCGAAACGACCAGATGAAAGCCAACCAACGAAGAACTAGTCCACTGACGGCTAGAACGCTGGAAACGCTCATCCGATTGTCCACCGCTCATGCAAAAGTCAGACTGTCCAGCCGAGTCGAAAAGGAGGACGCCCTGATCGCAGAGGAGCTTTTGAAATTTGCTCTCTTCCGCGAGATCCCGGAGAAGGAAGATGGACGGAGGAAGAGACGCAAGACGCGGGACGCGGACGCCGATAGCTCTGAAGACCACAATGGCTCGTCCAGTGAGGACGATGACAGCGATGGTAATGACACAGCATACCGTGGCACCAGGTCCAGCGGCACACGTGGATCAAAGCTTCAGACTCGCAGCCAACGTTCGACGCGTACAAATGGCACAGCAAATGGTAGAAGTTCCGGGGGAACGAATGGACACGTTGTCGCCGATGACGATGACAACGACGACGACGACGAAGAGACTGAAGCGCAGCCTAGCTCGCGACGCTCGAGACAGACCGGGGCAGAGTCACAATTGTCACGCATGAGCATCGCTAGCTCCATGCCCAGCTCTCAGCTTCCATCTACGCAGGGCGACTCACAATCACAGTCACACAGGAGGCAGGATGAGAGTCAGGCCACAGCAGAAGCAGAAACAGGTATCTCTTCTGCTCGTCTCGAAGCCTTCCGACGCGTCCTGGGCCCATTGATGGTGACTTCCTTGTTCCAGAATGACATGGCCACCGTGCCAGATGTGGCCGCCGCCGTCAATCATGCTATGTTAGAGAAGCGTCAAGAGGAGTTTTCTGATGCCGAGGTTGTTGCTGCTTTGAAAGAGATGGGAGATCAGAACCTGATCATGTTCCTGGAAGACAATGGCGAGGTTTACAAGCTGTAGGATACTCTGTTGTGTTCATGAACGCCACGTATGGCGCATGGAGTATGGCGTTAGATACTAGTATGAATTTTTGACTTCTGTAAGATGGTGTTTAGTGTTGACGAGCAATGAATTCATTCTTTGAACGGATCTTATCTGTAGCTCCTAACAGTGATAGTGGTTGACCAGTGACAATAAGTCCAGATAGTGAGTCGATCCGTGATGGAGTGGAAAAGGCTGGCCGCAATATACGCAATCTATTCAAGGCTGAGATTGTTGTCAGCGGTCTACGAAGGCTTTATGGTGATACGAACAAGATAGAAGGAGAGGCATATTGTGGTAGACACTTGCTACAAGATAGGACTACAAAAGTGATGTATGTTGAGGAGGAAGGTGTCTGTGTGTGCCATTGTAACGGACGTCAACGAGTTCATCGGCGTTCGGAAAACCTGTTATTGCGGAATTAAGCTAAGCCATTTTGGACCCAAGTCATCCTTCACCCTCGACGACAATTCAATTTGAAGTTCATCTCAACTCATCTTTCAAGGGACGAAACCATTTGGCTGCCTTATTGCTTGTCTTCCATGACTTCATCTTGATCTTCGTGGTTCATCTCCCTATGACCAGCTCTCCCATGTCCATCTTGCTCTTGATCGCCAATGACCTGACCTGAGCGTTCGCTGGCTAAGTGAGCCAGCTCCTGCTCCCACCGGACTCCCCAACGCTGCATGTTCCCGATATATGACCTCCGAGCCTCCCGCATCGACCGAAACCCGTACTCTGCCCACGATTCATTGCCATTCTGTCCATTGTCCCACTGCCACATCATCCTCAGCACGTCGACAGGGTCTTGATTGAATGCAGATTGCATTCCTGGTACTTGGCCGTCGAGAGCTGCATTGAGCTGTCTGGTGAAGTGGCTGTGTCTTTCATGCCATTGTCGCTCTGCCGCTGTTCGAGGATCAGCCATGCCACGATCACGATTGAGGTCGACCAAGATCGAGAAAACCCTGGCCTGCTCCTGCCTAACGAGCTGTTCTAGCCGCTGTCCCTCTGATTGTGGAGAGCGGGGTGGTTGTGGTGGTGGCAGCGGAGGAGCTGCTCTAGGAGGCGCAGAAGTAGCAGCAGGTACTGGAGCAGAGGCGGAGGCAGAAGTCGTCGCGCTCTTGGGCTTCGGCTCCCACTTCCTCCCTGTCTGCTCTTCGTACAGAGCCTTCTTCTCTCGACCAACTCGAGCCTGGAGATAGTTCCAAGGTCTTATACCGGCTCCTTGGTTCCGGCCGTCAGGTGGAAGTGCATCCCAAATCCGCTTCGCTTTCCATCCTTCAGCCTCGAACAGCCGCAGCCCTGTGCCCCAAACATGGTTTGGATATTGCCGGCAAATGTCCTCCAGCGACAGTCCTGCTGGGATCGTCGCGTTTGATGGCCGGTATCTGCGCCAGGCGTCGTTGCCCGTTCTGCCTTCCCGGACTCGCAGGTGGTACCTGGTTCTTGGGCGGTTGTCGTTGCCAAACAGCGCCAGCAGGTTACTACCGGCATCTTCTCCACGTCCAATCGTCCTTGGAGCTTGCGGTATGGGGTGGTTTAGCGGCAATCTGGGATAAGGATCCGACCGTATGAATTCCGGGAGGGCAGGTTCTCCAGCTGAGGCCGCTGTCGTTGGCATTCGTTGGTTGAGCCCAGATGCCGACGGGGTGCTTGTAGTCGGCATTACAGTCGATGGATCCTTTTCGCCGGCTTCATCTTTGCCCTCAAGCTGGCTTTCTTGTCCTGAATGGTCCTGGAGGTCTTCTTCCTTCGAATCAGGATGTGCATTCCTTTTGTCCTGATCAGCCGCCATGACCGTATCACTGGCGTTGCTCTGAGGTGTGTCATCCTCATCCTGCCTCATGGGAATATGAGATTTGCCGTCTCGATCGGTCCATGGTTGCTTTCTGTCCATGGTGGTTTCCCGCGGTGGAAAGAGGAGGTCCAACGAGAAGTATAGGTGATCGTCAAGGCGATGACTTCTATGGCAAAGGAAGATTGAATGTGCGGAGCAGATATCGACACCGACAACAGTGGATGAGATGTTTGGCAGTGGAATTACAAACTGCGCGTCGCAATGTGAATCTGCGTGGTGCCGCTAGACCAAGTCTGTGGGTGGTGTGGCCGAAAGGATTACACCGCTTTGTGCTTTGATGATGGATGTGGTTCAACTGAGAGGAATCTGCTTTGCAGATTCATGTTCTGAAAGCGAAGGTTGCTGATATATAAAAGACAAACTCAGGCAAAACGAACAGGCCGGTATCTCTTGTCACAGTCGCCAAACGATGGCCCATCGACAGTGAGGTACCAACGCTTTGTTGGCCTGCTTGCGCAAATATCGCTGCATTTTCTCATCCCCGTGACCAGCCACAGCTGGCCACAAGGTCTGCACACAAACCGCCGGTCAGCAGGTCGCTGATGACCGCAATTTCCGGACCATGCTTGCCAGGATAACAGTCAAGATGCTGCGCCGGCGGCAAGCAGAGAGTGCCTTGTTCAGCCATTTCGGCCTGAACTAGGTTTGCCATCTTGCGATTCCGTCACTATCACTGCGAAAGTGACGACATACTTATACAAACCATTCTTATTGGCAAGGCTGCGTTTGTCAGGGGGTGATAATCCTTCCTGGCAAGCTACCCCATTTTGCGGTGACAGCAAAAGTATTGACCCACCTCTATCCGAGCTCCAGTGCGGAAATGGCATACCTGCTTCTATTCACGTATTGATATTGAAGGAAACCATCACCACTGCCATGCAGTAAGAAGCGGTGGAAGCCAACGGACATTTATTGAACGGACGATGCTAATCACCTTCCACTGCCAGGAGGTCAGAAACGGAAGAAGCTGGCCGAAGCAACACAGCGAGATATCTAAAGAATACCATGCTGAATTTCAAAGCAGCTGGAAGGTATTAAATAAATCCAATTGTGGGTTTGCTACCACCATACAGCCAGATTGTCCGTCAAGCAGCAGAAGTTCCGTTAAGGGTATCGTTCATCTCTTTATCCCTTCAGAGAAAGTACTACTTGCATGCCATGGTGCGTGCTTAGGAGAAGCCAATACAAAGAGACCGGAGCAAGCAATCATTGATCACAATCGTCGGACGGTGTGTTGCCTTTGCAAACGTTGCGCCAAACTCTTCCGGATGGGACTACTGCAGAGACGATGGTCAAGGGCACCGGCGCCGAGCCCAGAATCACAAAGCGACAAAATTTCGAGCGATGTTTTGTTTCCCAAATGTCTCTTGACCTATCAGGCATATCTGTTAGGTATGGGTTCTTATACTTATGAAGTGCAGAGCAATAACCTCGATAGGTCTGTCAACATTGAAGTCCTCTCACTTCATGTATCATCACACAAGCCCGAATCGACCATAACCGACAGATCAAAGGATCAGTAACTACTGACTTTCACATGTTTGATGAATCCATTCCAAGCCCGACCTCGTGCAGCCATGCTGGGTCAATCTGAGAAATCTCGAAGTCGAAGTTATTTGGTTCGCCGTTGTTGAGATTCCACTGATTGCCCTGGCCGACCACAAGAATATTGTCAATCTCATGTTCGGCCGGTCCCATCTCGAATTCCGTCTGCAGACCTTCAGCTGCTCGAAATGCATCCGGGCCCTCAACCAAAGTGTTACCAAGCTGTGGAAGGTTGTCAATCCAGTACTGCGCATCTGCGTTGGCGAAGTCTAGATCTTGACCTCCCACCAGTTCGCCCCCATAACCCAGATCTTGCACTGGATAGTCCAGTGGTTGACAGTGTCCCATTCCAAACCCACTGTTCTCAGGCTGAAGAGCTTGTTGAAAATCGGCTCCAAACGGACCATTCTGCTGAGGGTATCGCGGTTCGGTGACAAAATATGAAGAGTTGAATCCGCCTGCCAACAGTGGATTTTCAACCTTCACCCGCTTGATGGCTGCATTCTCGACAGGCTCTTCAACCCTCACTCGCTTCTTGCTCCCACCGAATGTCATTGTCGGATCGACGAACCCTTCCTGAGCATAGGGCATGGCCGGAACCTGCTGATAGGCATTGTGATCCCCCAGCACATGGTCTATCTCAATGGACGGGACAATGTTGACAGATTCCGCCACTGCTTGAACGGCCTGGTCTACCAATCCGAATTGCCGATGGCTGGTTGAAGTGGAAAAATGAGCGTCTCGCGCGTGTTCCATCAAGGTCGATGTGATGGTCTTCTGCTCATCCAGAATACGTGTCACTGCATTGTTGCGGTCCACGATCCATCGTTCCTGCTGAGTAGCGCTGTCCGACATTGCCGGCAGAGCCACATGGCCTCGAGCAACCTGCTCTTGACAAATCATCTCTCTGGCTTTGCTGTCAATCATCGCGGCGAATCGTGGACAGTCCTCAATCCGCTGGAACTCGAACAGGCCCTGTGTATGGCTGTTGACTGGAATATTGAGCATTTTCAGAACGCATTGATGTCGTTGCCCAGGATTGCCGTTCGAGTAGAACGCATCAGCGTCGATGATTGTGTCCGCATACATGACCTGGGTCTTGAAGTGGTTCGCCATGACCTTCTTGAAGTCTTCAAGCTGCTCGTTCGATGCCCACGGCTTGTTTGATGGAGGCTGTGGTCGAATGGTTCGCAGCGTCTCAACGTGACCCTTCCGCTGGCGAGGCCGATAAGAAAGCTTCCTCACCGGCGTCGCGTTTGGGTTTTTGAACTTCCCTTGCAGCTTCGAGGCGCCATACATTTCTCTCCCATCCATCATACATGGGCGGGTCTTTGGATCGGTGCAAAGAGCTACGACCTCCTCGGTGCTGAGTTTGGTGAGATATGCATCAAGGCGTTTGAAGAGGAAATTGGCTCGATTACCGAATGACGCGCAGGTAGCGATACCATTCTCCTCGAACTCCGTGATGGCTTGCTGTGTGAGGTGGTTGTAAATGTCATTGGCGGTCCAGCGCCATTGAATGAACGACTCAAGATATCTTCCACGAAGGTGGTTCGGGTATCTGACACAGATTTCTTCGATTGATGCATCATTCGGGATCGATTCGTCGAACTTTGGGAATGAGGGGAGTTCTCGATATACGAGTGGCTGGTTGTCTGCTCTTCTACCACCTCGGATTCCGTCTCTCGAAGGCTTTGGTCTGGTTGTCTGCGCGGCCGCAATGTCCATTGGCGTGGCATGTATCGAGAGCATGGACTGGTGTATGTCGACTGCATGTTGCCTAGCCTCTCCTCCTTGCCCGGCCAGCAGGTAAGGTTGTTGAGTGGAAGCTTCGACATACCCTTGGGGCAGCATGTATTGTCGTGATGGATCCATGTCTGTTGGTCGATACCCTGCGATGCGAGTGAACCGAGAAAAGCTGTGCAGGTCGAACAACTTTCAGCTCTGTGAGTTCCACCAGGGAGTCACAGCCTTGTCTGAGTTGAGGTCGAGTGGTTGAGGTCAAGTGAGTATTGAGGCGTTGCTGACTTGACTTGTATCAACTCGGTGTGGACAAGGTTGCTGAAAGGTGTTGACCGGCAATGTTCGAAGAGAAGTATCGAAGCAAGCAGCTGGCAGTGGTCGAGCTGCCTTTTCATTCCCCGGCCATATGTGAGGCGGTGTCGTTGTCGGGCTGAGACAGTTCGACTGCTCAAAGAGCTCTGCCTCCATGGTTGCCTCCGGACAAAGAACTGCTACCCGGTCGCTGCCCTCGAAGTCGTCGAGGCGGTTGGTTCATTGTATATATCTTTGTATATATATATTTACATATATATACACTGCCTTGGCTGGCGACCAAGGCGGGCTTGCGGCGAGCCAGTCCCGGGGTACTCGTGGTACGGGACTGGGTGAGTTGGGCCGCTTGCCCGGCCGAGAGTACGAATATTCGAGAAAGATTGCAAAGCTATAACCCTCGAGACTCCAATGCCACAGCCTCGTTCAGGCGATGGTAGCTGTCCGAAGTCTCGAGGCGTTGTCGGGGCGGAAGGCCGGCAGAGACTCGAAAGCAACCTCCATTGGACTTGGAACAACGAAGGATACAATGGAAACAAAGCGGTGTTCACTAATGACTACCTAGGGACAAAGCTGCCATTGAGGACGATCAAGGGCCCAATGGTGGTCCAGCGATTGATCAAAGAAAGACAAAGCCCTTCCATTGCTCTTTGTCTATGGTGGTTCAGCCTCGTTGGCCGAGTGAACTCAAACAGCACTCAAGTCCTACACTCTCCTCGACTCATACACCCGTTTAATCCCTGGCTTGAACCTCGCCTCATCATCGACTTTCCTGCAAATGTCCCGACATGGATGTACCGTCCCGCTCTTGCTGAAGCTTCCCTCGACGCACTTTTATCGACGCATCCGTTCCTTCGTGAATGCGGGAGTGATGTGACAGTCCTCATTCATGATCGCTTCCTACTGTGAGCACTCTGTGTCGAGGGCACTGCTTCCTCCGGTATTTCCAGCATCATTTCCAGCTACGTCCGGATGCGCAATATTCGGACAGATCAGAAATCTCAGGAAATCTAGTGCATTCCTCACTGGAAGGGACTACTTCGCCGCGATAGCAGGCCATGTTTTCTGAGCAGAAAACTCTTCGGCGAATTGGTCCTTCAGGAATTCATCCGCATCGAAATCTACCAGTGTTTCTGGCGAGAGACCAGACGCCTTGAGGAATGACTCCAAAGTTGCATCGTCGTACAAAGTCTCTTCCTCGGGTGAGTTCACCGCCTTTGGGCTTGGACCAAGCTCTTGGGTCGGAGCTGACTGGTCATCCTGCCGAGAGCTCGGAGATGTCATGTTCTTTAAAATTGCAGGAGCCTGCTCTGATCCGGCTTCTGGTGTTTGCCCAATGAACAACGGTTGGAAGGTGCTGATTCCATATCCGTTAAAGTCAGCCATCTGCTGTTGCCACTGCAACACGGCTTGCGTGGGCTGATTTTGCCGAATCGTCTCATATGGCGCCAACACATTTGTGCTGGTGCTTGACTCGACTCTCGCTCTTTTTGGCACACAACCTTCGTCGTTGCCGTCGATGCGACGTTTCTGGGCAATTCGAGGAGCGAGTGGCTCCAAAGGGTTTCTCACGTTTGTGTCTTTGGCGTCTTTATATCTTGACGATGCTGTTCCAGGCAGATTCGCAGAAGTCCCGGCCTTTCTCCCTGTGTCGACTTTGCCCGGACGTGCGTCAGTGGTGTGTCTAAGCTGTGCTGTCAAAGCATCACCAACCCGGTTCTGTTTCTCGGGTATTGCTCTTACGACCATCTCTCGCACGATCGCGAGAAAATCTGCCTCAAGATTCTGGGCGTCGAAGCTACGCAGTCGGTTCAGCACTTTTGACATCGCTCGATGGGATGCCTTTTGCAGCAATGATTCCACGAAATCTTGAAACATGCGAGGAAATACCCTCTTGAAGGCTCTGTTCGCCTCAGGGTCTCTGTGGAGCTCCGGGTCCGGTTCCCCTTGCTGCATGATACCCCTTCTTTCGATCTCGTAAAGGTCGAGGAATCGTATGCGAAGACTTCTGTTCCAGCGTGCCGATGTGAGAATATTATCGAAGTATGCCGATGCCGGTACGCCGATGAGGCTCGGGTCGATATCAGCCAATCTCACTGCAGGGACCCAGCATTTGTTCATTCCATGCCGGCAGATCTGCCAAAATTGTTCGAGCTGGGCCTTTGATTGCCAGTAAGGAACGCCCCAGAATGAACCAAGTGGCAGACCGGGAACTGGTAGGACGCACACCTCACTGTGAAACTGGGCCAGGACCGCCTCGGGGTGTAATGGCGTATTTGTGGTCGACTCTGGACGAGTAATATTACTGTTGTTTGCTGAAATACTTTCCAGTGGTGCGCCTTCGACAGTGGCTGCTTTCTTTGATCTCCTCGGCTTGGTGGTCTCTCTGGTGCCTTTGGATGGTCGCTTCGGTGCCTCAGGGTTCAGGCCTAAATTCAAAGGATCAGACCTCCCATACCGGTTGTCAGGGCTTGGATGAAGTTTCTCCTGCCGAATCAGCCTGGTAACAGCGTCGGGTCCAAGTTCCTCCAGACGATCATCACGTCTGTTCTGCAACATCCCGATGCCATCGCTGCCTTTGTACACACCCATTCTCTTCCACTCGTCTCTGATGTCCTGCGGCACCTCTTTCCAGATATTATTGGCAGACCAGAACCATTGGAAGAATGGGTCCAAGCCTTCATACATCAAATGGTTGGGGTATTCTCGGCAGATTTCTGCAAGGGTCTTCCACTTAGGAATGGGCAACAAAGGATTTTCGTATCTCGTAATTATCTTGTCTTTTGGCATGTTGGCCAGGCAAGTTCGAGGTTGTCGGGAAGAGGATGCACGGCTGCCATTCTGCGTACAGAGTCTCTTCGGAACTCCGTTCGTGTACCTTGGCGTGCCTTCATCGTCCTCTTCCTTCGGGTCGACCTGGCGTTTGCGCTTCGTGCCTTGAACAGCAACATGCTGTGCATTCCCAGGCGCATTCCGACCGGTCTCGGTCTGGCCAGGAACTGGTCCACCTGCAGCAAGATGTTGATGCGATGCTGGAAGCTCTTGAAGATACCGACTCTCAAACTGCTTGCGGTTGCCATGGTGAGGAGCGAAGGTCGATTCTTCGACATTATCATTATATACATTTTTACCTTGGAGCTCTGAGAGCGAAGGTAGGAGGTTTGCAGGATTGGGCAGTATGCCTGAAGGTAGGTCCTGCCACCCTTGTATTGGTGCCGAAACCCCTGACTGATGAGGTATGTTTGTGTGGGTGCTCACTGTTTGCTTCGTTTGCTGGAGAGAAAGTTTGTTGACAAGATTTGGACCGAAGTAAGTGGGGATTCTGTTGTCGACTGCGTTGTTGAACACTTGTTCTTGAAACATTCCAGGCTGGTAGAATTGATTGCCCACCCTGGCAGGATTGGTCAATGGCATGAAACAGACTGCATGATGTGGTCCTTGCGGTGCAAACTCTCCAACATTGTGCGGGAGCGGGTTCATTGCGAAAGAAGAATTGGCGATTTGATCATACAGACGGCTGTCGCCAGGTGTTCGTTCATCAATCCTACCAGAAGACTGAACAGAATCGCTGGTCCATGTACGATTGAAAGGTTGAAGGTTTGCGAACAAGTGGTGAGTTTGTCTTGCTCCTTGCCCATGCTCTTGAACCTTTCCCTGCGGATAATGAAGGCTATCCATTTCTCCAGTTGGATTGGGTATTTGTGGGCACTGCTGGTAATTGTGAGTGGTCGCAACGCCGTCCAATGGCTCGTTGTCCTCTGGCGCTGAGAGTGAGCGACGAGGAAACGCGAAGGTGTACGATTGGGACTTACCATTGTCTGGGACGCCATATCGCTGTGGCCCACTGTAATCACCAAAGTTGAGGAGACTCATTTTGAAAGTGCTTTGGCCCCTGATTAGCCTATTGACACGTCTGGGTGGTTACAGGACGACGCTGGTGTCTCGGCGGGTTGAGAATGATACAGGATGTTCTTCGAAGGTAGGGGATCGTCTTTGAGACTCGAGAGGAAGCAAGGCTGGGAAATGGATGGGAACTTTGATGGGATAGGATATTGGTAAGTGGTATTGGTGAGAGTTGACGGGATGAGCAGACTCAGTATGTTTTGGAACGTTGAAAAACATCTGGTCATTCGGTATTCACTGAGCATGGCTCTGCGTTCCAAGGGTGGGAGACTTTCACAAACGAGGCAGGACACAGTACGTGGAACGCAACGCGAGGCTGTCGGACGCGCAACTACCTTGACAACATCGCGCAGCGCGAAGCAAGACAAATTTCGGACATTGAATTCTGGTATCTGCTTTCCCTGCCTGCGTTCTGAGGTTGGATGGATCATGTCGAGAAGGCGAAGGCTGGTTCAGGCAGTTTCGTCGAGGTGCAGCCTTAGTATCAAAACCGCATGAGGAGGTTCCCTTCGATGAGATGCTCAGCGTGTCTCTTGATATCCGGCGAACGGCGACGCAAAAGCGAATGGCCGCGATACAACACGTCGAATCTTTTGCTATTGCCAGTGCTAGCATTACTTTGGAGGGGTTGCCCGACGAAGGTCATCAACACCCCTGCAAGGCAGTGTATCTGAAACTCACCTTTTGCCAATCAGAACAAAGTACATTTGTTTATATGACCACGATTTTTTTACCCTTGGACAAAGAGCTGACAAACGCGATGTTCGACTTTGAATGAGTAACAGCATCTCAGCGAGATTCGAGACTGCAATGCTGGATTCTGCTCGCGGTATATTGAACTGCCTTTTGACCAGCCGAGTCTCTAGGTTGTGGAAAGCTTCGTCCTCATCTGACCTACACGTACTCCCATTGTGCCAGATTCGGCGTTTACACTTCCAGGATTGCTCGAGATCGAGATCGAGTTCGAGTTCAAGTTCAAGTACTGTACTATACTGACAATACCCAGAAAGGCACAAGAAGCGAGTCCATCTCAAATAAACGCGAATTGCACTACTCCTTTCCATTATCACGATGTCCTACCACATCAACGAGTCTATGCAACCCCGATCCTCCTCTCCATGCCTCATAACCGCTGTTGCCTTGTCCTGGACACGAAAACCAAATTGCCGCCGCCACCACGCGCCGTCTGAAAGTCAGGGGCTTCGAGCCTCGCGCCAAGTGAAGCAGGGCCGAGTGATAGCGGCTGGTGGAGGATAGATCGGCATGGAAGAAAAATGGATACGATCATCTACTCATGCAAAAGAGTAGAAGAACAACGTGCGGTGGGCCGTGCTTTGCAGAATGTGGGATTTTTGCTGGTGCTGCAGGTTGAGGGTATGCGGAACAAAGTGCCTGCACCGGTTACGACCAGGTCATTCATGGTCGGTCTCGATCCTGGATATCTTGGAATCATTGCTGCAAACTTCTCACGATTTGCTCGCCCACCGTGATGGGATCTCGAAGGCGTCGCATTTTTGACGAAGAAGAGGGGCCCTGTCCTAGATATACACGCGCAGAGAGATGGGAGGTGAAGAGTCTTCCCCGTCAAAATTGTTGTGGAAATTTGCATGGAATGGTGTGCTATCCGACCAAGTCCTTCAGCAACTGTTCAATCTCCTGGACTAAAAACAGCTCCCAATGTTCGCTCTCCCTTGTTCGTTGTAGCAAGACCTTGAAATAGAGCAATGACAGCTACAGCAATGTCACATCGTGACTCTCGCCACCTGAGCATGGCAAAACTCGGACCTGCCTAAAACACCTCCCTGGCCTGAATCTGACCCTCGATAGACCCCATCGCGTTGCAAAACTCTGGCCACATCATATTGGGCATTGAACGGAAGGCTTCGAATTTACTCTCCAGATTCGGGTCCAAGGGTCTTCCAATAGCTTGTCCTCTGCGATACAGTTCAAAAACACTGTGTTCCATGAACCGAAAGAACAGCTGGTTCCAACTGCCTATCACAGCCCAATCCAGGTCAGGTTGAGTCTTGAGGTCGACACCTATGTCTGAAGCCAGTTTCCTCGCAATTCTAGCACGGGTATACGCATTTCCGTTGTTGTCAGGATACCGGGCAGCGAGTATACAGAAGTTGCTGACTCTGCCGCGGAAAGTCCAGAAGAAGCTCTTGCCATAACGGTCTTCAGCCTCTTGCGCATCCTTTAGCCCCTGGCCATAAACGGTACATAATCTCTTTTGTCGATGCAACGGAGGAGGTTGAGGAAGTCTCTTCATTTCGTGCTGGAAGCGCTCCTCAAAGACGCTTCCCAGGATGGTTGTAAAAGGCCTTGCGTCGCGTCGCAGAAGCTGTGGAGTCTGAGCAGAAGCATGATGTGTGGTATTAACTCGTTCCTGGCAATGTTCAAGGCCTTGGTTGCCAGGTGTGCCGGCACGTTGTTGAGGCTCATGTCGATGTACACGATGCTTCCACGCAGCGTCCTGCGTCAACTTGATTCTAGCTTTCCAGGCAGGTTCTCCTTCGCCATTTCCAAGTTTAGGTTTCTTTGTCTCAATCACACCTGCTTCGCCGTCGGCATTGCGTTTCAGTGAAGGAGCAACTTCTTTTGTTGATAAAAAGGCTTGTCGAGCAAGGTTGAACGCAGTGTCCAAAGAAACGTCTGGCCCAAGAGTCCTCTTCTTGTTAAGGCTTGTTGCATTGTTCTGGGGATTGCTCTGGGAGTCACTTTGGGGTTTGTGAGGGGGAGGCAGACCATGAAGGGTCGTAGAGCTCGTGACTGCGGTTGGTTCGATGTTGGGTGGAATGAGTATTTGCGCTTTCGAATTGCTAGTCCCGCGTTCCTCCAGTCTCGCTTGCATATAACCATAAGCCACATCTTGCTCGAGAGACTGATGAAGGTTGATGAAGTCTTGGAGCTCCATTTTCAGTCCATGCTCGAGCAGACGCATTGTGGCATGATACTGGGACTCGAAGTTCTCGGCATACCACGCTTCGAAGTGGGCGTAATATTGATTTTTCCGAACAAGTATTCTGGCGATTGGATTTCGTAGCTGCGGACGATCTTCCTCGAAAACAAAGCAAACTTCTCCATATCGTTCGCAAAGATATTCTATCCATGATGAGTATATTGTCCTTATGGGGAGTGAAATTCTACTCACCCCGCTTCTTTTGGAACTTTTGTTCTTTGTTCAGTGTCTGCCAGTCCTGCGGTTCCGGCATGCCAAAGACTAGAGTCCGGCCGTGCATGATTGTTGGAGCATTGTTAGCTAGCTCTCTGCGACGAGCGTCCTCCTCTTTAACAACATCATTCTGCCAGGCATAGCCCCGATGCAAAGCGAAGGAGACACCAGCTCGCTTACCGGCCAGACAAGCCATCGTGTCCGTTGGTAGCGGTTTGGTAACACTGCAATAACTGTCAAGGCACACGACAGGGAGAATGGAAGGACAGGAGATGGATTTCAGATGTTGGCTGAGATAGACTTGGAGACAAGAAAGATGAGATTCTGCAGAGCAATTCTGTCAAGCGGAGGTCATCAATAAGGTTGATTCATGGCAAGGAGAAAGTCACTTTCGCAGGCAGCCACGACCATGGTCCATGGCTTGGCGAGAGCAATGTGAGGACCTCGAGGTCAGGGGAAGGCCAATTGTCAACTGTACCTCTATTTGATTCCAAGTCGGTCCAAACATTGACTGACCGCCTACCTTCGGTTCGATTTTCCGGCCACTATCAGCGATGCTCACAGCAGATTGAGAGGTGCGGTGCGGCAAGCTAGAGATTCGCACATTTCTTCTTTCACGCAGTCCCCCTGCCCTCAATTGAAAGAGAGTTCACTGAGAAAGTAACCCATTCTACAGACATTGCACAAACCTGCGACAATGCTGGTGATTCTTTCATGGAGAAGGTTAACTCGAGTGACAACATCTTCATACCTACTTGAAGTACCTGAGGCATTGATGGCCTGATGTTGTCTGAGCCGAAAACCGGCACATCATCGACCCAGCTGCACGTGATCAGAATTCATAGACAATGACGAAGATGAGAAAGAATTCTCGCTGTTATAAAAGCGCTCTGCTACTCTAGCCATAAGCAGACAAGTGCAAAACAAATGTCTGCCAAGAGTCTTGCAACGTCGGTCGCCGAGCAAGCCACGGATGCTTGAGGTCAGCAATGCCCGTCGACAACATCGAGATATAATTCTGGTCGGTGTTCCTGGAGTCGTGTGTGCTTGGCCTCTATCCCACGGCGCTTGCAGAGACAAGCGTTCTTTCAGTGACTTCTGCAACTCTTCAATCGTACCAGTCATTTACCTTATCCCCACCGGAGTTAGAGTCTAGCGCCGTTAGCTGCCAACCAGAAGCGGCTGCAGGTGTTGGAAGTTTCGGACGGTCTTCTCCTAAAAGCCGGGCTGTTGTGTGGGGTTTAAGTAAGTTGGCTGGAATTGTGATATCATACAGTACTATTCCTTCAGTACTGCTCCGACTTCTTCAATTTGTGCGTCCTGCAGAGCCTGACTCAAAGCATACTAGTAGACACTCGGCGATTTACTCACGGGAGACTTCAAGATGGAATATCAATACCTTGGAAAGTCGGGACTTAAGGTCTCCAAGGTCATCCTGTAGGTATTCAGACCTCTGCCGTCACCGAGATATCTGACAGTCCCAGTGGAGCTATGTCCTATGGGACTCCAGAATGGCAAGGATGGGTTCTTGATGAACAGGCATCCCTTCCACTTTTGTACCACGCATACAAGGTCGGTATTCGAACATGGGATACTGCCGATGTCTACAGTCACGGCCAATCCGAAGAAATTATCGGTAAAGCCATCACAAAGTACAACATCCCAAGAGAACGACTCGTGATACTTAGCAAATGCCACTTCGGCGTAACTCCAGACACTCCCAGCAATCAAATTGCCGCCATCTCGGTGAACGACGGCGATATGCTCAATCAGACTGGTCTTAGCCGAAAACATATCATCGATGCTGTCGACAAGAGCGTTGCTAGGCTGGGTACCTACATTGATGTCCTTCAGATCCACCGTCTTGACCGCAACACGCCGCGAGAGGAGATTATGAGAGCGCTGAACGATGTCATTGAGTCCGGAAAGGTTCGCTATATAGGCGCCTCAAGCATGGCTACCTGGGAATTCCAGGAGCTTCAGCATGTTGCCGAAAAGCATGGCTGGCACAAGTTTATCTCCATGCAGAATTATTACAATTTGTTGTACCGCGAAGAGGAAAACGAGATGATTCCATATTGCAATCACACCGGTGTTGGCTTGATTCCATGGTCTCCGGTGGCACGTGGAGCTCTGACTCGTCCTTGGAATAGCCGAGACACTCTACGGGAGAAGACGGACAACTTCCTGAAGGTGCTGGTTCGGTCGAGAGATGACAAAGTGGATGAAGAGATCATTGGGCGCGTGGAGAAGGTCGCTCAGAGATTGGGACGAAGCATGGCACAGATTGCAATAGCTTGGTGCCTGAGTAAGAAGGATGTATGTCCTATTGTTGGTCTGAGCAAGACGGAAAGGATGGACGAAGCCGTCGAAGCTTGTAAGATCAAGTTGACCGAGGAGGATATCCAATATCTCGAGGAACCCTATCAACCAAAGAAGAGACAAGGCTATTGAGGGTTTGGCTTTCTTCTAGACAAGACGAAGATCGCAACAGCATGCACCGTCTGCATACTGCCTACAAAGGAGACAATGCTTGATACTACCTACTGGTGTGATACTGTGAGTACAGTTCTCCCATTACTAGCAATTGCTATTGTGTCATTGGTCCGGAGTCCATATGCGATTTATACAGCTGCCTTGCCATTTTCACTACCTATTCATTGTGGTAAAACGGTACAGAAAGGCGGTTGTCACTTGGATTCACAGCCCGCCTTGGTGAAAATTCAGTTTGATCTCACTGCTTCCTTAATCTGTCATCATCACCAACCGCCCTCAACTTTCTATCCTTTCGTACACCTTCTGATCTCACAAGGGCGGGTCTTTTCGCGCATCATAACGTTTATCCATCGTCTCGAAAGACGCGGCTCTTCCCAGTCCAGCCGGCTTTTGCAGACTAGCAGATCTGCGGCCTTTGTCGTCACCTGACAGACCTCGCGCGATCGACATCATCTCAGGGTATGTTGCCGACCACTATCTGCTTGTAGGGCTCACGCTGACACGATGGTGTCTAGGCCGTCATGGCACATCCAGGCTCATGGCCCATCGATCCATGCACCGATTCCGATTACGACGATGAGGATGATTATGGTGATCTCACTGAATTCGAACTTGATAATCCTGGGCTCAGCGTTGAAGATGCCTACACCTGTCGCCCCATTGGTGCGCCGTCAACGCCCCAAATGAGTGGCATGACAAGCGGCCTGAGACCCAGCAGTCTCTACTTCCGCCGCGAGGGAGAACACCTGTTCCCCAACGGCCCGGGTCGCAATTCATTGGATGTGGACATGGCTGCTAAGTCTTCCAAGAAGAAAGCAAAGACAACTCTAAAGCGTCACACTGTCTTCCCAGATATGAAGATCCCGGTCCGCATGCAACCTGATAACAAGGGTGCCTCCAAGGGAGGAACGGTCTCATCAAAGTTCAAGTCAGACCAAGTGCCTATCATGTCGATGCAATGTCCTATTCCCGGCGGAAGCACAAATACCGTGACGACCGACCCGGTGCATAACGTCAGCTGGGGACCAATCACGAGAATTGAGGCAAGTAAAAAAGCAAGAGACCTTATCAAGGAATACTTAGCCGGCAGTGAAGACTCTGGCGACATGAATCAGGGGTTCGAAGGACAATCCGTCAAGAACACTGCGGCTCCTGCTGTCGCGCCTGAGCAGCTCGCAGGTGAAGATGAGACAGCTACCACGACTACCTCGCACGTCGGAACTGATAGCAGCAACTTGACTACGCGCATGCCTCGCCCACCTCCACCTAGTCCACCAGAGTCCATTTTTGAAGCTGCATTGTCTATGCCGACCCTTCCAGTCCTCAATCGCATCTCCGATGTCACTCTCGTCGAGCTGTACCGTGTTCAGCGGGCTTCCGACCCTCAGGCTTTTGACAAAGAGACCCGTGCCATTAAACAAGGACTCATGGATGCAAAGATCGCAAGAGGGGGCAGAGCAAAGTTGCTAAAGAACGAGTACACTGTGGAGTTGGCGAGCAGAGAAGATGCTACGACTGCTGAGAAGTGGTCTTCGGCAAACATTGTCAAGATGAGATCTCGAGGTAATACTTTGACCGCTCCTGCCACCACCGACGGCACGCTTTCTGCTTCTGCGATTGAGGCTCTCAAGATTCAAGGTGGAGAGTCTCAACTTCATAGTCGAGCGACCCAAGCCAGTGGTGCGGACGACGTTGCCCAGTCGGCATCACACGGCTCTGGCATCACGGCTGAGGAGCTCAAACGCGAAGAGGTTAAGGTCAAGCCATCCGAGTGGGCACCTCGCCCAATCAAAACCCGCCTTCGCTCTCTCGACCTCCCATCGCACGTCGCCAAAGCCACAAGCTACGGCTCGATCCGTCATCAACATTCAGAGCGACGCGAGATTGGCGATCATGGCGAGAAGCGCACTGTCAAGACGTGGATCGAAATCACACAGGTGTACGAGGTCCCTGCTCCACAATGGCTCAGCTTGACCGACGTTGTGGCCGCAGTCGAGATGGAACGCAATGACGATGACCAGAGCAACAGCGGTGACAAAGCAAGTGGCAAGAGCACCAAGAAGAACAAGAACATGAAGGCCAAAGTCAAAGCCAGACGTGGCAAAGCAAAACGCAAGAATTCCGACACCGACACTGTCACTTCCGACGACAGCGACTCGGAGGACGAAGCCTCCACAGACGAAGACGAAGGAGAAGTCCCTCAACCCGAGACACCATGCGAGTCCTTGCTGCGTTCACTCACGTACTTCGGCGAAGATGTCAAACCGACTCGCTTGACCGAGATGGCCGACGGTCTTAGACGGATAGTGGCGGACTTGCGTGCCGACGGTTCTCTCAGAGAGTATCAGGAGTAATGTCGAACGAGCGGATTGTTTCGACTACTCGACTTCCCTGAAGCATTCATTCAGGTTTTGCATGTTCCTGGTGCTACAAAATCATACTCAAGACAAGAATTGAGACAAGACTGGTGCGAGCGCTTGATCCAGTTCAGACTGATATCGTACTGAGAGGTGCTGTCCTGGGCTCACACGTGCTTTGCAATGGGATGGAACGAGCGGTGCTTTACTAATGGCTTATGCTGGCGAACAGGGGTGGAGCTGGAGCTATTCCTTCGAGCTGGAGTTTTCAAGGACGGGAAAAAGTGAAAGAGGCCTCAATGTGAGCAATATTGGAGCTGAATCAGGTATGTGCTGATAGCGTCAAAGGCTTTCAGACATTCATCTTGAAGTGTTTTGCTGTACGTAATTCTAATCGGCGAGTGCCTTGAACGGCGGGACATAATAGTAATGCAAAAATCAGAATACGTCTTGTCGTACCCTTCCGTGCCGTTGCGACTGCCACTATGGAGACTGTCAAGCCCATTATGAAATGCTTCTTGATATCGGCGCAGCTGCTTGGTAGGCCAGCCGAACCTTCATGTGGCCTTGTGCAAACTTCTTTTGCGGAGACCTTCGCATATACCTTGAGATTGGGCCCCTGGTTGCAACTGTGCCGCGAGAAGGCTTCAGGCCCGCTCGACTGCCCCATTACACAGACTGTCACTTGTTCTGCAAGCAGGTCGACGCACGGGCCGTGTTCTCGCTCTTGAGCCCAGAGTCATCTCCGGCACTGCTTCTTCTAGGGATGAGGCTTCTTCTTGTAATCTTCAGCTCTTGTGCTGAGCTTTCGTGACCCTTCTCGCTCCCTCGATACTATGGCGTGACGAAATCGGTCCGCCCTGCAGCAGCGGAGGAATATAGATCTGAGTGATGGGGAGCTTAGCTGAGCACATTCGACTTCTGATGTCCTTCCTCGACTATCCCCTGTGCAGGGCTATTGAGGAGGAAGTCGCCCTTAAGGAACCCCGGCAGTTGCTGTCCTTGAATTTTTGGTGATCGTTGTGGCTATTGTCGCCGACAGGGGGGTCTTGGTGGCGGTGCCCTGCGAATGTCTAGCCTCCGCTGAACGTCTGAGAATACCAATCCTGCAAGGTCAATTCAGGCGAAGCACTATCCGTGACTGCCATGATTTGAGTTGGTGGATATCTTTCAGGCACCGCCACGCCATGCTCATGCAAGAAGCACAGCATCCACTTATCCATGCCAAACGAGTGCTCTGCAGATATTTTGCATGCATTGTGGAATGCTTGCAGCCGTGACAAAGAAACATCGAGCTTGACCCAGAAGGATTGCAGACGCATGAGAATCTGGAAATTCTTCTTGAGTCTTCGACGAGCAATTGCGATCTCGTCTTCAAGGTCACTGAACATCAGCGTGTGAATGTAGACGGTGGACGAGACCACCAGCATGTGTCCGACCATTACGTAGAGACACTCGCTGTTCGGAATCTCCAGACAAAGGTATAGAAGGTCGCAGAAGTGCTTGGCGTGTTCTTTACATCTCTCTGCATAATCTGGATTCGCGGAAGAAGCCCCGTCGGCCAGGAACTGGTAGCACAGGACTTCGGTATAGTAGTGGTAGCCTAGATGGAGGGCGGCAAATGCTGAGCCGAGGCCAACCGAGGCGTAGTAGTCGAGGTTCGAGCGGGTTTTCCGGAGGGAAAGTGGTAGAACAGCTGACCACATCTCCAGCCTTTTCAAGAGTGTCTCGACTGCTTCTTCGAGCTCATGGGGGTCTTTCGTCTCGCGTATGACGCTCTGGTTCAATTCGTAGATATCGGCCCAGATGTGTGCCAAGTCGGCCATTTGGGCCCATATCCCGCTCGTGGTAGGTCTGGAGGATGCCCGCGGTTCGAGTCCAAGGAACACGACTTCGTCCGCTGGAAGCTGGACCATATGGGTAGACTGCATCTGGCGATGGAGATGGAGGCCGGTTGAGCACCAAATGTCAATCATGTACAACGTCCACCATACTGAACAAGTTAGCCTCGATCCACGCCTCGGATCGCATTGTGCTCACTTCGCAGATTGACTTGTCTTTCTGTCTCATTGGTTGTCGGCCGATGTGCCAGATCGAGTATCTGCGCCAGCCTGTTGGCAACTGCATAGTATAGCGCTTCAGCTTCCGTGTTCGAATCGGCAAAGCAGATCGTTCCAAGAAGGACTGCGGCTTGCACGGTGGTCACCGAGATATCGGACATGTTGAACGAGGCGATTGCTCGTCTGGCAGACGAAAGACCGCGGTTGCGGCGCTTAAGGGACAGCAAGCTGGGTGCATCCGAGAACCTGGAATGGGTTAGCTGCGCTACGAGCGTTCCATGATGGAGTTCACCTGGAGCCCAGAGCGACCATCGCATGCAGGAGGACCTCTGGAAGATTCCCATCGCGTAGTTGTGCCTTGATGGTGGGCTCGTGGAATAAAGAGTGGTGTTTGTCGTGGATATGGGCAAAGTACAAATGCACCAGCTCACTTTGAAGGTTGGAAGAATCATTTCCATTTTCCTCCACGCCTTCCTTCTCTCCAATCCGACTGAATGTACCATCTCTCACCGCATCATCAACAACGCTGTTCTCATGAACTCCACCATCTCTGAAATATCCATCATCGGTGGATGGAAACTCTACCGAGCTTGGAGTATCAGATTCAAACTGCACGCATTGCGATGCCAAATGTTTCGCTCGCAAGTCCGGCAAGTGTCGACTCTGTGGCACTGCATCAAGTGATGGAAGCCTAGACACATTGCTGCACTCTATCTTGAGACTGACGCATCTTTCGCAAGGCCCTGCCGGAGTGACTGCGCGGCATTTCCTGCGGTGATGTCTGCACCAGAAATCAGTCAACCTCCATGTCGCTCGGATTTCGATCACGCAATTCCGACGTTTACACAGAAACTACTTACCTGCAGGATCGACACGCGTTAGCAGGTCTCATCACAATGTCCCAGCCTCTCGTCCTTCTCTACAGGTCGCAATGTTACGGAGTACTGCCGCCTCGTTTCCGCATCGATGCGCTGCATGCCTTAAACCATGTTTCAGTGGTGGAAAACGGTCTATCTCTCGTCTGCCTACGGAGTAGCAGCGGCGGAAAACTGATTGACTACCTCGGTCTGTTGGTGCGGGCAAAAGCACGAGCACAGCTTTTGGTGGATGCGACAACAACATAACCTAAAGTGGGCAAAGTCCAGGTGTCCCCGGCGTCCATCCATCCCCATTGCCGCCTGATGACCAGGGGTTGGACCACCTGGAGAACCCGCATGTTTTCCACCAATTGACAACATAGACCTCCGCCTCACGGTCGACATCGGACATCCCGACAATCGATCATCACCGGGTCAATTGAGCACGCTCTACATCTCATAATGATAGCCTTCAAAGTTCCTCTACCAGCAGGCCGAAATCACCACGCCTGATAGTGCTTGCAAAATACCAGGAAAATGGCCATAAAGAAAGAAATTGTCTGGCGACCGGGGCCTGTCGAGGTGGTCTTCGCCGTGGGCAACGATGACATTGTGCGGATTGCAGCTGTTCAGAACTCGTCGTCGACGACAGGCTCATCCCCAAGCCAGGATCCCGAACATGCTGTTCCAGTCTTCGGCCTTCGCTTGACTGGCGAGGGGAATGCCAAATTCAAAAGCCACAAATCGATGATTGGTAGCTATGCCTCGGAGCGACTGAAGTATCAAAGCCACAAGGAAGGAGAAACTTCTTCCACGAGCACTTTCGAGATCAGCTCCCACGACGAGAAGACCGGTGTTACTGCGGTAGCCAATTTCTCGACCTATCCAGGAATACCTGTTATCCGGTCTACGATCACCATAAAGAACACCTCGGAAGAGCACATTGTGGTGACTCAAATCCCGTCACTTCTTGCCGGCAATCTCGCGGGCCCTTCCAAAACCTGGAGCGACTACACACTCTCATCTGCCACCAATTCATGGTTCCGAGAAGCCCAATGGCGGGAACAAAGCCTGTCTACCCTTGGTCTTGACGACTATGGCGTCGTCGAGCTCAATGAGGGACACGCCGCCACGTTGGGCAGCGTGTCATTATCCAGCCGCGGTAGCTTCTCAACCAGCACTTTCTTGCCAATGGGCATGCTGAAGAAGAACGACAATACCGAGACCTGGTTGTGGCAGATTGAGCACAACGGTTCTTGGAAGTGGGAAATTGGGGACTTCAACGATCGCCTTTACCTTGGCATGAGTGGACCGACCAGCAATGATCATGAATGGAGAAACAAGCTGAGTCCAGGCCACTCGTTTACCACAGTGCCTGTAGCCCTCTGTCTCGTTGCTGGAAACCAAGATCAAGCATTTTCTGCATTAACTGCATACCGACGAGCCATGCGAAGGAAGCACAAAGACAACGAGAAGTTATCGCTCATCTTCAATGACTACATGAACTGTCTCATGGGAGATCCGGACGAGGACAAAGTAACAGCCCTGATCGAACCTGTACGCAAGTCCGGCGCGGAATATTTTGTCATTGATGCGGGATGGTACTCGGACGACAATTCGTGGTGGGATGATGTTGGCTTGTGGGAGCCTTCCACCGTTCGATTCCCCTCGGGCTTCAAGAAGCTGTTAGAGAAAATCGCAGCTGCTGGAATGATTCCTGGCGTATGGCTCGAACCTGAAGTCATTGGTGTACGAAGTGTGGTTGGCAAGCAGCTACCTGAAGATGCTTTCTTCCAAGATAATGGTTCCCGAATCGTTGAGAAAGGCCGCTATCAGCTGGACTTCCGCCATCCGGCAGTTCGCGAGAGGCTGGACAAGGTTGTGGACAACCTCGTGTTGAATTATGGAATCGGCTACTTCAAGTTCGACTATAATATCGAGGTCATTCGAGGCACGGACGTCAATACCCACAGTACAGGTGACGCTCACCTAGCTCACCATCGAGCATACCTCGCCTGGGTCAATGGACTCTACGACCGACATTCAGACCTAGTCATTGAGAGCTGCTCATCCGGCGCGCAAAGACTGGAATATGCCATGCTCGGCACGCATTCTTTGCAATCTACAAGTGACCAACAGGACCCTGTCCGATATGCATCGATTGCAGCAGCCGCACCCACGGCCGTAACCCCAGAGCAGAGTGCAGTCTGGGCGTATCCTCAACCTGGGTGGAGCGACGAGAAGAATGCTTTGACTGTGGTCAACAGTCTGCTGGGGCGTATCCATTTGAGCGGCAGACTGGATCAGCTGTCAGCTGCTCAACTGGACCTCATCTACGGCGGAATGGAGGTCTACAAGGACATTCGAGGTCACCTCAACACGGCTCTCCCATTCTGGCCCATTGGTCTACCATCCTGGAGAGACGACTGGCACTCCTTGGGCTTAGCTACAACTGCAGGCGACATTCTACTCGCTGTTTGGCGCATCAAGGGCTCTCAAACCTGCTCCTTGGCAATTCCTCAACTAAAAGGCGCATCCAATGTCTGTGCGGATCTGCTATATCCGGCCAATTTCGAGAGTCAGGCAACCTGGAATGAGAAAACAAAGGCACTGGACGTTCGACTTCCAGGCGTTACCTGTGCGAGACTTTACCGCCTTGGTGTAGCTGATGGTACGAGATAGCCTTCGAAGTGGGAGTGATTGACGAGCACCCAATGACTACGTCCACACCTTCGTCCAGACGATGCTTAGAAACGCTGTCCAGACTTAGGTCTACCACATCGCCATTTCAGTCAGTTTGGTTTCATCGATATGGCAGCATGAAAAGAACACGATATGCTCTTCATGTGATAGACTACCTGCGTGCGAGTATCGAGATTTTCACCATAGACTAACCAGGGGTACGTCCTATTGCGAGAATGTCATCTGACAAAAGCCACCGCCCGAATATTCGGAGCGTCTCGTTTTATGCACTGCTTCGTTACTTTGTTCATTTGCGGAAACGGCGGGAACGTTGGCTAATTACTATGTAAGTGCTCCGGAATAATGCACGCGGCTCGGTTGTCTTCGGTTTAATGCAGAGAGCCTCGAAAGCTTCCATGATTCGAGAGCAATGCTGTGGTGGACCGAGTACTAAAGGACAGGTCCACCGGGGTTTGACCATATTGACGTTCGACCACTTTGCTCCAACTGGCCTATCCTTGAAAGGTCAACTTTCTTCCTCGCGACAACTTTGAGCCCCGCGCACCCGGGTGCCGCGAGTCATTTCATGCTTCATCTTGGGCAACAGAACCGCACATGGAGTGGTAAACCAAGCTGTCCCCACCCTTCGCTGTTGAAGTGGCACGAGGTCTCTGCTCCAGAACGCAAGATTGTTTTACCTTGTCAGGGTTACATACAGTGCTAGCGGCGGAATACTGGCGGGACTCATTTCGATGAAGGAAATGACTGGTCTTCTCCACGTCTCGGCTGTTATCCCACATATCTTCCACAACAGCCTGAATATTGCGGAGCGCCACATTACTCCTTTGGGAGCTAGAGGGGATTCTGTTTCATGGAGTATGGAGTATGGGGATCCCAGGATTCAAAGTTTTCCAGGAGGGAGCTTCTCCAGAGCGGAGGCCCGACAGACCCGGTTCCTTTCCCACCAATGCCGTCCCAGAAGCTCCGCTCCCCTTTGAAAGCAAGGCTGCCTCAAGGATGGCGCTGGCGATCATTGACGTATAAAGGACACTGTCCTCGGTGAGTAGTCGTGGAGAACAGCCACACTCAACAACATCATCTGTCCTCTGCACACACACATACCACAGACACCATCTCTTAGCAGGAGGTGTGCCTTCAGCTACCATGGCTTCCAAGATGGAGAAGGCCGACCACCTCGAGGCTAGCATCCAAGATCCAGGAAAGAAGGACACAAATGTCTATGGCAAAGAGGGCGGCTTTCAAGCTTCGGTCGGTGACGCCCAACAAGCCAACATCAGCGAGCACAAGCACACCGTCCGTCAAGCCCTTCGTGCTTACCCATGGGCTGTCTTCTGGTCTCTCCTCGTCTCCATGTCAATCATCATGGAGGGTTATGACACGCAGCTGATCGGCTCCTTCTTCGGTTTCCCTGCCTTCCGCACCCAGTTCGGCGAATACTCTTCAGTGTCGAAGGACTACCAGGTTGCTGGCAAGTGGCAGTCCGCTTTGGGCAGCGGTCCTACTGCAGGCTGCATCGTCGGTGCCACATTGAATGGTTGGATGATCCAGCGTTTTGGGTACAAGCCTGTCTTCATGGTCGGTCTTATCCTCATGAACGGCTTCGTTTTCATCAACTTCTTCGGCAAGACTATCGAGTTACAGACTGTTGGTCAAGTCCTTTCTGGCATACCGTGGGGTATATTCGCCACGATCGGATGTTGGACCTAGTGAATGTGACTAGGTCACGTGGATATGTGTAGGCAGTGCCTGAGGCAGTCACTGCTTGTTGTGCGTATGTAGTCGCGTCTTGCGCTCATGCGCACTTAGACTAGTAGTTAATCAACTGAGAATCTCACTATCTACCAGGTTCAACTGGTTATGAGCCGTTTTGTTCGGTAGCTCCTGGATAAAGCGTGGGAATTCGTATTAAGTTCATTCAAGCTGAAAAGCAGACTCAACATGGCGGAAGACGCTGGTGTTGAAGTCATGCGGCTTACCGGTCCAGACAATTTCGGACGGTGGGTTCGCGCATTTGCTGTTGCAGCAGATGAGAAGGGTGTTTGGGACATCGTCAACGGTGATGAGAAAGTCCTCGACGAACCTGATTTCGACAAGATGTTGGCTGAAGAGAAAAAGAAGCTATCCGGTGGCGACGAAAATACAACCGCTGCTGCCAGTGCGACCGCCACGGTCACGAAGATAGACCTCGATGTTCTCCGCACCAAGTACAGCATCGCAGTCGAGAAATGGAAAGATAACAAGAAGCGTGTCAAACTCGCCACGGCGATGCTTGCGAATTGGGTTGATCCTGTCATTCGAGACGAAATTCGCGGCAAAACTCCGGCTGCGGCGGCAGCATACCTTCAGATGGCATACAAACTCAACAACGTTCGTGCTCTCGAGATCGCCGAGACGAAGTTTGCGAACATTGCTTTCGATCCAACCGGACCGGTGATGATCTTCATCAATCAAATCCGAACTCTCCAACAAGATATCATCGACGCAAAGGGAACTTGTACCGATACCATGGTGATGAACAAGATTAGCCGTAGCCTACCTTCAGACCGCTTCTCAAACTTCATCACTGGCCTCAGCATCCTTAACGACATGCCCCGAGCTAAGGCTATGACACTCACCGAGTACACCAACCGTCTTGTATCGGCCGAGGCAACTCTTCCTCCAGTCGCCAAGGGCGGAAAGAAAAAGAACAATAAGAAGGAGAAGCCGGGCCGAGATCAATGCTCCGAGTGTGGCAAATGGGGACATACCGAGAGCAAGTGTTGGATCAAGCATCCTGAGTTGCGTGAAGAAAACAACAAGAATGAAGGGTCAAAGACCGAGGCCAACAAACACAAAGGAGGCAAGCCAAAAGACAACAAGGACACCAAGAAGAAGTTTCAGACACGTGCCGGCATGACAGCACAGGCCAATCTTCTTGACTTGGAACGTCAGATCTCCGAACTTCAAGCACAATACGAAGCCTCTAAGGCCGATATGAGTACGAACTCAGCTTCCCCATCTCAGACACCGGCTAACCCTTATACCCAGGTGACTAGTACGGGTGAAGGGTTGGCTGGCAGTCGGGTTTCAAAGGGGGGGCAGGGTCATTTTTTCAAAGGAACATACCTTGTCTCATCAGGAGTATTCGCAGCCCTTACAGCTGGTGCTCCAGGGATCTCGAATGATGAGTGGCTTGTTGACACTGGGGCGAACATCCATGTACTTAACCATCGAAAATGGTTCAAACACATTGGCGAAGCTGATATGGAGATTTGTACTGCAGACAGTGCTGGTACCCTATCAGTCAAAGGCGTTGGACATGCATCCATACCCTTAATCAATTCAAACAACGAGGTCACTTACCTTGATTTGCATAAAGCAGTTTATGCTCCAGACAGCCGTTGCAATCTCTTATCTCCTACCATGCTACTTGACGGGGGAGTCGAGGGAGAATGGAACTCCAAGGCATTTACCTTCAAAGTGAAAGGTATGGAAATTGGTAAGGCGTCGTTGGAAGACGGTCTCTACCGCGTGCACATCGGATCTTCCTCGATGCCACATAAGCGTCAGGATGGACAGATGTTGGCGGGCGCGGTCGATTTCAATGATCCCGTCTGGAAATGGCATCGTCGCCTAGGACATTTGAGTCTGGAAAGTATGCGCAAACTCCTGAAGCAAAGCGAGGGGATGGATATTACAGACAAGCAGCTGCGGGCCAAGCTTAAGGCGATCTGTCCTGTATGCGCTAGTACCCGAGCGCTTGTCAAGATCCCGCGGGACCCGGCTCGGCGACGTTACACCGAACCTGGAGACCTTTTCCATGTTGACTCCTGGGGACCATACGCCATAGAAGGTCACGATGGAACACGTTTCTTCCTTACCGTTACCGATGACGCTACTCGTTTCACTTGGGCGGAGAGATACTCGAAGAAGGGGGATCTCCCGGAAATTTTCAAACGATTGCACAAACACATTGAGAGAACCTTCAACATCACGATCCGAAGATATCGTTTCGACACCGAGTTCAATGCACACCCGATCAAACCCTTTATCGAAAAGTACGGCATTTCTATCGAGCCAACGGTCCCCTACGCACATCATCAGAATGGAGTGGCAGAACGAGTCAATCGAACTGCGAGGGATAAGGCCTCGGCGATGGTCCAGGAACTCACCGTGTCTGGACAGATCCTTAAGATAATCACAGGTCGGACTGATGAGATCCTTAGGTCCAGCAGCCTATCCGAGAAGCTCTGGCCGGAGGCTTTCCAACAAGCGGTTTGGCTCAAAAATCGATCACCTACAAAGGCCTTGAAGAACAAGAAGACCCCTTGGGAAGCGCTAAATAAGATCAAACCGTCACTTTCAAGAGAGAGAATCTGGGGCAGTAGAGCTTACGTGACTGTCGACCACGATCACGCAAGTCGGAGACACAAACCGAAACTGCACACCCCAAGAGGTTTCCTGGCCTATTTTGTTGGCTGTGAGAGCGAGTCGGTCTATCGCGTTTGGTGGCCTGAGAGACATAGAATATGTCGTGTTGCCACTGCCAATATCGAAGACGGTCAGGGACTCGATGATGATCAGGATGGCCAGGCGAGGTCCACGAGGGAGGTTGTTCGCCATGATGAGGCGGTCCCGCAAACCGACGATCATGAAAACACCCAAGACTCCGAAGAAGACGAAACATCGAGTTCGGAAGGCGGAATATCCGATAATCAAGACCTTGGATCATTCGATAATGATCAGAATCATCTAGCACCTGAGACTCGGGATGCCCCAGTTGATGAGGTGACAGTTCCTTTTCAGACCGTCCCAGAAGAACGTGGGTCTTCCCCCGAATCCAAACAAGGGAGCAGATATAGCTTCTCTGGCGACGAGCTCGAGGATAACGTGGAGATGAATGAGACCTCTCGTTTCTTTGCAAATCTTGCCAAGAGAAAGCGCGACAAGCCACCGCTTCCTGAGCCTGATGCTCAATCAGATGCACCTGCAGCTAAGAAATCTTCATCCTCACATCCAATTGGCAACGTTAGAGGCAGAGTGCCTCACGGTAACGTTGGAGGCAGAGTGCCTAACGATTCCGCCTGCGATAGGTGTATGAAGAGAAATAGGAAGTGCGACGGAGAACGCCCATGCAACCACTGTAAGGTCGCCCGCCTCACTTGCACAGAGCAGACTGAAGAGACTAAGGAGCTTATCCCTGTGGAGAATCGGACTTTACCAAGCCGCGATAGAATCTTGAAGGATAAAACCAACATGGTGTGTCGAAGATGTGCTGGCAAAGGCTACAAATGCACCTGGAGCAGCGGCTCCGAGAAATGTAACAACTGCGTTAATGAAGGAAGAAAATGCAACATGGATCTTACAGGGGTGAACTATCCAAAGCCTAAAGAGCGGCAGCTGGGTGGCCAATTCAAAGGCGTCGAACACAAGAAGAAATGCGAACGATGCGCGGGCAAAAGAAAGTCTTGCGATGGCAAAAAACCCTGTAGCAGCTGTTTGGCAGACGGTGCAAAATGCTATACCCAAGAAGAAGCTGCGGCGAACAAGCTCAAGCCACCTTGTCGGAGATGCAAGAGCATGAGGTTAGCATGCGACAAGGAGCGTCCATGCGGGCATTGTATCCGCTTGGACAAGAATAACTGCTCATATCGAGATCAGGATGGTTTTGTTGAACGAACCTATTCCATTCGCGCGGAGGGGAAACTGAGTATCCTCGATCGCGACGAAGATGACTTGAGATGTACTCTATGCGAATATCGTGGACAGGAATGTTCGGGGGGCGAGCCTTGTTTCGGTTGTGTGAAGTCCTCCCAAGGACGCGTTACAAAACCCCCATGTGTCTGGAGACGAACTGATGGCGTTGTTGAGCGCTTCGGGACAAAGCCATACCACATTGTTGGTGATAAGGTTGAGCTACGTCCTGATTTCGACCCACAGGACCCGACCTGGTTTCCCTATCCGGGGAAGGAATATTGGGTCCCTAAAGACCGGGACGATTCTCAGGATTTCACATTCGACGAGGCAGAATGGGAAGAATCCGTTGAGCGGTCTCGGGCAAAGATCCAAGGCTTTTCTGCTGACTCGCAACCGCCACCGACGGCCTCCCCTGCTCCTCTTCAGCCTGCAGATGTGGATGAGGCTCTTGGGCTCTATCTCGCAAGTTTCCCGAATGGCCACAGTCTGGTACCGACTGAATCTACGGGTCTTCTGTGTGCTTTTTACGCAACAATACGATCCCTTGAACATCAGCAGCCAAATTTACCACGTCCAACAGTGCAGGAGTTGCAGGATGTACTTAACAACCCTGAATACGTGGAATACCAGCAACTGTTTGATGAACAACTTCATGGTGTTGAGGAGAATCTGTATGTGGATCAAGCCGCTGCCGTTGTGCATTTCTGGTTTGACGCTTATCATGATATGAATGTCGAACTGGGTCTGGTGGTGGAAAACCACCCTCCTCGACTGCTCGGAAGCATGGATAGCCAGAATCCTGGTCGGGTGGTTGTCTGGATACACAACAATCATGATGGAAATGCTGCAGCAGACGGAGATACACCAGAAAATCACTTTTCCGGAATGAGACCAATGCAACCGGATGCTGGCTCCGGCAGAGCGGTGCGCAAGACCGCGAAGCATCGTCCAGACCCATCATCCGACTCGGATTCCTCAGACGATGATAAACCATTGCCCACGTTAGCAGGAAGAGTCAATGATTTCATGGATGATTTTTCTCCCGGCGCTGGTGGTTTGGGTATGTCTATACGACAACTGGCTATGACACAGATTATCAATCCCGCCAAACTTGCAGATCCAGAAAGTTATAGCGCTGCAAGAAGATCCCCCGATTGGTCGTCATGGAAGAAAGCAATTCAGACCGAATATGATCAGATCATTGACAACGGCACCTGGAAACTCGGTCCCCTACCAGAAGGGAAGAAAGCCCTGACCACTAGATGGGTACTCAAAAAGAAGCTGGATCCCGAAGGGAATATCAAGAAATACAAGGCTCGACTTGTGGCACGGGGTTTCCAACAGGTTGACGGCATTGATTTCACCGAAACATACGCGTCCGTCGCCAAACACTCTTCTCTTAAGGTGCTTTTCGCTATTGCGGCGATACTGGGATGGAAGTGCCATCAGATGGATGTGAAGAATGCTTTTCTTAAAGGAGACCTTCTTGAAGAAGTCTACGTCCACCCGCCTCCGGGATATCCTGAGAAAAAGAATCTGTTTTTCAAGCTTATCAAGGCTCTTTACGGACTGAAGCAATCCCCTCGCACTTGGTACAACAAACTCCGAGCTGAGCTAGAGAAGGAAGGCTTCCGAGTGTCCCCATATGATCCTTGTGTTTTCATTCACGAAAAGACGTACTTGATACTGGCTATATACGTGGATGATATTTTGGTTTTTGGGAAAGACCTCGAAACTACCGTCAAGTGTAAGGAAAGCCTGATGTCAAAGTTCGAAATGACCGATGAGGGCGAGTGCTCTTATTATCTCGGGATGCACGTGGAACAACGACCAGGATATTTCAAAATCCATCAGAAAAGCTACATCGAGCAGAAGCTTGAGCAGTATGGATTGTCTGACATTGCTCCTGTTAAGACTCCTATGGATCTCGAGACGAAACTTGAGAAGAATGAAGAAGGCGAGGCCGAACAAGCTTTTAGGCTGCGCTATCAGTCTATGGTTGGGTCACTGAATTACCTGGTTGGCGTGAGCAGACCAGATATCGCTTTCGCCACAAATATGGTTGCACGATACTGCTCTAACCCAAACCAACAACACATGAACGCTGTGGTCCGAATCTTCGCATACCTGGCTGGAACGAAAGGCCTAGGGCTAGAATATTCTTCCGGTCAGGGAGCGGGACTTATCGGGTACGTGGACAGCGATTGGGGTGGTTGCCGAGACACCGCCCGCTCAACACAAGGCTGGACATTTATGATGGCAGGAAGCCCTGTGTCATGGAGCTCACAGAGACAGAAGAGCGTCTCACTTTCGACTTGTGAAGCTGAGTACAAAGCTGCGGCCGAGGCTGCAAAAGAAGCTGTTTGGCTTCAACGCTTCATTAACGATCTACATACCTCTATTCCTCGAATCGGTACTGTAAAGTTGTTGATCGATAACGACTCGGCTCTCAAACTTACTCGAAATCCCGAGTTTCATGCTAGGACAAAGCATATCTCGATGCGACACCATTTCATTCGAGAGCTGGTTTCCTCTGGACACCTTACAACAGAACGTGTTGGTACGAAGGACAACCTGGCAGATGTATTCACAAAGGCCCTGGCAAGACCGACTTTCGAGCCAATCGTGAAGCGACTTGGCCTGTATGGGTCTCAGGGGGAGCATGATGCTAGGTTGACCAATTGATGACTAGATATCAGGATCTAGGGGGAGTCACATTCCTATGTCCTGTATGGAGGCGCCGCCTATCTACGCTGGCGTCGCAGGGGGAGTGTTGGACCTAGTGAATGTGACTAGGTCACGTGGATATGTGTAGGCAGTGCCTGAGGCAGTCACTGCTTGTTGTGCGTATGTAGTCGCGTCTTGCGCTCATGCGCACTTAGACTAGTAGTTAATCAACTGAGAATCTCACTATCTACCAGGTTCAACTTCGGACCTAGCTACGCTTCAGAAGTATGCCCACTGGCAATCCGACCATACCTCACGGCGTACACAAACATGTGTTTTGCGATTGGCCAGTTCATTTCCGCTGGGGTCCTCCAGAGTCTTCTAGCACGAGACGACCAGTGGTCATATCGTATTCCGTGGGCTATTCAATGGCTCTGGCCCGCTCCTCTTATGGTTGTGGCATTCTTCATGCCGGAATCACCGTGGTGGCTTGCGAGGAAAGGCAAGCTTGAAGCGGCTGAGCAAAATGTCAAGAGATTGATGGCCGAGCATGAGAAGCCCCGAGCAAAAAATACTGTCGCCATGATGGTCCACACCAACGAGATCGAACTCGAAACCACCAGTGGTACTTCCTATTTCGACTGCTTCAAGGGCACCGACCTCCGCCGCACTGAGATTGCCTGCGTAATCTTCGCCGGACAGGTGCTCGCAGGTTCCACCTTCGCCTACAGCGGCACCTACTTCTTCGAACAAGCTGGCATGAGCGCGGCCGACGCCTACAAACTGGCTCTGGGCGGCACCGCTGTCGCCTTTGTCGGCACCATCCTCTCGTGGATCCTCATGCGCATCGCGGGTCGTCGCACAATCTACCTTGGGGGCATGATGTCCATGTGCATCTGCCTGCTGCTCATCGGGTTCCTCGCCATCGCCAAGCATAGTAGCAGTGCCACCTGGACGCAATCCGCCTTCTGCATTCTATGGCTTTTCAGTTTCTCCCTGTCCGCTGGGCCCATCGGATGGGCGGTGCCTGCCGAAGTCAGCTCGACCCGGCTCCGATCCAAAACGATTTGTCTAGCCAGGAACTCGTACTATATTGTCCAGGTCATCGCGAACGTTATTGAGCCTTACTTCATGAACCCGGACGAACTCAACTGGAAGGGGTACACGGGCTTTTTCTGGTTTGGTAGTGCATTTATCACTCTAGTCTGGGCGTTCTTCAGACTGCCTGAGACAAAGGGCCGGACGTACGAGGAGCTTGATCTCATGTTCGCGGCGAAGGTGCCGACCAGGAAGTTCAGCAAGTTCCATGTTGACGCCTATGACGAGAGCAGGAACTTGACCGACAGGATGGAAGAGCACAAGTAAGCCCTGTCCTTGGCCCGTCTTGAGTGACCAGGGAAAAAGTACATGTGACTGCCGACAATCAGGCTCACTAGGCCTTGATGGCCTTGTGGGGGAAGCCCGGGCTTGGTATGCGGTGGCCTGAACGTGTGGCAATCAAAGGAGGATTGTCATCGGTGGGTGGCGACGCCGCAATTGTAGTGTTTCAGGAATCGGTATATGCAATAAGTTCAATATTGTGCTACCCTTGTCGTAAGAATGGCTCCTTCGAGATGGATGCGTTAGATTGCTCCTGGTCCTCCCGGACACCTGTGCGCTCTCCTCGCCCATGGGTGTCAGCAGCCGTTTAATGTTAAACCGAGTTCTCCGTCCGCATTGGGTCCATGTAAACAACGGCGAATGTTCTTGACCAGCTTACGTAGTAGTCTGCCCGCGGGCTAACAAGTGAGAGTGACAGATGAGGAACGCTAACTTAGATTCGGCGAGCTCACATCTAACCTGTCAAACGATCATGGGTTGCGGAGTATGGTGATGATCCGTGTCGGAGGCGTGTCGAACTGCTGATTGCAATACTATCTAGCTGTAATTATGTAGACTAGTGTATATTAGATTGTGCACCTGGGGGCCTTGAGCCGGGGATATTGTCCTCAATGGTAGACATAATTCACCCAGATGCAATATTGAAACGTGGAGCGTTCAGTTTGAAGACATAAAGAAAGACTTTGGGCGGCATCAGACACTGGCGAAGCATGGGATGGTCAGGTATTTCAGGTTGAAGGCTCAAGTCCGCTGTGGTTATATCTATACATATAGTGGAAGCGAACGACCCCTGACGCCATATATGCTCGAAGGAAGTCTATCGTCCTCTATTCGGCAACCCAAACGGCAGCCATGCCCCTGTTGACAGCGTGTTAGTTCGGCCCGGATTACGTGGAAAGCCCACGACTTACATTCCTGTTCCTACACACATACTCGTGACACCAATTTTCTTTCCGGTCCTCTTCAACTCAGTGAACAAGGTGCTCACCTGTCTCGCGCCCGTACATCCTATTGTCGAGTTAGTGAAATCGTCGAATGTCGTGTCAGGTTGCATACCAAGTGGATGACCAAATGCAATAGCTCCACCCTTTGGATTCACCTTCTCAAACGGCAGGCCAAGCTCCTTGACACACCAGACTGCCTGGCTAGCGAAGGCCTCGTTGATCTCGTAAATGTCGACCTCGTCTTTGTTGATGCCGGCTTTCTCCAGAGCAACGGGAATGGCTTTCCACGGTCCAATGCCCATGAGCAACGGAGGCACGCCAATGACTGATGAAGAGACAAATTTGCCAAGGATAGGCTGACCGAGACGCTCTGCAGTGCTGCGCTTCATCAAGAGCACGGCTGCGGCTCCATCAGATACTTGTGAGGCATTGCCAGCGTGGATTGACCCGTCCTTAGCAAATGCGGCACGAATCTTGCCCAGAGACTCGGCGGTAATGCCAGGTCTGACACCATCGTCTTTCGTGACTGTGACCGTCTTCTCTTCCTCCGTCTTGGGATCTGTGTATTTCACTGTCACAGGAGCAATCTCTTCGTCAAAGAGACCGTCTTGTTGGGCCTTCAGCGCTTTTTGGTATGAGCTGGCAGCGAATGCGTCTTGATCTGCTCGAGAGATCTTTCTGTCTTTGGCCATCTGTTCTGACAAAACGCCCATGGGCACTTTGCAGTTGGCAGCTTGCATGTGATTTTCCAAGAGTTCCGAGAACTCGGTGACCGCACCTGGGCCGTATTGCGATGACATGCTCTCAACGCCGGAGCCAATACCGATCTCGATCATGCCGGCCTTGATGGCATTGGCGATGTCAACACAGGCTTGCAGTCCGCTGGAACATTGTCTGTTGAGGGACTTGAGGGCAGTGGATTCGGGGAAGCCTGCAACCAAAGCAGCAGCTCGGTATTCTGTGGCACCACCACCAGGGGCAAGGACGCAGCCCGTGGCGATGTCTTCGACCAGCGCAGGATCGATCTTGGACCGTTGAAGGAGGTTCTTGAATGTGAGGGCCAGAAGGTCAGCGGCGGCGGTGTCCTTCAATAGCCCCTTGCCACCCTTGGTGAAGGGAGTTCTGAGGGCGCAGGTAACGACGACATCATCGGGTGACTTGGAGAGGATGGATTTGTTCGAGGATGGTGAGCCACCAAGGTGGGAGGAGACTTGGGAGAGGCGTTCCTGTGCTTTGTTTGGTGCTTCACATGTCAGCGGCGGCGGGCGGATGAGGCCAGAAGCGTGCTTACCTTGAGCCATGGTGATGGTATTGACGAAGGATTGGTGTGAGTGTGAGTGTGAGAGAGAGGGAGACGAAAAGCAGGAGCAGTGAAGGAGGGATATGTAAAGAGAGGAAGAGTGATTTGTGTTGATCACGAGGAACGATTACTTTCTTTCGCTCATGCCGTGCGATGTGTCTTTCACGCGCCTTTGAGGAATTTGAAGTGAGCCGAGGCATGTTCCGACGTTCCTCTGCAGCAACCAAATCAATTGCGATTGCTGACATCATCCAAGAAAATACTGCTTGTCAGACAAAATGCTTGGCAACATGCTATGTAGGATGATCATTTTCGCCTCCAAATTGGATTTTATTCTGAATGTCATGACAGTGCAATTCAAACCCGACTCATCACGGCAAATCGGTCTTACAACCCTCCGAGGACTTCAAATGATTGGCTGTCTATCCGACGGTGCTTCTTTTGACATGTGCCTTTGTTTTTGTGCTTACGGAATTCGAGAACTGGTGCTCTCGATTTCTGCTCGTGCTGTTATTCCAACCAGGTATTACAATGCATTACTAGTATTTCTTCATCACAACGCCATATTTATGTCGGGCGCGTACTCTTATACTCATACAGGGCTCCGTGCCAAATTATTCCCAATAGCGCCTGGCTCCATAACCTGCGTGAGACATCCAGACATTCCAGCTGCCGCATCAAAATATCAATCATAACGCCTTTTTCCCAGCGCTGCTCCGGGTATACGCGCATCCCAAGAAACCAATATACTGACTTGAACCCATCCTATTACGTCGCTGCAACGGCAATCGGCGTCTGCCGTGTATGAAAGACCCGTGCCAACGTTCTTGAGCCCTTTCTCCCCATCGACCACCACTTCTTCGGTGAAGGAGACCTGCGTTGCGAAGTCTGAATGGGCTTTTCGAGCGACGCCATGCTTTGTTGCGACTGCTCCGAGCTGTCGGAATATCTTTGGCTCAGACTCCGATGCTTCTTCCATGCAGACAGGGCTTGGCCCGTGTGCTCGCGTTCGTTATGTTCGAGAATGTACGTGTGAAAAGACGCAGCTATCACAAGTCAGCATCTTCTCACTGGTCAAATACAATGATACTTACTATCAAAATCGGTCGCAAAATTTCTCATATCCGCTTCGGAAAGCCCTCTCGTGGTCTGCTGGACAGCTTCCGTACGCTGCTTCCTGGTGCGAGAATACAGCTTGAGCCGGTCCTCAATCTCATCCAATGGAGTGTCGGGTTCGAGGATCACCCCCAGAGCCAAAGCATCTTCCAGGGCCATTGCAATCCGTTGACCACAGTATGGCGGCATAGGGTGCGCAGCATCGCCCATCAATGCCATGCGCTGGCATTGGAAGGTGGTCAGAATGTCCATGTCCCAGATCGGCTGATCTTGCAAGTCACGGTCGGATATCTTTCCACACAAGGCGATACATTCCTCCGGTAGGCCTCCAGTCATCCGTAAGAGCTTCCTCTTGCTCGAGGGATCTCTCCAGTCTTTGCTGAGGTTTTTAAAGGCCGTTCGGTCTTCGTACAAGAATTTGACGCACACGTTCTTACCGTTCGAAGCTGGCGTGATGAGAAGGCTTTTGTCATTGTGGTTGTAGCAATGGGCGTGACCCGCCTGACCAACGAATTTGGCGGTAAGGGGGTCTTTCTCTAGCCTTTCCCGTGGGATGAGGGCTCGAAAGACATGGCGCTTGATCCGGAAGCGTTGTAGACTACCTCCAGGGACGAACGACCTGCACACAGAATGCACGCCGTCGGCCCCGATAACGACATCTCCCACCGCATGCGATCCGTTTGAGAAGTACAGGATCGCCTTGGCCGTGTCGACCCTGCAGACTGATTTCGATGTGATGATTTCGATCTTGGGACCGGGTTTGGAATTATCGTGGACAGATTCCCACAGCGCGACAAACAAGTCAGAATATGTCGTCTGATGCCATGGCTGCAGTCGGTTAGTGCTGTTTGAAGGCACAGGATGTGAACCATACCCAAGCCTGTGCATCGAGGTCACACTCTAAAGTTTCGGAAGCCCCGTCATCCTCAATTTGCGCACGCGTGATCTATGACAGTCAGCTTGTGCCCGAATGACACCTCCATTGGTCGTACCCTGGTTATTCTGGTTGCCTGGACATGCTTGGTGTCGATTCCCAGCATCTGGAGTGCCTTCACAGAGTTGGGGAAAATGGTGATGCCTGCACCCATGGTCTCATGAGTGAATGCTTGCTCGTAAATCTGTTGTCATGTCTTAGCTGATGGCGAACCCCTGCAGGATCTCAGGCCAAGCCATACCGTGACAGAATGCCCTTGCGCCCGGAGGGCGATGGCAGTTGCGAGACCACCAATACTTCCTCCGGCGATGAGGACTTTCAGGCCGCTAAGCCTGGGTGTCGCTGGAGCCGCCATTTGGGGCGATGGTATAGCCGCACAGAATGCGAGTGTCCGAGAGCTGAGTGTACTGCAAAGTCTGGTTCCCGGTGGTGAAGAGTGAAGATCGCGGGTCCAAAATCAGGTTACCACACTTTGGCGCAGGGTCATACAACAAGACAACAGAAGGTCCGACGCAAACACCCTCTCCGCTTTTGACCTGGCGATCAACCTTATATCAGGGACCTTGCGCAGCCTTGAAATACAATCATGTCGCGGAAAATGGCGCTTGAAGGTGCCCCTGACATCTGCCATGTCCCAGATATTTTCCTAGAGGAACCTGCGTCATGGCGCCTAGCTTCAATAAGAGAAGGTTTGCGCATTGACTGGCGTTCCTTAGAGGTGTGGGTGTGTTCGGCGCAACAAGTCTCCGTATCTCAAATCTTTCCGTGCGAAAGGAAAACAGACTTCGCGCATATATCAATAGTGGCATTGGCGAGTTTGCACCAAGGACGTGACTCAAAGTCGGAGTCTGTTCTGGACATTTGCATGACGAGATGCTTCTCGCATGTTGAGCTTCTCGTCAAGCTGGTTCGAGGGTTCAGGAATGGGATGATGGTCCGTCAGCCACCACGTGGTTCACAATGCCGAAGACGACGGAGAGACCCATGAGGCACATCTCTGGCACATCTCTCACGCGCTCCTTTTCCAAATACCTTTCGGCCGAAGTACCGTCATTGGTTGAGCTTTGATATAAATCTGTAGCTTGCTTCCAGGTCTGGAAGGGCTGTGGACAGTGCTTCTCACTCTGACAGCAGCACAGGCCAGCATGACGAATGAGAGTACCCGATCAAAAATAGTTCGCGGTTGAAATGGCCCTCTTGATCGATCGGTATCGTGTCTGTGCGCCGATCTGCTCGTCCGTCCCAATTCCTCGGGTTGCAGATTTTGACTACTGTGTGTGGCTTTGGTTGCCATGAGCATTCGTTGGTTGCGTCCCAGCCAAAGACACTCCTAGAGGCACGGATGCACGTTTTCTCGCCTATTGCCGAAGCAGAGACCTTTCCCCGTGCAACTCACGCGCATGATGTTGCGCTTCTGACTTCAAAGCTCAAAAGGTCTGGCTATGACCAGGTCAACATGGGCACAAGTGAGGTCGTTCGATGGTTCCTAGATGAGACTCGAACATCATGAAGCACATTGGGTCGACCTGAATAACCTTGAATCCCAGCATCTGCACGGTCATTTGTCACCTGAGTGGACTTCTGACCATCATGAACCTCCAACAGCCAAAGTGCGACGTAGCATGTCCATGCGGAGTCCCATGAGTGAGGTGTAGGCATGGCATTGTTGAAGCGGGATAGAGTAGATTCATTATCCCACTCAATGTGGCAGAGAAGATGAGGATCGTCGCGGAATCGTCGCGCCTCAACAATTTGGCATTCTCCGATCTTCTCGGTTGCCTAACACAGTAAGTACTATGACAGTACTCGTCTTGGAACGGGTGCACCGTGCGAGTGCGTGAAGACTCTGAAGAGCCCAGCCAGATCCTTCGAAGCACTGGCCAAGTAGTGAAAGAGTATTTGAGTGCTAGCTTTTGCCAAATATCAACGGAAACATGCTCCAATTGAATTGATTGGCTCCATCACATTCGGAGCAAGGCTCATAAACCCATCCGCAGTCCGCACTGGGTCAGGACTCAGCACAACCAACATATCTCCCTTGCTCGGCTGATGGGCCTTGGCGCTGAGCCGTGTCTGCAGAGTCTAGTACCTACCTAGGTAGACGTGCATAGTACCTCGTCCATGAAGGAATCTCCAGATTGTATTTTCATCGCTCGAAAGAAGTGATGCCCGGGAGAACCCAAGTGATCTCTTCCTTTCCAATATTTCCCATCTCTGTCGATACAGTTTACGTACAACTTGCCCAATGTACGACTCCACGTATCCTCGTCCTCGGCGCATCTCCGCTCCAACTACCTAGGTAGGTGTGGGCGGACAAGGCCTTATCTGTAAGAGTTGGATAGACCATTAATCTCAGTCACCTTGATATATGGTTGATTCTCAATATACCACGTGACACCCTATTACTTGACGTCGTTTGACACATTAAGGAGTCTTCTGGTTGGCGTGGTGCCAGACCATTGAAGAGTTTCCACAAAACCAACAACGTCCGCATAAGCTTACAGCTCAGGAAGCTTCCCGCCCTTGGTGCTCATGGATTGATGCCCCATCACCATTGACAAGAGGTCGAGCGTTGAGACCCTCCTTGTCTGATGACAGCAGGTCCATACCATTCAGCTTTGCGTGTGCGACATTAGGACGATAGGTCTTCTTTGACGGGGTGATCATCTGCGTTTCAAGGTCATCATAATCCTGCCCTGGGTTGGCAGTCATCCAATCAAAGGCCTCGAGCAGATAGTAGAAGCCTGCGGCCAGAAGGGAACCCAAGAAGGGGCCTATCCAATAGATCCAATGGTAGCCCGGGAAGCTGTGATTCACGACATCGGGACCAAAAGCGCGGGCAGGATTGACGCCAGCACCGCTATAGTAAACGCCTGAACGCGAATCAGTTGATGTGTGATAAAGGGAGATCCTGGGACATACTGCACATATTCCCGATAAACAAGGCCAGGCCGATGCCGATGGGTGCAAGGAAGGTAGCTTTATGCTTCACGGCGGCCAGCATGATGACAGAGAATGCAAGCTCGGTTGTCGTGAACATCTCGATGAAGAGGCCACGGGCGATCGATGTTCCCTCACCGAGTCGGCAGTTGACGGCCATAGGGCCAGGGAACAGAGCCGATACAACTGCAGAAGCTGCAATGGCACCAAGGATCTGTGCCACGACAACCACGCAAGCTCGTCCAGCAGGCACGGCGCCGACTAGGAAGAGCGTGAGGGTGACCTGTTGATTCATTGGCCCATGTCAGCAAATTGGCAGCTACTCGAAGGTGGCTGAAATACTCACCGCTGGATTGAACATTCCTCCACTAACACGATAGAATAACCAGACATTAATCGCCACAGACGTTCCGAATCCGAGCGAGATGAGGAAAATGCCCAACAAATCCGGCGCTGCGTGGCTGTTGGCTGGGGGAGGTGTGTGTACGACCTGGACGATGGAGAGTGCAAAGAAGAGGAATAAGAATGTTCCTGCAAATTCAGACATGAAAGCAGTGGTGTGATTTCTGTGCACATCGGGCAAGAAGCCCATCACTGCCCCCGTCTTGGCCCATCCGAATCGAGGTAAGTGAGGTTTGGGCGTCATGATGTTTGGATTGCTGTTGCACTGATCGAGACTCGGAGGTGATCAGGATTGCTGTGGATGAAAGTGGTGAGGTCCGCTGCACAGCCCCTGAAGGGCTTGCGGGCTTATATATGCTCCTGATGAAGTGTCACCAGTGGGTAACTGCTCATATGGGCAAGTAAAGGTTCATCGGCTGACCACAAATGCAGTCCGTTTGCGGCACAACCTTGTCGTCCACAGGATTTTGTCGCCCTGCCCTCACAGAGCTCGCGCAACATGGCCAGTTTCGGGCGTTGAGGAGCTCCATTCACGGAGCAGAAGACACGGTTCGCGCATGAGGCATCTCACCGTTATCGCACCCACCTCTCCGAGGCCACCTATCATGTTGCTGGTATCGGTCATCGACTGTCATGTTGCGATGTTTGGATATGCCACGATGCAGCGCAGTGTGTCACAATGGGCGTGGTGACCGACCTCAACATATGATGCTTTGTGTTCACACAAATCGGAAAACACCTTCCGACGGATAACGGTGAGATGTTGCGCATTAGCTTGAGGTCGAGGCAGGGCATTGAGCAATTGGGTATTCGCGCTGAAATAATGCGTGGCATCGTGAGACATCGCTCACCCGAACTTTGCAGATCTATCGTTCACCTAGCCAGTTCGAGATACCTGGCCGGGCTGGTTAACGGCTGGTGCCATATTGCATTCCGGCATTTGTCGGTATTGTGACATTGTCCATGTGCACGTGGCGCCTGGTCAACAGGGACTTGAGTCGAACTGAAAGCCGTTGCTATGTCGTGCACAGCGTTCTGTTGAACCAAGACGTACGAAATTGTCGGATATTCTCTAGGTCGACGTATGAGCAAGCGTTTCAACACTTGAGCAGCTGGACCAGCAGTCCAACTGGACTAGGCCTGTCTGACATAAGGCGCAGTGGTTAGTCGCTGCCAATACAAGTTGAGGGATGACAATGTTCCGCGGGCGTTCAGCGGCGAACACGTTGGATGACAACCAGGTAGCACAAGGACATGTCAAATCAACTGGTTAGCAGGGATATGTCAAGCTACCCGGACGTTACGTGCAAACTGCATTGTCACATGGCCATTTGTCCGACTACGTCTTCATCACACGATTATGCTCGACCATTGTTCGATCTCTGCACAGTGGAGAGTTGTTGGTCAGGATTCCCACACCTCGCCCAACACTATTGCCTTGTGCAACTAACTGCCTTCTAGCCATCGTCCTAGATCCTGGCGTGTTGGTCATCGAGATAAAGGAAGGACCGGTTCAGGAATAGCTCCAGAAAGCCACGGCATACCCAGGCGTCCGAGTCGTAATTCCACGAGACTAGATCTTGTTGTTCAGCTACTCCGGGAGACTTGTGAATAGGGCCATGACAAGATAGATGCCACCAAATGAATAGGATCGCAGCAACATGAAAGACATCAAGTCCGCTCTCAGAAAAGGCACTTCAAAAACAGCACGGAGACGGAAGATCTTTCCTCCGGCATTATTCCTTCAACTCAACAGCCTTCCTTCGCATCCACGCACTTCAACCTCCATTGAGACGAGCTCATCCTGCATCCCGCCTCAGCCATGGCTACGCATGCAACACGAGCGTCAAGGGCGACGCACTTCGTGCAGCAATGCCGCAAGCCGCAGCCACTCACACTACTTTCGATCCGTCAGTCCTCTTCCTCACCATACGCACCATCGAACTTCAGCAACTCCCCTTCTAATTCCGCATCTTCCGACTCACCCAGCTCTCAGAAGGGCAACGCAACCTCATCATCCTCTCCGGCCCTCGCCATCCCCCGTCCATCCTATGCTCACCCTCCGGCCCGCCGATTCGGCGCCACCGAAATGCCCGGCACCAAACTCACAGCATGGACATGGCTCAAGTCCCTCTTCGGCTGGCGCCCAACATCAACGTACAGCCCAGCCCCGTTCCGCGTGAACAACAACCCGTACCGGGCGCGCAAGAGCTGGCCTCCCGATTTCAACAACCTCGACCCGAAGCAACAGTTCCATTTCGAAAAGACCTACCGCCGACGCGCGGCGCTGAAATGGGCACGGCCGACATGGAACAAGAGTATCAAGATCCTCCAGCAGACGCTGATCACATTCACCATTATATATTTTGTCTTCATCTGCGAGCCGACGCACGGGCAAGGCACGCCGTTCGATGGGTTCCGCGCATGGTTCTTCGACAAGGTCGGCATGCTGGGCCAGTTGCCCGAATCGACGAGGGAAGAAGCGGAAAAATTGAGCGAAGAAGCTAGGAAAAGACTCGTCGCTAGTGTCGATACGTCTAATTCTCCTACAAACTCCTGACATCCATGAAGCTATGTATGTTTCCAGGTGTGTTATGTGCACAATATGTCCTCCAATATGCTGCAACAAACCGCAGCACCTTTGCGCCACAAGGACGCATGTATAACCTAGCCGCAGAGAGCATGTTGCGAGCCTGTGCTGCTGCCACAAGCCGGGGCCAGTTCACGTGATGTCGTTCATTACGCCAACAATCAAGGATCCATGCAGGGCGTCAGCTGCTTAGCGCGTGTCAAATAGATGTTGGATCTCATCTGCTGTGTCATTCTGGGTCAGAAAGCTTCGCTGAAAAGCAATGCAGCACAATCGTTGACTCAAGCCTTTCCAAGCCCGACGAGGACCAGCAAAGCAACGTTCATGACCACCAGCACTAGCCAAATGGTTACAGCAAGGGCCGTCACCACCCAGCCGTTCCGCATGTTGAAGGCCGCTCCGCCGCGAACACTAGTCTCGTCCGGTACCGTCATGATATGGCTTCGACAAGTGAACCAGACCAGGGGAGCAGTCACAAAGGGCAAAATGACGCTGAGACAAACTTGGCTGGCGGTCAGAGCCTGGTTCAGGCCTTCTTTACCCACAGCAGCAGCGATGATGATACTCGGGATAATGCTGATTGATCGAGTGACCAGTCTCCGCATCCAAGGCTTGATCGTCCAGTGAAGCATCCCTTCGGACACCATTTGCCCGGCCATGGTACATACTATACCAGCAGAAGTGCCGGACAGTAGCAGCGCAAGAGCAAAAATCGTGCCAGCAGCCTTCGATAAGTTCCTGCTGAGAAGGTCATGAATGCCAAAGAGATCGGCCTCGGTTGCTTCTGTTTGAGGATATAAAGAGGCCCCGGATACGATGAGGATGGCTGAGTTGACAAAGAGAGCAAAAGTGAAGAGCGACGTGGCCAACTCTACGATCGAGTATTTGAGACAAGCCCGGATTGCGTAGATAGATGGACGATACTTTTCTTCCTCGTCGTCTGACGTATCGCCGATGGCAATGTGACCATTCTGCTCATCGAATTGCTTCAAGCGAGGCTGGACCACGCCCGAACCAAGGAAGATGGAATGAGGCATGACCGTGGCACCCATGATGCCGCAGGACAGATAGATACCATTGCCCCGCACAATCGCGGACGAGGGCAAATACCCTTTGAAGACATCTCCAGCAGAGGTGTCTCTGATATAGGACAATTGTATGCAAAAGCAAACCATAACACCCAACACCAGGCTCATGACGAAATATTCGAAGACGCGTAGTCGAGTCATGGAGCCATCGGGATTGTAAAATAGTAACAGAATCAAGACATCTACAAGGGTAATGGCGCATCCTGCGACCAGTGGGATGTGTAGAAGTAGGTTCAGTGCTATGGCTGAACCAATGACCTGCATTTCGTCAACGTCAACTCTACTCAGGCGCGATTCGTAGGACCCAGGCTCACCTCTGCAATATCGGTGGCTATAATAGCCGACTCCGCGAGAAGATACAAGATCAGAGTAAGCCACCTGGGCAGATGCTTGCGACAGTTTTCGGCCAGATCCAAGCCGGTGACGCTCCCAAGTTTAATACACAGAGACTGCAAGAATATGGCGAATAGGTTGGACAGTAGAATGACAAAAAGATGGCGATATCGTGTCGCCGCGCCGGCTTCGACATCAGTGGCATAGTTTCCGGGGTCGATGTATGCGACTGCAATCAGGAAGCCAGGCCCGATAAACTTGGCGTACTTTTGGAGGATGGCAACGAGCCTGTTCCAAACACCTTTGGGGCTTCGTAAGTTCGTGTTCCGTAAGGTCGTGAATCGTGAAAAGGTAGTGGTGGGTTGTTGAACAGCCGAGATATCTCGATCAGACGAGTGCTGCTGATCATGGGTTTTCGGATCAACCTTGACGGAGCCGGGGGTTTTGTTTGGCGATGAGGGCGGTTCTCCCGTGTCGAGAGGACGTATATTGGTTTGGTCTTGGTCACTTTTGTCCAGACTTGAGTCATTGTCGCGCTGTTCCCTCAGATTGACGATTCCATTAAGATCGGCCCTCGTGGTCAAGTCCGCACTCAAAGCGTGCGGACTCTGGTTCCAGTCTGGGTGGTCCTCGGTGTCGTCGTTGCGAAAGGGGCGGTTCATGATGGCGACGACTGTGTATGAGGGGTGATGTCGTAGATGTGGAGGAGGAATAGGAGGAGGGTAGAGAGGAAGGACGTCGGGTTGTCCTCAATTCCTAGGATGATGATTCGATGTCGTTGACGCGTTAAAATGACCCAAAATTCGAGAATCGTAGAGACACGGTTTCTCCCGAGGCAAGAAATAGAGGGCTTATGCGGGGTGAGGCTATCAAAACGGATGACGAACGAATGTTACCACGAGTAGCTGCGTCATTAAGCCTACCTAGGCGTTCCTTTCGCCGCGACATGCTGACGAGATGGTGGCATTGCTACAAAGGCTTGCACATACTAGACCACGCTGAGTGTGAGCAGCCACGATGTGGTCTAAATAAATTGATATGTCAGGAATGAACGATAGGCCAAGGGTATCAACGACGAGGCTGTGGACTATTTATTTGACATTCTGTCGAGGCTGTCTCCTGTTTTCTAGGGCTGCACCAGGCTTCCGGCGACCCGAATCTAGGCCTGGAGTTGGCTGGCTTTAACTAAATCAGGAGCAGGTGTGCCCCGGGCCATGGCTGGTGGGCTAAAGGCTGGCGAGCATGCCGGGCCAGCATGTTGCCAATCGGCAAAGCAACCCAGCCCGGAGTTGCGGGCTTGTTTCATTGGTTGATCGTCTCCCAACCGAAAGGCGGCTGCGACATGCGTTCCTGTCGTCGAGAGGCTGTCACTTGCGTCGCAAATCGCGAGGATCCGATCTTGATACTGCCCTCGTCTCATTGTCCGCTACACATCAACAAACAAGCTGCAGCATCAAGCTTCCTACTGCCCTTTCCGTTGAGCACGACAAAACCCCCAACGATCACTTGATCTCGAGTCCGCCTGGTCACCATTGTGTTGGTCGCCTTAGCAAGATCGCATCACCCAATTGCAGAAAGAACCATCGGATATACTGCCTATCGAACCACTATCTTCATATTCTCGTTATTCGGATCCTCCGCAGATTACGAGTAACGTCCTTCTCATCCGATGAAAGCTCCATCGCGAAATGATTACCCTTGAGCGGACTCCTCCTCATTGCGCAGCGGCAAGCCCGACACACCGGACATGATGAACAACAACAAGGGGAACGGCCCGCCGTTGCAGAGACATAGGAGGAGGGGGTCTGATCATGTTTCGCCAATTTCTCCCTCGCTTTCTCGACGATTTGTCGACCGTCCAAACAGATATAGCGACGCTCTCAGTCCTGCCGAACCCACCTCGAGCAATGACGACTTGGATAGTCCGTCTCTCAACCTCACCCTCTCCTCTCCTGCGTACGAACATCTCCGAGCCTTGCCATCAGCGCCTCCTACCCTGAAGAGTTTCTCATTCGAGCCTCGACATCACCAAAGATTATCCGAAGATAATGGCCGTCCGAGATATCGTACGTCTGACGAGAATGCCCGTCCTGCCACAAGCGACGCCGTGGGCGCGCATGCAACCCCTCCGCATCCCACTCTAAGAACTGCCGGTCAGTACACTGAACTCCCCTCGAGACCTGCTCTTCTTCCGTACAATACCAGTCCCAATGATCTCAGGGATAGAACATCAGTTGAACGTCAAGCAGGAAGGCCTGGAGACGGCGGCTCTTCGCCCAGTTTCCGCAACTACAGCTTTTCTTCACCGGTGTCGGACCGGCCTGCGAGTGACGACTCCCCCCATGGGAAGCTCCATGCAGGGAAGAAGAGCAGACTGAATTTGTTGAACCCTATGAGTTTGCTTGCTCGCCGTCGATCGTCACAAAATCAAAAGCTTGAGGATGTCAACCTCAGTATCAAGACCTTCTCCGTGCCAGCACTTCCAGACGACTTCGATCCAAGTATCAGAGGCAAGGTCGTGCACGATTTCTCGGCTCCGCGTACCCGCAGGATGTACTCTCAGAATGATATCAGCAGCGCAGACTCCCCAGCGCTACGGTCAGCAGATCCCAATTGCATCTACGAGTCGCCAGGCGAAAGGCTGTCTACAAATGGGACTCCAAATCTCAACCATAGTCCCATGTTCAAGGAGCACTTCCAAGATGATCGGCCGTCTTTGCGACCAGATCGGACAGGCTACTTGCATAATTTCAATGCATCGCACATGGCACACGCACCGAAGGATCCTGACAGCGTCCCTGAATTTGCTAAGCGGCTACCAGCTGTAATCCCACAGCCGGACCTCGATTTCAATCCTCTAACTCCTGACAAGGAAAACATACCTATGCCACCACGGCCCGTAGAGCCATCACCCCCACCGCCAACACCGCCGCCGAAGAGCACACCTTCACCAAGGTTTGATCCACCGCCTGCTGCAGCACTCCCCAAACACATGACAAGCACTTCATCTCGATTTAGCTTTCAGATGGGAGATCTGGAGTCCTCAGCTCAGGAAAGACTGCTTGAGGAAAAGCACAAGCAACACGAGGCGACAAAGAAGACCACTGCTCCTGGCGCTGAAGAAGACGATGACTATGCAGACTATGACTTTGATGCAGATGATGGGTTTGAAGAACCGATTCCTGGGATCAATGCGAACTATGAAGAAGACGATGGCTTTGGGGACGACATCCCTGAAGCAAACGCCCTTGTGGCCCGCTATGGACCCACTCAGCCAGAAACTCGGCCTACTGAGCTCCAAAGGCAGTCGCTGCAAGGTTTCCGCTTCACACCACAATCATTGACATTCAGCCCGACAAGCACAAACAATGCATCTCAACCAACGCCACGCGACCAAGAAGGATTCCCGATCGGAATCGCCGAAACAAGAGAATCCTCTCAACGCGGACATCTAAAGACTGACGGCAAGACTTCAATTGATACTGGGCCAATTTCTCTGCTCGGTGGACTGGGTATTTCGGCAGCCGAAGTGCACGGGAGGCGGACTCAACACACATCACGTCCGCAAGGCCAGATTTTCGACGATGACGATTTGTACTTTGATGACGGCGAATTTGGCGACCTCGACGTCGATATTCCCAGCAGCGAATTTGATGAGCGAATTTTCGATGATGAGACAAGCACAATCCGTGACATCCCCGCGGAGAATGCCCGTAAACTTGATGCTGCACGGCATCTAGCTGGTGCTGACGGCGAAGTCGAGAGGATTAATCCTTGGGACGACGTTGTTGATGCAGAAGCCTTTGGGGGCAGTGGCACCCGCACGAACGCGCCTCCAGCATCGTTCGAACCATCTCAGGCAGAAACAACACCTCCAACGAAGCGGAATCCCGTCGCTGGTCTCACCGAAACCAATCTCGCGGCCTACCACGATGCCTTAGCCTTGGCGGCAAATCGAGCAGCGTCGGAAGGAAAATTTGACCGAAAAGTGAGCTTCAGCCAGAGTTCGGACGACACCTCCCCGTCGCCGAGTCAGCGAGGGGTCATCTCCGACGACAGTCGCTTCAGCTACAATATCAGCTCGGCCATTGCAGAAGATGACGGGTTTCCTTTCGACGACGATCTTGACGACGACCCGATGATAGCCGAGGCCAACGCAGAAGCACTGGAAAACGACGACGAAGGCTTCTATGGTCGTGAATTTGGATTCTATGCACGTTCTAATGCCAAAGGAAATTCGGAGCTCGTCATTGGCGGTTATTTTGCCGAGCGAGGCTCCAACGGTATCAAGCGTAGCCATAGTGGCAAGGCGAATTTTCAGGAGCCCAGTTTGACGCCAATCACTGAACGGAGCGAATGGAGCACCAGGAATTCAGTAGCATCTCTTCAACTGCCAGGCGGGATGCCTGCTTCAGCACAATCTCTGCCTAGTCCAGGGATTGCTCAACTACTTGAACTCGACTCGCCTGGGTTCGACGAGGACATGAGTTTTAGTGCGTTGTTGAAGCTCCGTGGACGGACATTTGGAGGGAGCACCTCCAGTATCAGCAGCTCGGCTGCCGGAAATCCAGTCAGTTCACCGCTGGCGCACTTCTCGAACCACATATTCCCGCCAGGAGACCTGAATGCGGCAAGAATGTCATCATCTCTGCATGGTCGGTCGTCGCCCACAGGTATACCTGAGTCGGAGGAAGAGGAGGACGAAGCCGACAGACCGACATTGACCCGGAACACGCCTCGGAAGATATCGGTGGAACCAATGTTCGTGACATCGCAGGAGGACATGCCCTCGTCGCCTGGACCTATGGGCGGCGAGCGAAGAAAGGGGCGTCATAGCAGAACCAGCAGTGGCGCCGAAAGTGTTACCTATTCGCGTGATAGAGACGGGCGCTGGGTACTGGAAAGGAGGAGGACTGACGAAGAAAGCGGAGCAGAAGTTGTTGATCGAGAGATCTTAGCAGGCGCCCGTATTTGAGCGTTGTGGGAGATATACACAGTATAACTGATCCGGTTGGACTTTGGGTTTTTGGTTCCGGAAGAGAAAAGTAACAATACAGACGACGACATGATACCCCATAGAAATCAATATTGCGATGCTTCTAGCAAAGATGCCTAGGTATCTCTCTAAGAGCTGGGCGTTTATGGTCAGTGATTGGTGACGGGTGACAAGTGCCGCGGCGACAAACGAGACGAGGCCTATGATGCCCCTAAAAGCGCAGCGTGGCCCAGTTATTCCGTCCATTCTCCGCATCTTCGGAAAAAGCCTCAATTGCAGGCGATCTCATTGGATCGCCGCTTGGCATTGCTCAGACTGCGTCAAAGCAGCAAAGCAAGCCTCGTTCATCCTCGGACTCGCATTCAGTCACTCACTTTTCTTGCCTACCTACGTAACAATTCATCCTCCGGGCATCCAGCTTGAATTCTTTTGCTGTACCTCCGTGTACAGAACCTCCTCCAGCTACTTTCCACTCCTTCGTTGGTAGTTGCATCTCCTCTCAGATCTCTTCCATTCCTATGGATCAATCGTTGTATCATTAGCTTGCCTTCTACATCATGTATCGTTGCGCCGCAGGGAAGCTCTCCCTGAGAGCTGCCCAAGCTTCAAAATCCTTTTCCACTTCTTCCGCCTCGCACGCTTACGCCGGGAGCCGACAGAATGCACTCATCGCTGGAAGAAAACCACTAGCCGTCGTGGCTCGCAGCTCACTGCAGCGCAGGGGCTATGCCATGGCGGCCGAGGAGACAAACAAAGGCGTCGTATGTTGCAAAGATCTTTAGTCCAAGTTATCACACACAGCTAACCGCTTGCCAGGATCCCAATGACTCCTTTCTCCAAGGGAACACAGCCAACTACATCGATGAAATGTACTTGGCGTGGAAAAACGATCCTTCTTCTGTCCACGTCTCATGGCAAGCCTACTTCCACAATATGGAGGCTGGCAACATGCCCGTCTCTCGAGCGTTCCAGCCTCCTCCGGGTCTCCTATCACAAGCCGAGGGTGCAGCGAGCATTGCGCCGAGCGCAGTCACCGCAGGCGATGAAGACATTAGCAAACACTTGAAGGTCCAACTCCTCGTAAGAGCATACCAGGCTAGAGGCCATCACAAAGCAAAGACAGATCCGCTGGGCATTCGCACAGAGGCCGAAGCATTCGGTTACCGCAGACCCAAGGAACTGGAAATGGACCACTACGGATTCACCGAAGCCGACCTGGATCAACAATTTACGCTTGGCCCGGGTATTCTTCCTCGATTCTCGACGGATTCGAAGCACCAAATGAAGCTTCGCGACATCATCGCTGCCTGCGAAAAGACCTACTGCGGCTCCTACGGTGTTGAGTACATTCACATCCCAGACAGAGAACAATGCGACTGGATCCGAAACAGAATTGAGGTTCCTAATCCCTTCAAGTATTCCGTGGATGACAAGCGACGCATCCTCGACCGCCTGATCTGGAGTTCCAGCTTCGAAGCTTTCTTGGCCACAAAATACCCCAATGACAAGCGTTTCGGTTTGGAAGGCTGTGAGTCTCTTGTGCCTGGTATGAAGGCCATGATCGACCGAAGTGTCGACTATGGTATCAAGGACATTGTTATCGGAATGCCACACAGAGGCAGATTGAACGTGTTGAGCAATGTCGTCCGCAAACCCAACGAATCCATCTTCAGTGAATTTGCCGGCAGCGCCGAAGCCAATGACGAGGGCTCCGGGGATGTCAAGTATCACTTGGGTATGAATTTCGAGCGGCCCACTCCTTCCGGCAAACGTGTCCAGCTTTCCCTGGTCGCCAACCCGTCTCACTTGGAAGCTGAGGATCCAGTTGTATTGGGCAAGACGCGTGCCATTCAGCATTACAACAATGACGAGACGAAACACCTCACGGCAATGGGCGTTCTACTTCACGGTGATGCCGCTTTTGCCGCTCAGGGGGTCGTTTACGAAACCCTCGGATTCTACGCTCTGCCGGCTTACTCAACCGGCGGTACCATCCACATCATCGTTAACAACCAGATTGGTTTCACCACCGACCCTCGATTTGCTCGATCGACTCCTTACTGCTCCGACATTGCAAAGGCTATCGATGCTCCTGTCTTCCACGTCAACGGTGACGATGTTGAAGCCGTTAACTTCGTCTGTCAACTAGCCGCTGATTGGCGTGCCGACTTCAAGAAAGACTGTGTCATCGACATTGTCTGCTATCGTAAACAAGGCCACAACGAAACCGACCAACCTTCCTTCACTCAGCCACTCATGTACAAACGCATCGAGTCTGTCAAGCCAGTCCTTGATAAGTACGTCGACAAGCTTTTGGAAGAAGGCACCTTCACCAAAGAAGACATCGAGGAGCACAGGAAATGGGTGTGGGGTATGCTCAATGACAGCTTTGACCGAAGCAAAGACTACCAACCGACTGGCAAGGAATGGTTGACCTCCGCCTGGAATGGTTTCAAATCACCAAAGGAGCTTGCCACCGAAGTTCTTCCTCACCCTCCAACCGGTGTGCCCACTGAAACCCTGCGAGAAATCGGAAACAAGATTGGCGGTGCTCCAGAAGGATTTACCGTCCATCGCAACCTCAAGCGTATTCTTGGTGGCAGAAAGAAGGCTGTCGAGGAGGGCAAGAATATTGACTGGGCTACTGGAGAGGCTCTTGCATTCGGTACTCTCTGTTTGGAGGGTCACCATGTTCGCGTCTCCGGTCAGGATGTGGAGCGTGGGACTTTCTCCCAACGTCACGCCGTCTTGCACGACCAGGAGAACGAGGGGACGTGGACACCTCTGAGCAACCTGGCCAAGGAGCAGGGAGCCTTTTCTATCACCAACTCTTCGCTCAGTGAGTTCGGTTGCCTCGGATTCGAATATGGCTACTCCCTCTCGTCACCCAATGCGCTCGTCATGTGGGAGGCCCAGTTTGGCGATTTCGCCAACAATGCCCAATGTATCATTGACCAGTTCATTGCATCTGGAGAAGTCAAGTGGCTGCAACGATCTGGTCTGGTCTGTTCTCTACCTCACGGTTACGACGGCCAAGGACCAGAACACTCTTCCGGTCGTATGGAACGATATCTCCAACTCTGCAACGAAGAACCAAGAGTGTTCCCGACGCCGGAAAAACTTGATCGACAACATCAAGATTGCAACATGCAGGTCGCCTACATGACCACTCCATCCAACTACTTCCACATCCTCCGCCGACAAATGAACCGACAATTCAGAAAACGTGAGTCTTCAGACATCTATTGCGAGATGTAGCTAACAGTATCCAGCACTGATCATCTTCTTCTCAAAATCATTGCTGCGCCATCCCCTGGCCCGCTCTGACATTGAGGACTTCTCAGGTGATTCCCACTTCCAATGGATCATCCCAGACCCAGAACACGGTAAGGCCATTGCCGAACCCGACGAGATCGATCGCGTGGTCATCTGTACCGGACAGGTGTACGCTGCGCTGTACAAGCACCGCGCCGACAAGGGCTTCGAGAAGACTGCCATCACGCGTATTGAGCAACTCAACCCCTTCCCCTGGCAACAACTCAAGGAGAACTTGGACACCTACAAGAATGCGAAGACCATTGTGTGGTGTCAAGAGGAGCCGCTCAATGCCGGCGCTTGGAGTTTCGTCCAACCCCGTATTGAGACGTTGTTGAACGAGACCGAGCATCATAACAGGCGCCATGTCATGTACGCGGGTCGGGATCCGAGTGCCTCGGTCGCGACGGGTCTAAAGTCCAGCCACGTTAAGGAGGAGCAGACTCTACTCCAGGAGGCGTTTACGGTCACGCAGGACAAGTTGAAGGGCGAGTGACTAGCCGACAGTGGCATGATGACGGATGGGGTCACCGGTGCGAAAGTCATCTAACTCTTTGCATTGTCGAGTCTCCTGCCAGGAAGCTGAGGGGTGAGCAATGCTGGGGGTTGTTGGTGACCTCGAAAGGTGCTGGAAGAAGTGCTGGCGCGGCTAGTGGAGGAGAAATGACTGATTGCGGCTTTGAACGGACTGGAGAATGCCAATTAATGCCAATTCCACGGACTTGCATGGCACCATGAAGGATCGCTGCACATATACGACTCTTTTTCCGTAGCTTGCCGATTTGGTAGGGTTTGACTGTTCACTTTTAAAAAGGGCTCAAATGTCTGACTTGATTGCTTGTAATGCTTGCAAGACCAACTTGGGCGGTTGCAACTGGCGCCCTACGCCATCGCCATGGCTCGCCGTGCGTTGGGCGTGTAACGGATTTCCTTGTAGGTACGGAGTACTCGTACGACGCTCCAAATTACTCTTCGAATACTCCTTCAGACTATCACAAGTCATGTATCTCTAGAAAAGCTCATTGGTAAAATTATTTCAACATTACTAGCTGGGAACTTCAAGGGTGCAGCGTTCATGATCGGGGTCCTTAACGCTACTTGGCATCCTTCTGTGGCTTTCCTTGACCCTAACCTATGCCCCTCATGCCCTAACCCGCGCCCGAGGATGTTAGACATAGGGCATTCTAGTAGGCTACCGAGGCTAGGTACCTTACATAAGGTAGGGTGCCGTTCACGCTCATATGCCGCGCCGTATGACTGCTAATTTAGGGTGGATCTCACGGAGGCTCATGCAACTTCATCCGGCGAGCCGGCTCAAATCTTTTGCCAAAAGAAAGCTGATCGTGGCTGATTCATGATATGTCTATCCCATATCCGTACTTCTAGCACCAATCTTACTAAGGCCTGTCGACGCGGGCCGGGCTGCGGATCTGATGATCTGGATCTGCAGTCTAGGTGAGACACAGAAATGTCCAATATTCGATGACCTACTATGTGGCTAAGTCTCTCAGTCAAGTTAAGCAACTTCTGCCGCAACTCTCAACAAAGGAATATGCCCTTTGACCCAGAGGGTGCTTGTGGACGATCCCAGTACTGTCTGCGACCTTTAGAAACAGGACTTTCGGCTCGAAGTGCTTTGGCGGACAGCAAGTCATCCCCTGCAGCGCTGCATGCTCACAGGTCAAAAGGTGCTTTTTTGACAGTTTCTACGGATATGCCGTAGGAAAGTGCTGGCTCGAGAACTTCATGGATCCTTGTTCCCCGGGAACACCCATGTTTGGAGGTGGAGCTCTCACAAATCTATCAAAAGAGGAGCTGAGTGTTCCCAACCCGGGGATGCGTGTGGAACACTGGGCATGCACGCATGCCAACTGTCGCTGTTCTCTTGTTCCCCTCTTCTCATACTTGGTATACTGCACGACGTGGGTAACCCTTGCACCTACAAGTGCTATTGACGCTTCCGCATCGCCTTTGGGCGGAAGGCCCCCTCACCTCCCGTGTCTAGACTCATGACGCGCACACTCCGATTTTGAGTGGGTGTACTGAGCAACCAACTCCTTTACTGAAAAGTATGTCTTCGATTGCGGGATGGCTTCTCAAAAGTTAGGTGATCTTTCCTGGACTCTTTGATAGGTGCTGATGGTCCTTCTGAGAGTTCGATCTACGCGGACTATAATAGCCTCGTCTTATGCTCTGGAGATCGGCTCATACTGGAGGAGCATAGGAAGCCACCAAGGAGCGAAGAAGGTAAGGCGTTCTGCGACTCCTCACTTTTCAGTCCATTTAGACCATGATTGGTCACCATCCACAAAATCGGTGTGGTAGCATTGAGAGCTGCACTCCAAATTGATTCGCCAACTTCAGCATGGTGACTGCAAGGACATGCGGCCAGGGTACATTTTTAACTTCCCTTCGGATGATCGGCCGGTCATTCCTAGCGAGATGGTGTGGTGTTGCCACACCCACACGCAACGAACGATCGAGTTCCAAAATCGGACATCAGACCAGATTTGCACCAGATCCAAGGCACATTACGGTCAGTCTTGAGCTGATCCGGATTGCCAGTGCCCTACTCACAATTTGTGACAACAATGAGTCCTTTGGCTTGCACATGGTTTCATTTCCGAGAAACAAAACATGTATAATCATGGACTTTATGTCAGGAATGGACTCGTTATCATTGCAAAAAGGATTCCTGACGAGATGATGAATTGACACTTTTGAAAGAGACCGTTGCAGGGCAGATGTTCGCGGCTGCCCCTGCTGCTATCATACAATGCAAATATGGCATCTGGTCAACTGCGCGGCTGTCTCAAAGAAGTGCCATGATGCTCTGACCATCTGCTGTCATATAGGTCACGCTGCCCGCTGCAAGACGGCGTAAGACTTCCGATCGCTTCTCCAAGTACAGATACGTGTAGACGTCGTGTGGAATCTGGTATAGACCGACTTGCGTTGCCCTGACTCTCTCCTGGAACCAGATTGCCGCGAGCGCTTCTGCGCGGCTCTGTCCGAACATCTCCAGATCACGCGCTAGAGGATTGATGGGATCGTATTCCTCCTGCATCATCCAGCTACTATGTGCACTCCTCATGATGAGGTGGACATGGTCCATGAAGTTGGCTCGGATCAAAAGCTCCCACGAGCCGTCGTCCAGTCGTATGACACTGGGTATGAAGACATGGTGCAGGATAAGCTTGTCGAGTTCGAGGCCAACTCGGTCGTTCAAAAGCTGAACCCGTACAACGGACAGTTCCCCAACCCTGGAATGGCATGTCAGTGGGTAAGATACATCTAGTTGGGAAGATTCAACAAACCAGGATTCATCAATGGGTGGCGCCGGTAGCATGTTGTCGTCACTGGCCCACTGAACGATGACTCCGTCGAGATGGTTCTCGACAATCCTCCTGTACTTTGCGAGTCGAGGGTCGTCGGTGGCTCTTTCACGCTGCTCAGCCCAATAAGGGTCGTCGTCGCTGTAGGGGGAAGGCATGATCTCGTATGAACGCCCAGTGGAGCTGACGCCGGTGTTACTGCCCGTGATGGTCATTTGGCCGAGGGTGACAGTGATGTCTGGCACGTCTCCGTCCTGGAACTTGAAGTTTGGGTCGTGCATTGCTTAGTGCCCGAAGTGCTTGACAGGAAAGAAGACAGGAAGAGGCACGAGATGCTGTGCTTTTTGGGGAATGCAAAGTAATGCACGCTCGTAAGAGAGCGCCGGAGAAGGTCGAAATGAGATAGCTTCTTACAGCCAGAAGTTGGTGTGAAATGAATAGGAGATCCGGACACTCCAGGAGCAAGAGGTTCTGATTTAATATGTGCAAGCCGCTGCAGGAATGCTGTTCAGCTTCGCAACCACCACCATCACTACCATGCACGCCCGCATAATCACCGACCTTCAAATGCGCGCTGATTGAGGCCAGGTAGGGAAGGAGAAAGTACGATACGAGGCTGGTTACACCCGAAGTGAAGTTCGGAGTGGACGGGCCCACTGTGTCATGGGGAAAGGCTGGTGAGGGAGGGTGAGGCTTGGATCGGCCCCCTGTATGTCGCTTCATAATGCCCTTCCATTGGTCGGCGTGTCTGCTTCCAAGTGTCTGGACATGGGGGAACGGCTGCTCTCGAACCCCTGTACAAGCACATGTTGCTGCATCTCGACGATCCAACCCGGTAGGCATGGCGCTTCAATCGATCTTCGATTGGTCGCTTCCAAACGCCCAGACTTTCCATGATCTCGCGACAGTCAGGCTGAGTAGAGACGAGGGAAAGCTGAACCGGTGCCTGCATTTTACATGTTGGCCCCCTCAAGATCTTCTCCTTCATGGGTCGCTTCCCAATAATGTTGGGACATTACGGATGCACTCCGTACACGATTTCTCGACGAGCAAACCTGGAACACATTGGGAGGAGATGACTCCCCACGCCGTGTGTGATTCGTATGTGGTTGTTTCCCGTCTTCTCTCTATCCCTTGCGTCACGTCGAGTCCATGATCGATCCGAGTGATGCATGCAACCAGTCAGATAAGGCGCGTTTTCTCGTGAGGAATTTGCCACAAAAATCACTTTGGTCATGCGCAGTCATGACAACCCGGGAGGACTTGACCAAACGTGCCAAACATCATTCGCGCGTTTGTGGCTTTTCCTGCAAGCCCAGGGGTCGCATATGTCCAGCAAACGGAATCATCAAGTACGGGTCTGCATGACGAGAAGATACAGCACAACAGCGTGCTCTCGCAGCCACAAGTGGTGTCCCAGCCCAACGAAATCGCAATTGCTGCCAATGACACCAGTTACTGGATGACCTTGCCATCGTCACATGCTACTATTCCTGCCTTTGCAAGGAATACCCTGACACACTCAACATCCATCCGACGCTGTGCGTCCGTAGGGGCACCATCTCCTTCCCTCCTCTCTTCGTGATGTTGTCCCTCGCATTCGTGGAGAGTGGGTAGAAAGAGGTAGAGACGTGGCATGAAGCGCCCTCTGAACTCGTAAGGGCCAGACTTCCAACACTCCAGGCTTTGGAGCAAAAGGCACCCGGGTGCATAGTAAGCAGATCGGCAGGGGCCATGTAAGTGAATCCCAACCGACAACGCCAGTAATGCAAGTCGAAAGAAATTTGCAGACACTGTGGATTGGATCTTCTTCGTATTCTTTGCCCCATTCCACTGAGAAAGGGGCTTCCATAGTGCGATGAGCAGCCTAGACTCTAGACTTTGCTCGATAGGCTCTTTCTAAAGACTTGAGTCAATCTTCTGTGGACTCAGCACGGAGTACTGACCGCGCATCTCGGCATTGGGTGCTTGAGGACATGGTGTAGGGTTCAAGCAAGTTGGAACTTGAAAGGAAACTTCCTTTTTATACGGCCACGACAACAGATTTCGCAAGGATTAAGGGACAGTTCTGAGGATCGGTGGAGTAGGTGGCAGTTCTGCCGTTGCTGATGCGTTCAGGTCTCGTTAGGAATGAGCCGGTGACACCAGCCAAGATACAGTGTGCAGGCTCTTTGAACGGATTCTGCAGAATGGACGATGGCAGGTGTCCTTGCCTAAGTCATTCCAATTGCACAAGCCATCCTCGTCAGTCAATCTCATCAGCCAAAAGCCCATGGATCTTTCAGTCTTCCAAAATGAAAAATGTACCTTTCGTCTCAAAGGTATTGGGCTCGGGACTTGGGCCGTTCCCACGGGCAATGCACCTCACATTCTCATTCTCCAGATTGTATCCCCGCTTGCTCCATGTATCGTTTGATAGTCCAATCGAACACATTGTCATACTCAAACTTCTGGCAGACGAAAAGCGCCCGGAAGACTTTCCGGAGATAAGAGTAGTCAGGATCGTCCTCGAATTGTAGAGCTCGGACGGTCTTCATGTAAGTTTCAAACGCTCTTGGAGCTTCGCCACAGAGCTCATCAACGCTTAGACTTTTCTTCATTTCCATCATTAGCCTGTATTTCTGTTCCTTAGTCTCCGCCTTTAATTTCTGCCAGGGGAGGCTTCCCCGAAGGAGGTACAGTAGCATGTACCCAAGGCTCTCCAGATCGTCCCGTCGGGATTGCGCTAGTCCGTGATCAGCGTGAAGCAGCCGCAGAGAAAGCAGGAAACTCACCAACTCCAAGATGACCGGCGACGCTGGCGAATATCGCCGTGCCGAGAAGATGAGGGTCAGAGGGGGTAATTGTTGGGGCTCGATCGGGGCGATACTCCATAGCCAGCCCGAGGTCCGTAACATAGATGCAGTTTCCATTCCTCCCGGTTCCCATCAAGAAGTTCTCGGGTTTGATATCTCGATGGATTACGTCTTTCGAATGGATATAGCGTAGTCTGCAGATCAGCTGATCCGCAATCATCAACACCGTTTTGAGAGAGAAGTGGCGGCCACAGTAGTTGAACAGGTCTTCCAGGCTGGGTCCGAGGAGCTCAAACACCATGGCGCGATACTCGCATTCATATCCGAACCAGTAGACAGTCGGTATTCCACTACCTCCGGCTAAAGACTTGTACACCTCGACTTCCTCGCGTAGGAGTGACGGGTCAATGGACACATGTTCGAGTTTCACAGCCACTTCCTCGTTTGTGTTGGTATCAGTAGCTATACGAATGATAAGTCAAGATTCAGGGCTGGACTCCCGGCAGCATACCAAGATAAACATCGCCGAAGCCACCACCACCGATCCTATGCCGCAAACGGTAGATCTCATGAATGCGTAGATCCTAGACTCCGAGGTCAGAATGCTTGCTTTCCCAAGTGGCTCATAGAAGCAACTTATCAGACTCTTCATGCTTGATATCACGCCTTCTTTCAGTACATAGTTCGTCTCAGCTGGGGCCTGGCAGCGCTCGTTGTTCTTGATGTCGAATCCAAAGCACCCTTCTATCACGGGGCTCGGAGACAGGGGGGTCTTTCTTCACGTACCCAAGCCGGGGATGCACAGTAGGCAGCAAGGACGGATCGAGAGTCATTAGGGGCTGATGAGGTCTTCGATTGGAAGTGTGCAAGTCCATCGATTGACGAGACGCCGACAGCTGCCCACCAAGCCGATTTCCAGAAAAAATGGCACAGTCTGACCGCTGTAACTCGTCGGATTCAAATGGATATAGCTCCTCGTTATCTACCTGGAGTGCTTCGTACAGAACATGATAGCGTTCGTCCTTGACGTTAGGAAGGTCATTAGTTCTATCGGTATCTTCCTAGGTGATTTATTGTCTAGGCACCCACTGCCTTGAACCTGTTGAAGTGAAGTTGTATCCTAGATGTGCTTCCAGTCAGACGATGCCACTTTTCCTTCAAATAGGCTCGCCACCGACGAAACAACGCTAATCCATTCACGGCGACTAAAATAGGCACCAAATGCAACCACTACTCGACTACTACAGCCACTACAATCCTCCCATCCACTGCGCCCATCCTCGTTCCTGCGACCTGCCAACCGAGTGAGGCGGCCATGGGCGGCAACTCGCACGAATCATTATGTTGCGTGATGATTAAACAGCACAACGCTGCAGCACTACAGCTCGAAATATCACTGCGACGTTACAGCTTGACATATCGACCCCCTTGACCGGCCGGGCCTGGTCTCATGCGAAATGAACCCTCGATAATACCTCCTCAACCTCCCAACGATGCCTCTTCTCCATGGACAGGCTGCTCACGGTCAGAAGCGAAAACGTGCACCCCAAGACACAATCCCTCCTCCAGTTCCGCAGTGGAAGAGAGCAGGATTCCGATCGGCAGAGGAAGCAAAGATCGCGTTTTGGGACAATCTTCCGGGTGTGCCCCTTTGCCCTAGCGCACTGAAGGAGTTCGATCGACGGTATTGCCTATCTGTTGGGCCTGGGTGCAATCGTGTTGCCAGATCTACTGGCAGAATTGCTGGCCGTATCACGAGGTCTACGGCGAGACGGGCTGCTGAGGTGAATCCGCTCGTTCGCCAAAACATCATCTTGGAAGAACGCACAGCTCAGCTGAAGCATTTTGCGAGACGAGGCGGTCCAGATCTTCACGATCTTAGAGGAGTAATGCTGACTTGACATGATCCATTCAATCGGTGCTAACCATTTCAATTCAGTATCCTGAGCCTGCAGAGGCGTCTCCTACCATGCCACGAAGAAAGACTCCCTCCAGGACCCCTTCCGGTTCGAACCAGTCTACCTCTCGAGGCAGAGCGTCAACATCGGCATACCAGCCGGGCTTTGAGAAACATCTCATTTTACATGGCATTTATCCCTGCGGGTTCCGTGGACTTGACGGCAGCCGTGCTCCACGGCCAGACAATTGGGGAGATATCCAGCAAGTGATGAGGCAACCTAGGCCGTCTCTCTCACCTTCTCGATTCTCTGATGGGGCTTTTGAGGCCTATGTGCAGCAGAACAACGAAGCGATAGATGAGGCTGGCGTGATGGCGAAGGTGTTTCCCATCTTGGAAGGCAACAGTGGCATGCTCTCTGGGATCAAGAGGACGTTCAGCAGCCTTGCTCCGCTCACGGATGGCACCATCGTTGCCGCTCAGCCGGATGTCTATGACGGAGCGCGCTCAGACCAGCTAAACCAGCGTGTCCAGGACGATTTGAAGCCATACATCGTACCCTCCAGCAATGATCATGCCCCAATCTTGCCTAACAATTTTACTGAACTGAAAGGTCCTACCGGAACTATGGCTGTGGTGAAACGTCAGGCATGTCACAATGGCGCAATAGGTGCTCGGGCCATGCAGCATCTTCAGTCGTATGGGCTGCCGGAGCCCGTCTATGATAACAATACGTACACCATCACCTCCGCTTTCGACGGTGAGCATCTGCACATTTATACCACCCATCACACCGCTCCTGCCAGTCCGGGAGCTCGCCCTGAGTATCACATGAATCAGCTTGGAGCTTTTGCCTTGACCGGCGACGCTGAATTTTGCCGCCGAGGAATGACAGCCTATCGAAATTCGAATGTCTGGACGAAGGAGAGAAGAGATGAGTTCATCGAAGCCGCGAACGAGAGGTCAGCCAACCTACCGCAAGCTACGTCAGTTGAAACATCCGGCTACAGCGACCCCTCTACATCAACGCATCTGGCTGCGGCCATAGAGTCCGAGACCTCGACGGACGAACTCGCCTTAGATGATGTGCCCGTTCCGAATCCCGCCAAACGCTCCAGACGAGGAGGACCGGGAACAGATTCCGAAGCACGCTGTGATGAGTAGTGCTGTATCATAGCGGGAAGATTCGGAGGCTCCGAGGACGACAAGCCTGACTGGGAAACGAGTTCCGGTCAACAACAAGGGGTGGACCAGGAGTGGACTGTTTTCGACGACGACGGGAACTGGGATCGAACTTTTTGAGGGGAGCTCATTTTCAATAAGTACGAGCAACATGCTCTTGGCTATCGTCCCGAACTGAAATATACCTTGCTTCAATGGAATTGTGCGTACACTGCGAGCCAATTTCCAAAATAAGTGGCACACCGAAAACGCTGCCTTAACACTGCGGCGGTTGCTAGATACAGTAGTCGACGCTCTATCGGGTAGCATAAGAGTTCGACTTATTCTATAAGTGATTCTCTACATCATATATTTACGAAGGTAGACGCGACATAATGAGTCGATAGCTAGGCAATGAGATCCGGGGGTACGCTGTACTAAGTAATTTTGTAACTGGTTCGACTGGTAGGCGCTTTGGTAGAAAGGTGGAAGCATGATCTACTATATGCCAGACTTGCGAAGGCCAACCTCTCTCTTCCCATTTCGAGGATCAATCGCCGAAATGAACAATTAGTCTCTTGGGTAGTATCGACTTGATTGAGTGCAGGGTTCCCGTTAAGAGCATCATATCATACGCATGAGTTATTGATAACGCCAACCGCGGACAGAGGACACAGATAGAGTTGCGATCGTGCGATACTCCCTCAACGTTAGGCGAGCCCCTTTTTGGTAGCCTTGCCATGCCTCATAACTCGTCCATATCATGCCCACAGCCAGCGTGGCGATCTCTTCTCACATTACGCCATATACTCTCTGACCGTCCTCTTTTTCGCCCCTCCTGTGAGAGCTTGGGCGGCAGTATCATTGGGGGTTGCGTCGCCGAAACCGCAGCCTCCATCTCGGGTCTGAGCAATGATGGCACCTGCACACTTGCCGCTGTTGAAGCCGCAGCACCCGGACGCACAGTCGGCGTCACTCAGGCATTGTCCTGTGATGAATTGCTTGCCGGCACCATTCCCGACATTCGCGGCTCCTGGAATGCTGCTGTCAATCGCTGTCGAGGCCGACTCGGTTGCAGATGGAGCCTCGGCAGCGGCACTGTTGACTGTTCCGGCGCCTGCAGCAGCGGTGGCAGCAGGGGCTGATGCGCCGCCTCCTGTGAGTGCTTGGGCGGCGTTGGAGTTGGGAGAGGTGTCACCGAAACCACATCCGCCATCACGCGTCTGCGCAATGACCGCACCAGCGCAAAGTCCAGTGTTGAAGCCGCAGCAGCCAGAGGCGCAGTCGGCATCGCTCAAGCATTGGCCAGTAATGAACTGCTTTCCGGCTCCATTGCCAACGTTGGCGGAGCCCGCGAGATTACTGTTGACAGCCGCCGAAGCTCCATTCGCAGCACTCGCAGCACCAGCAGCGGCGGTGGTTGCAGGGGCAGCAGCAGTAGCAGGTGAGGTGGCCACTGGCGCGCCGCCGGTCAATGCCATGGCTGCGTTCGCATTTGGTGTCGGGTTTCCGAAGCCGCATCCACCATCACGTTCTTGAGCAACGACGGGCCCAGCACATTTCCCCGAGTTGAAGCCACAACAGCCAGAGGCGCAGTCGGCATCGGATGTACAAGTGCCTGTGATGAACTGTGTACCTTGACCGAATGCGAACAATGCGACTGCGAGGCAAAGATGTCAGCCTCTCAATCGACACTAGCACAAATGACAAGCACTTACGATTCAATAATAAAAACACAACGGCGAAAGACCTTGAAAGAGAGTTGTTGGCCATTTTGTGTAAGTTTGGTCCGACTGTTCCAGCAGTTGGGAGTTGAAGGGAATGCAAAAAGTCCTCAAGACGAAATGAACGCAATTGGCTTCAGATGATACAAAGAAGGAATGGTGCTGTAGATAGTAGTCGGGCAGAGAGGTCTACCTTGGGGACCAGGTCGTATTTGAAGTAGTGAACTCACCCATGATGCCTTACCTTGGGAGGCTCCTTTTCCTCCTTCAGAGCTCGTGTCTATCACATAATGGAAAAGAAAATGACCCCAAGCAGTATCGATGAATGGACACGATGATTTCCCTCGATGGTGGATCTGAATAACAGCACGCGCGATGCAACATCAGATCCAATGGCCAAGCGAGCGAGTGAGTGACGACTTGGTTCTCAAACGAAGCGTGGCAAGGCTGAGACTGGCAGCCTTGTCCAAGTGTTGCAGGTTGTTCCAGCTGATAAGGGGCTTTGTTGGGGTCATCCCATCGATTGGCTGCACAGTCTCCAGCCTCGCCAACATCCTGAATCACCAATCGTTGCAGCTTTGGTGTCGTTTGAGGTTGGGTTTCATCTTCGCAGTAGGCCAGTGTTGTATTGTTACCGTTGGATGTCACTTTCCCTGCTTCTGTGGCTGGGGAAAGCTGGGGCAAAAAGCACTCATCTCCATTTTTGCAAAGGAGGCATCATGAGGTGTTGTTAGCGGGAGGTGTCACAGCCACAGAACCTCCAGGCGAAGCCAGGCGCCAGTCATCCCCCGCAATCGCTAGAACACTCACCGAGCAAGCCTGGAAACACCCGCTTATGTCTTGCTGCGCCACGGATTTGCCATCTTCGAGCCAGCAAACGAACTTTGACTGCCATCGGTTGCCGAGGTTTGAGAATATTCAAAACCTCGTTAATCGATCAAACTTCCAGGTTGCTTTGTGAACTGGATTGATGCAGCTTGTGTCTTGTAGGTAGGCGACATTATGGCGAGAAGCCGAGGTGTGTCATCGACAGAGCATCGCGAGAGATCAATTGGCGTCACAGAAAGCTACCTTGAGTGAGCCTGTGCCGGCCCAAAAGCTTTGGGGTCTCGCTGGCCTAAGCATCATCATGATGGCATGCCGAGCACGCCTAAATCAGGCCACTAGGCTAGATCACCGCCTACGTAGTAGTGTGCCTGTAACTCCCGCCCCCGCAATCTGTTAGCCCGCAACCTTACTTCCATGTCACCTACCTACTCGCTACCTACACAGTGTGACCATAGATGAATCAAGGGTAGGCACTTTGACGAATTGCGACCATCCACGTGGGCATGCTACCTGATTTGTATGGCGGTCCAATTCTACCTACGAGCCGGTCGCCGGACACCGAACACTCGCTGCTAAGCACACCTGGGTGACACCTAAGTCAGCTGCCGGTGCCCAAAACCAGCACCCAAATGCGCTCCCCTCTCCGGCCTCACCAGCCTCACTACCACAGCACCACAGTAACTCGGGCTTTGTCCTACCTTGCGCAATCCCCAGCAGTGCCATCATGTGCCAAAGCATGTGACCGCTTCCAGAGTCCAGGCCGCCGGTCATCCACGACCACACAACCAAAGACTTCGTAGCCAACCATGTGAACCTCATATCAATGACACCTTCTTGCTTACAACCTGCTACCTCCAGTGCCACAATCGCCACCTCAATCCTCATATCATGCTGTCAGAAGTCTTGAGCCCACAGCCTCACCGGCCACTTAAAAGAAGATTCTTGGATGAAGATGTCCGCCATGAAACCCTATCCAGAACGAAGCGCACCCTCCTCGATCTCTTTCCAGCGCCCGACCCCGCATCACGATGTCACTCCGATAGCCTCACAGCGCGAACGAGATCGCCGGACTCGGATTCCTCGTCGTCTGCATGCGGTCTAACCAGGTCGCCTGTCTCATATCGAGAAGGTGCATCCTCCCCTGCAACCACGGCATCCCTATCCTTTTCGGAGGAGTCGAGATCGTCCTCACGCGTCAGCTCTCCTACTTATCGCCACGACCTATTCCACAGTAACATTGAGATAGACCCGGACCAAGTATCTCGGTCCGTGCTCGACTATGGTCGTCAAATTATCACTCGGACCAGATACTCTCCGGGTTTGCAGGAATCTCAAGCGCAAAATGTGGTCAATGTCCTGCGCTCACTCAAAGATGCGGATGAAGATACTATCAGATCCGGATACAAGTTGACACAGCTTCTTCCTGGCACAATTCCTTACTCGGGCAAGATCATGATGGGCAGCAACATCCCTTTCGATCCAACCTCGCTCCCACACGTTCCTCCAGCTCCTCCCCTAGCGGTTCCCAGGCCCGGTCAACACTACTGCTTGGATCGTGGGAGCTTTTCCATCGAAGAAGACAACAAACAGTCCGTCAAGTCCTTGCGGCGACTCGCGAGACCAAGTACTACCGGTTGCTGGCCATACTTTACAGTCGAGTTCAAATCGGAAGCTCAAGGCGGAACCTTTTGGGTTGCAGAAAATCAGAACGCTGTGAGCGGATCCCTGTGCGTGAACTCCATGGAGAAATTACTGTCCATTGTCCAGTCTGGCCATACCGAATTTGACTCGGTTTCCTTTTCATGCAATATAAGCTCGAGCAACGCCGATATCTGGATCCATTATTGCCAAAACCAACGGTTCTTCAGCGCGGAGTTGGAGCATTTCCACATGAGACGATGGAGAGACGTTATCTGTTTCAGGAACAGCGTCAAGAACATCGTTGAGTTCGGGTGGCAGGAACGCCTTCCGCAGATTCAAGCCCTTTTAGCCAAGATCTCTCTCTACGAGATCTTGCATTTGCGGACAAGAGTCGACTGAAGGAAAGGCAGATGAGGGTGACTTCGTTCAAAGAAAGTCGTTACACAGGTTAATACAAGCACTCGAGGAATGAACATGAAGCTACGGATATAGTCGCTGGACGAAGCCCTGGTCCGGGCTCTTCTCGGTCCCACGGACTTCCACCCGTTCCATTTCTACATCGGCACACGGTCCTGTTCAGACAGCCGCAGAAGCAAGAACGGCACCCACCAGAGAAGATGCAATGGCCCGGCCAGAGGTAATAAGGCACAGTTGGATTCACAGGACATGCACCATCAACTTTCAGAGGGTATCGGTTAATAGCATAAACTAATTGATGATAACGAAATAAACGAGATCAACGGCCGACAGAGACTATTCCTGCTGTATTCAGTGAAAATCGTCTCCAGAAAAAGCGGCAAAAAGTCATCGTGCCATGGTGTATGAGCAACTTGGGCTACTCTTGCTAGAAATGTAACTAACATCTTGAACAGGCCGAGGAGAGTTGCCGATGAGCCAAGCATTGCCAAGCATTACGTTAGCGGCTCGATGTTCGGTAAACTTACCTACCGTAGTGGTAGAACACCAATCAAAATAGCGGTGGAGTAACGGTGGAATAACGGTTATTCTGGAATTAACGGTTAATCGGTGACTTTCGGTTAAAAGACGGTTAATTAAGATTTAACGGTTAATAGAATTTAGTAAATAAATTAAAAATTAAGGTCTTAGATACTAAAGGAATTAAGGTTCGAATACTAGTTTTTTATTATTTTTATTACTTTTCATACTAAATTTTATATTTTAACTATTAAATTACGAGTTTTACCACTACACCACCATTATTTAAGAATTCTAAGCAAAATCGATGACTTCAATATAAACTACGTCATTTTTTAAAGAAGATTGGGGTCGACTTATTACTTACTCCTCGATAACCGTTATCCTGATTAACAGTTAAACCAAATTAACGGTTATTTAACGGTTAACACCAAATTAACCGTTATTCAACGGTTAACCCTAGGCAACCGTTTGTCAACCGTTATTTTGATCGGGGGTCTACCGCTAAGGTATGTAACCTTCTCGCCTTGTTGTGCCTTGGACGGAACTTCATGACTTCCAATCCTATTTCCAAGCCTCGAGGCGTGTCCTTTATGACTACTGGCATATCAGGCTCGGTTTTTTGCATGCCATTGCCTCTCAAGTACAGACACAATCTTCTCAATGCATCGAACCGCGGACAGGATTTCGCCAAAATCTGCCCCTTTTGGCAGCTCCTTGCTCAAATCGAGCTGAGTTTGGACGCCGTGCAGAGTCGAGACCGCCAGATTACGAACCCCGCTCGGTGGCTTGCCCTTTGGCCGCTGCCTGAGGATTCTGTATTCGTAAGGATGTCTCTCTTCAACGTGATGGGCGGTACTGTAACGTCATGAGGCTTTACGGCATTGCGCTCGAGCGCAAGCTGAGACGTGCTTTTGCCACATCGAGAACCTGCTGTTCGAGCAGGTGTGCCTGATGGCTGGCTGAAGCCTTCCTCGTATGAGTCATTCTCCTCACAAGGCTCCCAAGGCTGTTACGTCTACGTCCTGTCCAATCAATAGAGGACCTGATGACCACGCATTCGATGGCCCAGCCGGAAAAGTGTTCAAGCCATCTGAAGATGTCGAGCTGAAAGTGACTGAGAGAGCTGCAGATGGGTATGGAACGATCCAGCCCGCCCGTGAATGTAATCACTAGCTGGTCATCAGCTCCAGCTCCAGCTCCAGATGGAGGCGCGAACCGCCGACGGCTGAATGCGGCATCAAGAATCGACATTCTCTTCCATCGAGCAGTCTCGATTGCAATCGCTCCGAAATAGCTTGCTGTCTATGAATCTTTCGGCTCGTCAGCAAGCATGGGTCTGCATTGTTTTGACTTGGCGACGCCCATCATTGGCAAAAAGACGCACTATTCTTCGGACTTGGGTGCAGCCGTGGACAACCGTCTGCAACGATGCCTTTATTGCGATATCTGATATGGGGCTTGCACAGCTGAAGAGCACATATGCCCTATTTATGCCGCTCACCAGTCCCTTCCAGGTTGCCCTCCATTTCTTCTCGAACCTCCATCATCATCGTCGCTCCATAAATTGCAAATCGCTGAACCAAAGATGGCCGCGGTTCACCCAACCTACACACTTATTATCGATGTCGACTCGGCAGAGTTTGACACGCTCACCACTGGCTTGTACCAGCTAGCAGTGGGTACCCGTGACGATGCAAAGGTTTACGATCTTGACCCTAAGATCATAGACAAAGTATCACATCAGTATTGCCGAGCTCGATTACCAGCCCGTTGACCTAGTATATTGAAGCCATAACTAACGCTACATGCCTCAGCTGTCCTTGCGCAGATTACGGTTACGATCGATGCCTCTACCTTGAGTATCAGGAAGTACTGGATTTCCCATGTCACGCCAGCGGACAGTAAGCAATTTCTACTTTCGAAGTTTGACTCTACACTGGAGAGAAATTCAGCAGCAGCTAACTGGCTGCCAAATTCTAGAAAATCCGCCTGATTTCCAGCCAATCCACATTGGACAGATCTACGAAGTTCCTGCCGACGGAGGAAAGGGAACCGTCACGGACTCGGCCGCACTTGCCTTCGAACAGGCATTCGGTTTCAAGAATCCCATTGAAGCCGCACCGATTGTCTGGAGGAGTCCCCCTATCCCTGCAGGCGGGACTGAACCTACAGGGCCTCCGGCAGACCTCAGGAAACCCCCGGGACCCTTCTGGGTGCCCGGTGTTGGTCGACTGTTCCCAAGGTCATCAAACAATGTCGATGTATGGTTCCAAAACACGGGCGATGACACAGTCGACGAGATCACGACCGGTGATCAATCCATAGAGGGTACCGTGACATTTACGGACGCTAAGCTGACGATTACCCTCGAATACAAGAATGGCATATTCACGGAGAAACCAGCCACAACACCCACACCATAAACCCGAGCAGCTAGGTAGCAACGGAGCAAGCGTGTAGCGACTATCACCGCCCTCCTTGCCTTCGTATTCGAATGTGATGTTCCTTTAAAGTGATATATGCTAGCCTAGTGACCCTTACGCAGTGCTGGAGTGAGCTGCCACCGTCTCTCAACAATACTCGAACGGTAGGCGTCGACCAACTAATACAAGCCAGACTCCATGGAGGTCATTAACGCGCACGTGACAAACAGTTGATCACGTGGGTGATAGATTACTGCTAGTCTGGACTGCGACATTCTGCAATTCGACTCAGGCTGCGGATGCTCCCATCGATGCCGCCATTTTGAGTGCGACGTCGCTCGAGCCATGGACCCGCTCTCGATTATAGCTTCAAGCATAGCAGTTGCCCATGCTTTACATGTCACTCTCGAGTCTACCAATCGTCGAGACGGGCACGGCCGGAGCTACTGGCACTGCACAACGAGATCTCAGACCTCCGCTTAGTCCTCCAACAGCTCGAGGTGGAGCTTGAGCGGCGCGATGCCTCGGCCAACCCAGTTGCGCCAAATGCCTCACTGTTCCAAGCCATCAGCTTGACGAAGACGAAGCTAGATCTTCTCCTGGATGAAGTCCACTCGTGGCAATTGTCGGCCGACAGCAGTGATCCGGCGGCCGAGCAAAAGAAGTTTCGCATTTTGCGAATTGGGCACAAGGCGAAGAGTTTCAGGGTGGATCTCCAGCATTTGAAGTCAAGCCTTGGTCTACAATTGATGGTCTTGACTGCGTGAGCGCCAGGCCTTTTCGTCTCGATACATTCTCAAGCCATGTTCCACTGACATGCTGACTGCTCACATGGTTCAGGTCCACCTCGAACCGTATTGAAGTCGATCTGCAGCAAGTCCTGCTTCTCGCCAGAGATGAAATCACAAGACACGGGCAATTCCACAATGACGTGCAGCAACAGCTGAAACAACAAGAATGCAGCCTGGGTACCTTACTTGCGCTACGCGATAAAGACCCTCTCGTTTCGGACGTTAGCAGCAGCGACACCGTGCAGACCCCTCCTAGTGATGTACAAGCTAGTGGTCGACTGAACGGTGAACCTGCGACCGATGCGCCGGAGCCAAAAGCTTTCCATCACAATGGCAAGATTCTCTTCGAGTCAAGCAGATTGACTGCGATAAGCGCTGTTGGAATACGAACAGCGCAATTCCCCAGGCCTGCATGCACTCCGTGGTGCAGCTGTGTCTGCCACGAGCGCCACCATTTACGCACGCCCCAATTCCTGGAGCAATTTGTAGGCTCTCTGTTCGTCGGGTATTCAGGACTTCCGAGGATGACGAAGCCCTGTAACCAGGCATCATGCCATCTGCGAGCACAACCGATGTCCACGGTAACGTATTTCTTCCCGCGATGGTTCGTCTCGAAGGCCTTGTCTCTTGTGATAGCCACAACTCCGCTGGCGGGCCCCGTTGTGTCTCTGAAGGTTCAAAGGACAGTGCCAGGGGATGCTCCTATCTTCAACTATGCAATGACCGGAGATGTGGAGAGGATGAAAATGCTCTTTTTGAACGGCCAGGCATCCCCTCACGATGTCGACTTTAGATCTGGCGTAACGCCCCTTCATGTATGTCTTCAGTCTGGAATACAACAGTACTGATGTCTGGCAGATCGCGATCAGCCACCGAAGGATTGAAGTTTGCAGATTTTTCCTACAAATGAACGCAGATCCCTTTCTTGAGGGTCAAAGTCAATGGTGTGTACTGTTGTATTGCCGATATCCACTGCATTGGACTAAAACGAGCTATGAAGGGCGGCCGCAGACAATGCCTGGGACAAGATACTAACAAAGACCTTTCCTCGACGCATCGAAGAAGCTCTTCGCCGGATGTTTTCCGAGACGGAGTGCATTGAGAGGCGCGACTTTACTGTTCTGCACAAGATCGTATTAGGACTCGTCTCCAAAGATCTGGAGCTCGAGCTGAGATCCTCCACAGCTGACATTGATGCCGTCGATTCTAATAACCGCACAGCGTTGTCTCTGGCAGCCGAGCGTGGCGACTTGGACGCCGTCAACTTGTTCCTTGACTTCGGCGCCAATGTCCACATTGCATCCACCTCGCTAAGTACTCCGCTTCACTTCGCAGCCTGTGCCGCAGAACCAAGTTGCATTGCTCCTTTGATATCCAAGGATGCCGATGTCAATGCACTCACAAATCACAATCAGACGCCGTTGATATATGCGGCTGCATACACCAAAGACGCACGGCATGCAAGCCTTTTGATTGAAGCTGGTGCTTTTGTAGACTTCCCGGATCTGGATGGAATCACGGCGCTCGGCTGGACTGCGATCAGTGGGAACACTCCTGTTGCGACGCTCCTCGTTCAGTACAATGCCAATGTCGATAACATTGACAATGCGGGCCAGACATGCTTGTCGCGCAGCATCTCATCCAACAATCACGAAATAATTCGTCTTCTTGTTGCTAAGGGAGCAAGCACTCGCACAAATTTGCCAAGGGGCTCGAATTTGATGCACATCATAGCCGAGCACGCCGACTTGGAAACATTGCATCTCTTGCATCGACTCGACCTCTCGGCCGTCGGAGGAGATCGAAACCACTCTGACAGGACGCCTTTGGATATACTTCGGTCACGAGCCGACCATTGTCCTTCACTGGAGATGACGTTCTCGTTGATCGGTACAAGTCAAGCAGACAGCGACGCAGACGATGTGTGGTATGACGCCCGCTCCACGGCCTGAGGACTGAGCAGAGAGTGAACTACCTGAGGCTGAGTGGGCGGCGATGCTGACTAACCGAACGATGGACCCTGGAAGCTTGGGCAATCGCTACGAGATTAGCCTCGAATGGACTTCCTCTTCAGGAATGGTACAGTGAGCCGTCGATGTTGATCGTGAAAGATATCGCCCAGGGAGCCTATAAGACTTGCGCTGAACACCGCCTAGCAGCCTCGTGGAATGCTACACTCTGCACCAACGTCCCAACTCCGCCGACTGTTCTGCATGGCATTTCGCGTTCTATCCCCATATCCGGCCCATGCACGAACGGCTTAACGGTTTGACAGTCCACTCAAGCTTCTCAAGCTTTTCTTTCTCATCTTGTTCGTCTTTGCCGTCTTCTCTGCCTCTCTTGGCATTGCGCAACCGTGGGCCCTCTCTCTCCACTCGAAGTCGTCAATGGCCTTACACTTGGCCTGTTCCGCATACGGTTTTCTCCGCGAGAGCCTTACCAAACTTGCAGCAATGTCGCGAGGGAGGCCTGAACTTCGCTTCAGAGCTACGGCTCCATAGCCACTGCAGGTGCTTTGAGTCTACGAATATATAAAACCATGGACAGACTCGCAACGGGCGTCCTGCACCATCATCAAATAGCACCACCACAAGCAGATATCCTTGTCACATCACCTACAACAGCTTCTCACAATCTCTACATCCAATATGTTCGCAGTCAAGCTCGTAGCAAAAGGCGTGACTGGCGCCTATGCCCTCACCAAGGAAGCCATGCATGACCACGACGCCAAGAAGAGTACCTCCACTCAGTCCCATCTCAACGTCCCCTCCCGCGAGAAATACGACGGCGTAAGCTCAGACGATGCTTCTTCGGTCTCGTCGGACGACGAAGAGTTGACGCAAGAGCTCGACGAAGCCCAGCAGAAATTCGGCCATGGGAAAGAAATGGCAGGTCTCGAAACGGCCGAGAATGTTGATCAAGTGGTCGACACTTTCGTGCAAAGGCATCCACCTCCCAAATATTCACCGGTCGCCGGTCGACTCGAACTTCCGGTCATCTTGCCCCAACGGCGGCCCAAGAGCAAAGAGCGTGGCTTCGTGCGGGCGTACGCGCCCATGCTTCAGACATGTGGTCTTGAGCAAGCCGAGTTTCTTGACTTTTTGGACGGGTTTGGCAAAGCGATTCAGGTACTTCCTCCTTTTCTCCACAGACCATCCATCTTACTCGACTGACATTGGATCACAGCTGCACCCGCTCTTCCACGCCTTCAATCTAGCCTGCGCAGGAGCGGTGATAGCTTCTGACATTGCAGTCGGACCCATGTTCTTCGTCCACGTCGGCGCCATGGTCGTCCATACCAGTGTCGAAATCTCACGAAGGCAATACGTCAAATATGAGTAAGTCTTATTTCTTCAAGTCACCCACCCGGCGTCTGGATGTGCTCACAACCCGGTCAAGGTCAAACAAGTACCTCGATAACATGAACGAATCCTTTTTCAAGCCTCGTGGCCTCTATGCGCTGGTTATGGCCTACAAACCCGAATCCGACGACCTGGTCCAAACCGCCGACATGAGCACCAACGTCCTGACATCCATTGCTGCCCGCGACTCGCGCAAGGGCAGCCGTTTCGCCAACCACTCGGGAGCAACGAGGGAGATCGAGATCCCCGAGTCCGCGCCACTGATTTTCCCAGGCCTCGACGCACTGCCCGAAGGCGAGAAGGAGAACGCCTTCAAGCGGACCGGGCACCGGCTCGGAGATTATTTCGATCGTCGCGCCCAGGCCAAATTCGAAGCCTCCAACCCCAACTCGAAATTGAACATCCACCAAGAGAGACAATGGGCCTCGCGGTTCAGCGACCCGAACCATCCCGCCAACAGCGGCAGTCTGGTGGCTTTGGTCAGTGGCGGGGCCATCGACACGAGAGAGCAAGATCGCGCGAAGAAGGAGCGCAGAGCGATGAAGCGACAACGCAAGGACATGAGACGCGTGTCACGCGGTCGTGAGCCCAGATGGGATGCCAGTGGGATGGAAAAGCGGGCGCCGCAGGGTGGCATCAAGGGCATGATGAAGTCGGACGTTCTGTACCTCATGATTGCGAACTACCCGAGCGAGTCGGAGTTGAAGGAGGCTGCACAGGCTTTGGAGATGCTGGAGCAGCGGAAGAAGCAGTTCTGATGGACGTTACACCAAGACCCTGTTGAGAAAGGCATTCTCAGTTTTTGAGGACGCAGAAGGTCTCACGCGTGACCAGACATTTGTAGGAACAGGTAACCTTAGGTTTCTTCAATGTGCCGTAATAATTGACTACATATAGGACGATAGGTACTGATGCTCGCATGTGGGCTCAGTCTCTAACATCATGCGCCTCATAGATGCCCTCATCGTCGGTGTCCAAGTGAGCTTCATCTGTGCGCGTCGGGGCTACCGCTCCTTCTTCGGCTCATCGTCTCCATCGGAAGCCATATCCCAACTGCTTTCTGTTCCAGTATCAGCACCCTCACTTTCGCGTTTCCTGCCCCTTTCACGCATTGCGCCACGAATACGCTTGCTGACCTCGTCAAAGCTCTCCCTCCCACCCAAGGTGCTGAGAGCTTTGATGGGAAAGCCAGCAGAACTCAGTGCTCCGCCTGCGGAGCTGCTTCTACTCCTGCTCTTCGGTGTTGGGGGCCTGGATGCAAAGAAACCGAATCCGCCAATGTTGCCGAACGACTCATTTGAAGGCAGCAGAGACCCATAGGATCTTACTCCAGGTGATTCCGGAGCTGCTTCAAATGCGCCAGACGTTGGTGTAGTGGGTTCATCACCGTCGGGCATCCTCGGCTCCTCTGGCATCTTCTTGTAGCTGGACTGGTATGCGCCTTCTCTGAAGGGATCGGCGACGATTCTTTCGGCATCAAAATCCGGGAAGACTTCGGGTCCGAGAGTATTAATGAGATCCGTCACCTTTGCAGACAAGGCTTGTCTGGTTTCTCGGAGTTTTGCAATCCTGCTAGATGAACGAGGACTTAGGGCCATAAAGAGTGGTGGAAGTGATTTGACCACATCCATACCGATCTCGCCGATTCGCAGGGCTGCAAAGGTGATGCAGATACATAGGATGAAAAAGGAAGGGGCAAAGAACCAGATAGGGATATAATCGGGCACATAGGTCAGAGCGATCATCCACCAAGGCACTTGGTGGGTGTAGTATCCGTCTCGTCGATTGTACACGAGCCACAAGGACACAATCACAGTGTAGTAGATGTAGAGTGCAGGTGCAAAGGCCATGGCGACAAGCAGCTTCCAGGTGGTAATGACATCCCGACCTTGCAGCTTGACTGTTGAAGCCGCGAGTGCTTCCCGGGACTTTTTGACCGAGATCACTTTGGTGGTAACGAAGACTGGCCAGAACATCGCCAACCCAGGAAGGGTACCGACGCCCAGTACCACTAGCTCACCAAGTCTGTAGATCAACGTACCAAATACAAGCCACCACGGGCGTTTGGTGGCGTTACCCCATTCAACCTGATGATCACGGAGTCCAAGTGCTCGGAGGCGGCGGTTATAGTTGAGTACATCCTTCTTGAGTTCGACGACTCGGGGATCGTCCTGATACTTGGTATAGCCTTTGACGAGGCGCCTGTTAAGCTCAACAACCAAAGGCAAAGGCAACTTCTTGCCCCACGGATTGTATAATCTCCGAGCCGCCTGCACAAGCATCAGAGTATCATAGTCCGGGCAGGCTTGAGTGACGGCTAGAAGGCCTTGGTACACGGTTTCGAGTAGGGAGCCGACTGCATTCCTTCGATCGCCAGCTTTGTATGCTGCAACCTGATCAGGGTGTACCTCGATGGGATGACCGAATTCGATCACAGCTCGTGATCGAAATTTGTGTGCATGGAAATAATTCATGCCGACGGGAATGATTTTCACGCCACACCCAGGATGGTTGGCTTCTGCTCCGAGGGCCATGATTGCAACGCCCGCTTTCAAAGGAAGTAGATCCGGTCGGTCATGGCTGCCTCCTTCTGGAAAAATCCCAATACAGCCACCAGCGTCAAGTTCTTGGAAGACGGCGTTGTAGACTTTGGTTTGGTCGACGAATGGAGCGACCTTGAACGAACAGCCACGAGACTCGCCAGAACCGCCATCGCTTTGAGGACCAGCGCCGGTAAGCGCGTCCAATGCCTCTGGCGTCTTGAATGGCTTCTTCAGGCGAAGTTCTGCAGAAGAAAGGATCTCCCCAATCTCGGTACTTGGGGTTTGGCCGCGAACTTTGGGAAGAACGATCAGGCCACCAATTTCGTATTGACCATTCTTGAAGTCTGTTCCGATCCCTCGAAGCAAGGTCGGGTCATTTTCTGGGTCAGGGAGGAATATTTTCCCCTCCACAGGCTTGACTTTGTCAAGAGCTCGTCCCACTGGTATGGCACCAATCCCCTTGGACAATGTCCCAATGAATTGGCGTTTGGTAGATTTCTCCGCCACGAGATATGATATCCTTCTTCTGGCTTCGGTCTTGAGGATTCGCATGAGGATCAAAGAGTCCACGAACTGGTAGCTGTCAGTACTATGTCTTGCTGGGGACCAGACGTTCATACCTGATTCGCATGTGGTGCAGCAACGAGGATAATAGGACCCTGTCGAGGGACTTTCCAAGCTCCGCGTGGATGTACTTCACGGAAAAACAGGTCGATCAGGACAGACATAGTCCACAGTACTAGGTCGTACAGCCATGGTATCATTAACTGATTCCCTTTTTTCTTCTTGTTCCTGCGGCCAGCCTTGACAGGCTTCGTCATGCCACCGTCCGCGAGTTCGGGCATGTCTGGAAGATGGCGATAGGGGAAGAATAGTCGCTTTAATATTTTGGACTCGAAGGCCTGGGGCTTTGATCAGGAACGACGGCAGATGGGCGAGCTTAGCATGAATTGTTGCATCGGTAAAGGTCAAGGTGGGTGCGAGGAACAGTCTGGTGGGGATGCAGGAACGGAGAATGAGTCGGCTAGGTCAAGGGAACAAACACCCAATCTTTGCAATCACGGTGTAAATGGAGAGAAAAGCAGGTTTGTTGAGAGTTATTGCAGTCGTTCGTGTCAAGTCGCAGTAAAGCGCATTGCGTGGGGTGTTTTCTTTCTGCAGACGATGAAGTCACAATTGATTTCTGGGGACGGACCGTCATGAACTAACTTATTTACGGAGGAACGTTTGAGTCTCTCCAGGCGCCTGTTTGGCGGGTTGGCACTTAAGCGGGCACGGCGGAGCACCCCCGAGGCACCAGCAACCGCATTGAGGCCTTACCCATAACCGCCATCACCCACCGAAGGCCAATTACCACAGACTTCCAACATCCGACTGATCCTCTGAACACCTTGTTCTCCCAACAAGATCCCAATGCGGTCAACATAATTATTATTATCATTATCACAGTGATACAGTCATCCTTCGTAACTCCAGAACCAAGGTGCTGGTATACCTCATCTGCAGCAAATCGCAAGGAGTTTCACAATCCCAGCCAGCCAAAGAAATGCGCACCCCAGCGTATCCTGAAATCTGGCTCAACCATTTTGCCATCTATCCAAAACCAAACCTCGTATTGATAAAGCCAAGTACGGAGCCCTCCTGACCTCACCCAAGTCTTCTTTCTTTCTATGCCCAGCGCCTTTCTGAACCAAACACCGGTCAAAGAGCTCTAAGACTTCTCAAACGAACTTAGAGCAAACTCCGAGCAGAGGACAGTGATGGCTGTGCTTCAACTTGGCGTCAGTGAACCATCGCTGTTGGCTTCTTGCTTGTATGGCTGGTAGGCTCTAAGCCTCTCAATGGTCAGTTGTGCACCTTCTTCAATGCGCCGCATTCGTTCTCGCAGGTGGAAATCTCGGTCCTTCCACCGTGATTCCCAAAGGTCTTCAACCTGATTCCTTGCCTTTTCAAGCATGGTCTCCACATTCTCCTCCAGGTTGGTCAGTCGTGTTCGGAGGTCGTCGATCAAGAAATCTTTGCCTCGCAACGACTGGCGCAGGACAACATCTTTCTCATGCAGTCTCTCACGCAATTCGGCCAATTCCTTGTCTTTGAGATGCAATGCCTTGCGATGTGTATAGTCCAGCTGCCGCATCATCTTTGCGTAATGCAGGCTGATGTCATTCTCGCTGTCCATTGGCAATGGACTATGACTCGGTGTCGCATCAGGGCTCCCGGCAGAAGGATGCTGTTCGACTCTGGAAGTCCTCTCCATGAGGATATTATCCACCGTATGACCCGAATAATGGGTTGATGGTCTCTCGGGCAAAGGAAAAGTGCCCCTTGCGTTCCGGCCAATATAGTCTGGTGACCGTGGCTCCGAGTGATGATCCGGCACAGTTGACAATATGGCGCCCGCCGAACGTATCTGGATAGGTCGTTGTAACATTTTGACTGAGCAAGGTCCATGTCGCTGAGGCCGAGTGATATTTTGATGACTGCTGCTTGCCGAGGTGTTTATCCAGGGCAACTGGTTGAAGACTCCTCTCCGACGAATTGGTGGCAGTGGACTCGAGCTGGGCACAGGAGATGAATCTGCTTGTGCGATGAGGTTTCTGCTGCCCAGAGTTCGCCCTGTTTCGTAGGATGGTCCGCTTTGGGGAGATGTTCCGATCTGGCTGGACCGTTGCTGCTCAACCAGTGTTGCTGACGACGAGCGGCGATTATGCTGATCATGCCCTACGGGTGACGGCATATTGAATTCTGCGGGATCAAGTATGTTGGCACTCATTCCAGGCTCGTTGTGGAGATCAGAGAAAGTTGACCTTGGTGTCACCGCTCGATTGGTGGGATCAGAGTCATCACTCGCTTGTTGAGGGTCGACACGACCAGTCTCAGATCCCTCTGTGCTCCGGAAGCGAACTGTCTCTCCTGGAGGAGCGTACGGAGGTGGGTCATCATTGGTGATGCGAGAGCCATCCCGGCTGATTCTGAAATGCTGTCCACCTATATCAATGTCAATGCTTCGAGCATCATCCTGCAAAGTCGTGGTCGAGTATTTCGTGCGAGTCGACACAACAGACGAGGCACGACTGTGTCTCGCCGACCCCACGTAATTCAAATCTCTGACCCATTGAGGTGCAGACGAAGCAGCGCTTCCATCTTCGAGCGTGAGTGTAGATATAGGAGGCGCAGCTAATGGTGGGACTTGATCCGTTTCCTCATCTGATAATGATCCACTATTGCTAAAGTCCGGCCAGCCACTGTTGCTGACGCTCAAGCCCGATACTGCATTATTGAGGCGAAACATACCTAAATGTGTTTGACGAGTCGTTGGGAGTACCGGAGTCGTATGCGGCGGCGGCCATAAATCCTCAATAGAGTGCCAACGTCGCTGCCGGCTTGCAAGGAAAAAGGGCTGCTTTCGAGTCAATACTGGGCAAAGCAGAAAGATACACACCTTCCAGCTTTCCGCATGGAAGTGGTCAGGTTGGAAGCAAGAGTGAGATCGTTAATTCAGGCAGAAACATTTGGTAGTTTGTAGGTAAAATAAAGCCAGCCATCTGACGGTGAGAATCAAGGGGACCCGCGCACATTTCTCTGCTAACGAGTCATTCAAAACTCGTCAGGCAAAATCAGTTTCATGACTGGCGGCTGGCCTGAGGCGCGGGCCTTTGGCATTGCACCCGAGTGCAGTGGCGGAGCAGCGACGAGGCTGAGCCATAGTCTTAAAGATCCGAGGATAAGATGTCGAGGCTGTTGCATCATCATGTTGATGACCACATTGACGTGCTTTCAAGTAGGTCTCCCCGATGACTACCAGGTATAAACCGCAGGTGCCTGAGGTTGACGAGAAGAGCCGGAAAGTGACGAGGCTGCGAGGCTGCGAGGCTCCCGAAATCTGCTAAAGCAGCAAGCCAGAAAGTCCCTCCAAATTTCCATCTGACAATGCGGAGATGAGATTCTTGCGACTCTATCATCTCAAGTCAACCACTTTCTTCATTTCACGACCTGCTCGAGGGTGCTTTGAAACCCCGTTCTTGTACGGATACCTCGTCCACCGCCGCCCCCATATCCCTCTTGAAAGCCTCTCCTCATGGCGTCTAATAAACCCCCGCCGGCTGGTCCCGACCAGTCTCGAAACGAATACATTCCCTCCTTCATATCCAAACGGCCCTTCTGGGCTGAAACGACCTCCGATGCCGACTACTTGGAACATCAGCGCCTCCAGTCCGCGCCGAAAGACACTCTCGACACCGCAAAATGGTACGAAAGGGGACGCAAAGCCGGCCCCGCCGCCACCAAATTCCGCAAAGGCGCCTGCGAGAACTGCGGCGCCATGACGCACAAGACGAAAGAATGCCTGTCTCGCCCGCGCAAAACCGGCGCCCGCTGGACGGGCCGCGACATCCAGGCCGACGAAGTCATCGAGGACGTCAAGCTGGGCTGGGACGCCAAGCGCGACCGCTGGAACGGCTACGACCCGCGCGAATACACCGCCGTCGTCAAGGAATATGAAGAACTGGAAGCCCTCAAGAAACAATCCTCCTCCACACCCGCAGACGGCACACCAAACGCAGATAACGTAAATGGCGACGCCGACGCCGACGCCCGCTACGCCGAAGAAACAGACATGGGCCGCTCGCAACCCACGTCCACGCGTCAACTGCGCCTGCGCGAGGACACAGCAAACTACCTAAAAGACCTCGACCTCGAATCCGCCAGATACAACCCCAAGACCCGCACAATGGACAGGTCCGCCCCCGACCCTGACGCGATCGACGTCTCCGATGGCTTCATGCGCTCGACCGACGACGCTGCCGCCGAATTCGAGCGCGCTCAACGCTACGCCTGGGAAACCCAAGAAGCATCCAACCCCTCCACCAAAAGACTCCATCTCCAAGCGAACCCCACGGAAGGCGAGATCCTGCGCAAGAAACAGACCCAAGAATCCGCCGAGAAAAAAGCGGCCGCCCGCAAGGCCTTGCTCGAAAAGTACGGTGGCGTCGAGTACATCAAACCCGCCGACAAGTCCAAGGCCAACCAAGTTCTCTCCTCGGAGCGATACGTCGAGTACGACGAGACCGGACACATCAAAGGCGAGCAACGAACGGTTGCACACTCAAAATACCCAGAAGACATCTTGTCGAACAATCACACGAGCGTCTGGGGCAGTTGGTGGCGAGACTTCACCTGGGGATATGCATGCTGCCACAGCACCGTCAAGAATAGTTATTGCACCGGCGACGCCGGAAGGGCAGCATTCGAGGAGGCCGAAGGTCGGAGGACGGGCGAGGCGCTTCTGCTCGAGAATGGTGGAGCCGAAGACGGTACAGCGACCACGACCGAGGCTGCGATAGGCGACGAGAAGGAGCAGCTCCGGCTGCAGCAGGAGGGCGAGGATATTGCCGAGAGGAAACCTGCTGAGGAAGCAGACACAGCAAAGAAGAGAACAGCCCAAACTTCGGGAAGCCAAGCGAAGAAGCGCACGCTGCAAGAATTACAGGCGGGAGTTTCTGCAGAAGAGCTGGAGTCTTACAAGCGCAACAGAGTGGCTGCGGATGATCCCATGGCTGCTTTGCTGGGGAGAGACGAACTGGTGGAGATGCGGTGAATCCGGAATGCCGTGTCGAGATATCCTGTGTTCCTCTGGCAGAGGGCTGGCAACATGTACATTCCAAGCATGAATCATCAGTCGAGCGTTCAAGCGATCAGTATAACAGTTTATTTGCTTGGTTAATGCTAGTTCTCGGGCGTTCCTTATTCGATCCATCGATTTGAATTCCAAGGCCGTTCCTCGCGCCGCTGACCATGGAGATACTGACTCAAATACGTACAGGCGCAGATCTCATAACAGCAGTCCTCCAGTCTCTCCCCGGCACGATTCCAAAACTTGCGTTGCTGCCTTCTTTGTTCGTCCAATACCATTTCCCGTGCACGAATCCGCTCCGGATCTTCCGCGACCTGACTTGTGCTATCCAGACTTCTTAGTGACAAAATGGTAGAAGGAGTATATCCAGGGCCATATCTCATCCCGCCAGATTGCATAGGGGGTGAACTTGGAGGTGCGGTATCATGCCATCTCGGCGGAGGCGTCATGAAGTTATTTCCGGGTCGCATATGCTGGGTGATGTTCCGTAATTCTTGCTCAATTGCTTCTTCAGAACCGAGAGGAGATGTCGATCCTGTTGGTGGTGAAAGCATGATCGAAGGACTCTGTTCAGACCCACGTTCTTCTGTTGGGAATCTCTGGCGAAATCTCTCAAGTTGTGAGACATTTAACGACCCCTGCTCTGAGGGAGAGCTAAGAACAGCCTGCCCGCGGGATCCGTTCTCAATGCTTTGACTCATGGCACTTTCCATATCAGCTCTATCACAAGCTTTATCGATTTGTCGTATTTCTTCCTCAGTTCCGCTCGAGCGCGCAAGTGGATGCGAGTCTAGATGCCTTCCGCCCACACCATGACCGCTAGCTCGAGGACCGAAGCGGCCTCTCATATATGTACCGTCATCAGCGCGAGCTAGGACACCTGGTGTGTTCATGGTATAGACTCCGGATGGCAGAGGCGCACGGGGTCCAGCCGAAGACGCCGGTGGAGGGCTCACCACGCGAGCCATCCCTATCATAGCCAGCGTCCGTCTGAAAACTTCGCCTGGCGGACTCGAAGGCTGGTTCGAGGCCAACGATTGTGAGCTGAGTGATTGTGGACTGGCAGTTTGTGGCTCATCGCTCTCTTCGTGAGAATGTTGCCAAATCCGGTTCCATATTCTTCTGAGAGGGGGTTCCTGGCGAAGCCTGTATTCGGTGGCTTCTTCCGTTCCGAAGGAGGGCAAACCAGGCGGTGTTGGAACCCTGTACGGCGGAGGATTTATTGGTTTGTTTGGGTATGTTGGATACGCCGCTGGGACTTCGAGGGCGTCGTTTGACGAAGACGAGTGTGGTGACTGTTCTTTGGTGCCAGACGGTTCCGATATACAGCCCAGATCAGGCATTGACAGCGAGCGACGTCGATAAAGATGCACGGAAGGTAGAGCAGGCCTGAGTGGCCAAGGCGCCACCTGCTTGGGATGGATTGAATGGATAGACGTTTGTGGTTGGACTATGTGTGAAGTTCTCTCTGGACTGGCCTTCAGCCGTGGCAAGGACCGGGAGGTTCGAAGAGAGTTGACGCTGTTCTGCTCAATTATTGTGTTCAGCTGCGGTGATTGCCATCGACTGTGAGATATGCTGGCCTCCTTAGGACTTCTAGATGACAAAGGCCGAGACAAAACAGGGGCAGCCTGCCGTGTGTTACCAACGGTGGCCTCCTCTTCTTGACTGACATCTTCACTTGAAGGAACCCTTTCTGCATTGTAGATAGAGTCGTCTTCGGGTATGCTGTCGGATGATACGAGCTGACGTCTGAGGGAGCGGCGTGACTTTGTTCTGCGGACACTCTTCTGGGGATTTTCCTGATGACTTCCCGGCGGAGACCGATTCGACGCGTCTTCATTCGTGATTTGGTTTAGGGGACTGGAAGTGGTATGGTCATCGTGCGTAGATGCCATGTCTGTAGCGTGTGTTTCCAACAGCTATCTGCTCTTGGAGGCATAAAGAATGACTGTTGTAAGTGGCCTGTGGGCGAATAACATGGTTTGCTGTAAGAATAGCTTGAAGTCGGTATGATACAGATGAAGGCATGGAGACTGCCACCATTCGAGGCAAACAAGGGAAAGTGCCATCGCATGAGTTGTGCTGTTGTCAGGCTCCAGCTACAAATTGGCAGCTGCTGCTATCCTACCTGCCTAGATCCTCTTCCACACCAGGGTCCCGCTTCATGCTTCCATGCTTCCTTGCTTTCATGCTGTTGTTCCGAGTATCCAATGCCGAACTATTAGAAGAAAAAAGTACATTGTTTGGAGGTTCCAACCAACACCCAACTGTTGATACAAGTTTGGTGAATTTGTATTGCATTATGCCGATTAGCATTATCAACGCTGAACCGCGCTTCTCACTGGGGCGCGTATTGGCTGACTGAGGGAGTCGTTCGATCATGAGGGTTTCGTGATGGTCGTCAGGGGATTAATAGGCTGCTATGACACGTTCTCTGCGACCGGGCCATCCTTGTGAGAACGCCGCTGCTGGAGATCTTTCCGAAGGCCTTTGATGATTGCCTCCATCCGACGTCGTTCTTCTTGCTCAGCCTGTGAAGAGTGAGTGGTCTGAGAGGGGTTCAGTATGCATGGGTGCTTACCTTGAGGGTCTTCATGTTCTCGGCACGAGTTTCACGCATCATTTTCTTGAATTCGTTCTTCAAGACCATCGTGGAGGTCGTCTCGACAGGCGACCCAGCCTTTGCGCCTAACCATTTGACCTTCTCTTCGTTGAGTTGTGCCTCGAATGTTTCACATCGTTGCTGGAGGGAGTCGACTTGTTCTTCCAGACGTTCTCGTTCTTTTTCATCCTCTATGCTTTGCTTTGTCATGAGCTCATACTCTTCGAGCGTGTCCTTTAACTCTTGCTGGAGCGCGTTGACCTTGTTCTGCAGTTCTGCGCTACCCGCGCCTTTCGTTTCGTGCTGGGTTTTCAGAAAGTCGAGCTGGCCCACCAGCTCACTGTTGCGTGCATTCAAAGCGTCAATCTCCTTCTGGACAGCCGGATTCATGGATACATCGGCTGCTCGCTGGGCACGCGTCCCATAAGCGCCGTCCAGCTCCGCCTTTACCAGGGTCAGCTCTGTCTGCGCTCGCACAACGTCGGATTCGAGCTCTTTGACCTCTTCACGGACTCTTGCAAGCTCTGCGTCTGCATTTGTTTTGGCGGTTTCGAGATCCACGATTTGCTTGCCAAGTGATGTCGTGGCCTCATCCCTGCTTTTCAGATCAATATCAGCTTGGGCCTTTGCTTTCTTGACCTCTTCGAGTTGCTGAAGCAATTGTTGAAGTTGGGAGTCGGATTGGTTGCGTAGCTGGTTCATTTCAACCTGCAACTGACCAAGCTCTTGTTGTTTGGCCTGGAGTTCAGTCAAGAGCTTCTCTTCCATCTGCTTACGAGCAACGCGTTCTGCTTCAACGGCTTGACTGTCGCTAGCTCCATGTTGTTGTTCCAGAAGCATACTTTCTTGCTTAGCCATGTCGAGCTGTTCCATGAGGAGACTTGTCTGGTCCTGAAGACGTTGGGCTTCCTCCTCGCTGGCAGACTGTATCCTTTTGTGCTCTTCTATCTCTTCCATCAAATCATGAATCTTGGCGTCACGTTGAGCATCCGACTTGCTGTTGAGTTCTCGCTGCTGCTGAATTTGCCGCGTGAGAATGTCTTTTTGTTCCACAAGCGTCTCGACGCGTTGATTGAGTCTATCCAGAATATTGGAAGAAAAGGCGAGTTGAGATTGCAGGTCTTTCCCTCTCGGTTCATCCTGCGGCAGTAGGGGGCTGTGGCTGATCGAGTTTGTCCGTTCAAGCATATCATGGAGCCGCATGTTCACATCTTCCAGACGATCTTCGTGGTCGAGGATGGAGTTCTGCCCCACATCGAGAGACCGTGCTTGTGCTGCTTCCATTGCATCCAGCCCTTGAGACAGATAGCCTAGGTGGGCTTGAATCTGTGCACCGACTCGTCCCATCATACCCTCGTCGTTGGATTGCGGAGGCGGTTCAAAATGGGCCTGTGAGCCTGATTGAGTAATCATCACATGCAGCCGGGAGTTGAGTTCTTGTAAGCGAAGAGCAAGGTCGTCGATGGGAAGCATTTCCTTGTTTCCGAATTTGCTTTTGCTCAGACGGTGTGATACTGGCCCGAACTCGGTCACATAGTCCGGCACCTGATAGAGGCTGCGTTCGTCAAAGTCGCCGATGCCATCAAGGCCTGAATTTCGCCCATTGGGCTGGCTTGTCATGCTCTCTGGACTTCTGGGCAATTCAGACCTTCGAACATTCTTTTTCAGCCCCTTGTGTGTCATCTGTAGAATACCCGCTGTATGCTGCAGGATCCGTCTCTCCACTCGCTCAAGCTGCTTCTCCTCCTGCGACAGCTCCAGTGTGAGTTCTTCCACCTTTTTGTTACTTGCAGCATATTCGTCGTCTGCCCGGCTCAGTACCTCAGTCCCGCCAGTTTTGACGGTCCCGAGAAAACTTCGCCGGTTCCTTTTCGGCGAGCCTCCCGAGCCATCGGTCTTGTCCTTGACAGAATATAGTCGGTTCAGAGACTGAGCAGCATCCCGTAATTTGCGTTCAAGAGCCAGCTTCCTTCTCGATGTCTCGATTTTGCCTCGCAGGTGAGCCCTTTCTCTTTTCAACTGATCAATCTCTTCAAAAGACAGGACCTCGAAATCCCTGCTGTCGCTCATTGCGGTCTCGGCCAACAAGTGCATTGCCACTGGGTCGTTGATGTTCAGGAGGGTGGAATTTCGTGGCTGCTTCGGCATTGGCTATTCGACAGGTTAGCACGAAGACTCAAGTACGGAACAGACTTTGATTACTGGTGCAAAGCGAGGAGTGGGTTGGTCATCGGTGTAAAGCCCTCGCAAAGCGCCAGACATGAAGCTGTGCGTATTTCCAATGGCGGGAGAGTCATCGATCGGTCCAGGGCCGCTGTAGACAGAGCTGGGAACATAGCGACTCCGATTGTCGTCCATACTCTCAGCTGCAGACTGTCGAGCTCCATAATTATAAGACTGCATCTTTGTTGATGCTTCCGCGCGCCTTCTCTTTGCTCGTATCCAATGCCTTCCAATCAACGTTCGTAGGGGTAAGGGTAGTTATAGGCGTAAGTGACGTTGCAGACCATTCGAAGAGGTGATTCAATGGCGCACATGCTTGAGTGTTATAATCCAAAGTGGTGGTCAACGACGTTGCGCAATCATCGTGTCTTGTCCAACGTTGACTCGATACTAACGGAAAGAGCGGTCGCCACAGACAAAGACAGGCAGGTTGCCGTTTGGACAAGGAGGTGTTTGCGGACTACGCGCACAATGTTCGGATTGTCAACTCTCACCAACCATTTTTATTGACTCGGAGTTCAGGAGAGGCGCAGGGGAGGCAGTCGAGAAGGAAATCAGCTGGAGACGCGTTCAATTAGCGATTCGATAGGCGCAGACATGGGTCATACCACGAGCCCGGGAGGGCTGTCACAACCAGTGAGCATTGACCGCTTTGCCATGGCTGCACCAGGCTTCGGTAGGCGACGAGGGTCGATGCAATTTGAGCCAATCCAGACGAAAGTGGAAGCCAATTCTGGAAGATGGAGCAAGTAAAATGAGGGTGCGAGGAATGTGGCTGATGACGGAACCTCGCCTATTAGGTGTCTGTCGCCCGGAAATGCACTGACCGCAGCGCCCGTTGGGTCCCGAGGGTGCCCGTCGATCGTTCCGGCTAAGCCTGGTGAACCTCTGATGAGCCTGGTGCTGCCTAAGATTCCAGGGGACCTAGGTCTCCTTGTAGGTCAATCCTAGCGAGCCCAGGGAAAAGGAGCAGTTGATCTCTCGTCCTTCCATCTTGCTTACTACCTATACATACTAAGTCATCGCATAGTAACTTAGACGGCGAAAATGACTTCAAGACGCGACCATTCTCGGTCGTTTGACCTTTGACTGAATAAGGTATTTGGTACATAGCGCAAGTGCTGTAGCCGCCTGCTTTCGTGGACTTCAATTGCGGCGCGTCGAGCCTCCTGAGTCTGACTTCCAACCTACGCATATTTCTAGCAAGGGGAGCCGTCTTTTGCATCCGGAATGGTGTTCATACAAGGCAAGTGTGCAGTGAATTGCTCGACCTCGGAGATCTCTCGAAATGTCAGGTATCGAGGCTGATGATGAAGGCTCACTTCACTGTCACGCGAGCTACCCTGCAACTGGTTCGAGGGTCGTCCGCAAGCTCTCTGGATGGACCGAGGCATAACTACCAGGTATCATGGCGTGGTCGCACCCGCATGAATATTGCAGTGCAACATGGGAACCCAAAAGTCTGGGCAGCTTGCTTGAAGTCGTACACGAGATTGTCGATGTGGCTTTTACCTCAAGCATGTGGTTAACCGTTCATGCAGACCACACCACTAACCTCACTGAAGGATGTTGGCTTCCCTCGCTGTTGTTTATTCTCAATTCATGCTGTATCCGTACTATGGACAGGATAGCGACCAGGCCGCTATGCTGGCGCTTGCGAGTGTTCTCTCATGAAGCCCTCACAAATTTTTCCACCCACCTACCACGAAGACGAAAACTACTTGTTGCGCTGTGAGCATGAATGATATTTATGTTCCCGGCCAAACCTCTCCAATCGAGAAATAGCAATGTTGACTACGTACGAAGCATTCCGGTGCTGACCCGGTCTCGTCTTTGCGATTGAGCATGGTTTTCAGAGTCTCGATCCCAACGGAGATCTGAGTTCGGTTGTTCAATGTTCAGAGTGCGCCAGCAAAGTGTTCGATGCATGTGCATGTGAACATTAGCTCCAGATCTCAATTTCTGTTCCTTTTCATTTGGCAGCCGCCTCGAGACTTCAGTAAGAGTATTGAGTTCGCAGTAAGGGCGAAATCGTATACATATATCGAAATGTCGTGCTCGTCGGAAAACCTCCTGCGAGCTCTGCACGAGTGCCGGTTGGTACCTATGGAGTACACAGTACACGATACTTTGCTCGTTTGCTCCATCCCACGAGACAAAGCCTTCGGGATCGGCTCGTCCAGGCACTAAGGTGAGTGGGTGAGCTTGGGCCTAGCCTGATGATGCCTGTCAATCTACGGAGATAAACCGCAGCTGCAACGTTTCATCGCTAAATTTGCTTAAAACAGTTGCTTGAGAACCCCTCTCCCTTTTCATCAACCTCGCCATTTGTCCACGGCGCCTGACACGGGCAAACATGTCGACAGCTCAGTGGCAAAGGCAACGGCGACGGCAATAAGCCTTCGTTTGCTGCGTGAGGCCGACCAGATTTCGTCTGCGACGAACGGTGTGGGTGAGGACCTTCGGTATCCGAGGCCATCAAACTAGAAATTTGGCGCGTGCTCGCCTTCTCGCAATCCTTATCTATCGCCATATCCATTATCATGGGCAGACTGCCGGAACGCAAAGTCGAGCAGCGCGAAGCTGCAGGTGCCGGCAGCGGTGCAAGCGACAACTCCCAGTTCTCAACACCAGAAATCATGCGCCGACCATCACCAGCCAGCCGGACGTTGTCTCGCATCAGCACGACTTCGAGCGTCCCCTACAAAGTCTACAAGCGTCGATTCTTTGGCCTCGCCCAACTCGTCCTGCTCAATATCGTGGTGTCCTGGGACTGGATCGCCTTCGCGCCCGTCTCGTCCACGGCGGCGCAGTACTTCCACACCACCGAAACCAACATCAACTGGGTATCGACGGCCTTCTTCTTCGCCTTCATCATCACCACGCCCGCGACGTTCTACGTCCTGCACAAACATGGGCCCAAAACCGCGATCATCATCTCCGCCTCCCTCCTGCTCGTGGGCAACTGGATCAAATACGGCGCCACTAAAGCCAACAACTTCGCTGGTGTCATGGTAGGCCAGCTGATCATCGGGTTTGCCCAACCCTTTGTCCTCTCCTCTCCCACATCCTACAGCAACATATGGTTCAGCCCGGCCGGACGCACCACCGCGACGGCTGTGGCATCTTTAGCGAACCCCTTCGGCGCCGCGCTCGGTCAATTGATCTCACCCTTCTGGGCCAACAAACCGTCCGACATCCCGAACATGGTCCTGTACATCTCGATCATCTCCAGTGTGGCGTGCGTACCGGCCTTCTTCATCCCCGCAAAGCCGCCTACGCCGCCTTCCGCCGGCAGCGTGCCAGATCACATGGATCGCGCGAGCTTGACCAGGGACCTGCGCATCCTTTCGGGCAGCGTCGAGTTCTACCTCATGTTCATCCCATTCATCGTGTACGTGGGCTTCTTCAACGCCTTCTCCAGCTTGATCAATCAGATCTTCGAGCCGTATGGGTTCAGCGAGACGGACGCCGGGATTTCGGGCGCCGTGCTCATCGTCGTCGGGCTGGTCTGCGCGGCCATCTCGTCCCCCATCATCGATCGGTACAAGTGTTACCTGTGGTACATCCGGTGCGCAATCCCGTTTATCGCGATCGGGTATCTGATCATCATATGGGCCCCACAGTCACGTTCGCTTGCGTACGTGGACGTGGTTTGCGCCGTTCTCGGTGCTGCGAGTTTCGGCCTTGTGCCCGTCGTCCTGGAGTTTCTGGTCGAGATCCACTACCCGCTTGGTCCGGAGCTGGGGAGCAGTCTGTGCTGGTGCGGCGGCCAGTTGCTCGGTGGTATCTTCGTCGTCATTATGAATGCGCTGAAGCATGGGAAAGACGCGAGTCCCCCGCAGAATATGAAGCGCGCTTTGATCTTTCAGGCCGTGCTGGCTATTATCGTTGCGCCGTTGCCTCTGTGTCTGGGTCTCTTCGGGCGCCGCGCGCAGGTCAGGAAGCTGAGATGGGAAGCGGATCGTAACAATGAGGCTCACTTTGAGCAGGTTGTCGAAGAGCTGGACCATGACGAGCAGAATATCGAGGTTGAGCCTACGGTTCCTGCAAGAGGTATTTGAGATCTCCTGCCATGTGATGCAATGAATACAAAGAGGATTTTGGCTATTTTGTATAGGACGCAATGTCAGCAGCAACTCGGCGATATTTGACGAATCTAGTAGAGTAAGCAGCAGGTAATGAGAGAGTTTCTGCAGACTTTGCCCATAGTCAGTGGAGGCATGTTGTCACGATGGATGGGGCTCCATAGCGGCTGTCGAGCGATGTTCCACGAGGAAGTGAGAATGACGATACGCTTGTAGACGCAGCAACCCGTGTGCGGCTTGGTTCTCTTCTGGCTCGAATTGGTGTTTGCTATCGGCCATCTGGCCGGGTCAAGCGCGCTCATGCATCTGTGTACTCGCGCATTCCCCGAATCAAGAGATAAGAGGCTATGGAGGAGGTCGAGGGCCAACAATGCTTCACTTGCGAGTCTTGTCTGGAGGGGGACATCCGGCTGACCAGCCCAAGGACAAATGTTGACGAATTCGGCAGGCTAGGCAGGGCACATCAATGGGTTTCCCTCGCCAGGGTCACAAGAAGGACACATGTGTGGAACCGGAGTTCAGAGACAGGATAGAGGAGACAACCCATGCAAAAACAACTCTTTCGTTTTATGACGATGAATAACTGTACAGGCGTGACTATTTGTGGGTTGAGGTTGTTGTTCACCGGAGAGCGAGAAAAATCTCCGGAATCAAAATCCTGCTAGCCAAACACATATGTGATCGCGGATGAAGAAGAGACAAGCAAGTAGATTGCTTGCCACTTTGATCCACTGTCCTCATTTGTCGTGCAGATGCATGGCTGCAGTCTTCTGTACCAGGCTTCTTTCCCATGGGATCCACGAGTCCGGAAAGGTAGGACGTGTTCGGCCTCGGCGGAGAAGCGGCTTGGGTGAGGATGCCCGTTTACTTCAGCTGCTTGAACAGCTTGACGGCAGCACATTGCGTCGCGCAGTGTTGGAGGTGGAAATCTGCCCTGAAGTCAGCTATGTCCTGGTATACTCGGATGACAGCTTTGTCGCCACCAACTCAGCGACACATATCTGGACACGTACATTCTTCCACGCAGTCCTCCTTGGGTCCTTTGTGGTCTGGGTTCTCTTCGTGTGAGGTGACCCGTTCGACGCACTCGTCGTAGTGGTGCTTGTAGCCTGAGCACTGAGCGGATTTGGCGCAGTCTGCAATTCAATATTTGGTCAGCGTCAATTCTCTGTGATAGCCGCAATAAATGCGTCTGGCTCTGTGACCCGGCAAAAAACATACCCTCTTCTAGCTGTGGCTTGGGATCCACGGGTTCCTCTTCCTCTTCTTCCTCCTCTTCTTCATCATCATCACCTCCCTCCTCTTCATCGCCACCTTCCTCGTCTCCTCCCTCTTCTTTGTCATCACCGCCGTCTTCACCGCCGTCTTCATCCTTTGCTTCATCATCTCCACCTTCCTTTGACTCGTCGTCGTCGGCGGGAGCCTCAGCGTGGACGTCCTGTACGAAGGACACCGAGCTCAGCAGGTCGGAAAAGAAATCTGTGATCCCCATTTTGACCGGTATTGCGCCACAGCGCCGGAATTGAGGGAGAGGATGTGGCGGTGGAAAAGAGAGATGTGTAAGTGGAATGCACAGCACAGTCTGCAGACACGTTGATATCGTCGAGGTGTCCTCCTGTGGTGTGCAAGTGGTGTCGAGAAACTTGGGTGCAGGGAGAGCTTCGGATCGAGCTTGGAATTGAACAACTCTGATTGGTCGGCTGGAGATTTCAATACTTTACTCTTCCCGGACATTGTGCTTGCCGCCTTTACTGGTTGGCATCCCAGCTTTTTAGGAAAGTATGCCGATGTCGCCAAGAACTTGTGCGGCGCCCTGAGTAAAGTACCTCGGAAAAGGAGTCTTTTCCCGCAAACATGGGATGGCAATCCTCTCGCAAGCAACATCTCCGCCGACCTCCATCGTCTTGAATGCGATTCTCTCTATAACACTGCGTGCAGCGTGAAGCGTTTCGTTCTCGGTCGTTGAACTTCGACCCGCGATTCTATGCCAGCGACCCGCATCCTTTTCGGCGAGTAGGTTACCTACGAGGATGCCAAAACCAGGGAGACAAATATCCTTCACCAACTCACTTACCCTGACCGGGTTCAAAATTCCTACAATTTCATATTCCACCATCAGAACCTCATCTAAGAATGGGGTCGCGCTCCATCTGGTCTCCATTCGCCCTCACAATGTCGAGTGGTCAGCCACGAAGAATGGATGCAAGGAGCCCTCAATCTATGTGTTCCTGTGATGGTCAATGTTTTGAAACGCGTTCTGATGCGGTTTCCGTTCCCTTACCGAAAAGGTGAAGGTACCTTCTATGGTGGAAACTGCGACGAAAAGGTTCGGTGTGAGGCCGCAACCTATGCGTGGATGCATCAACAATGACCGGACGTGCCGATTCCTTGTCTCTGCGGATTTGGCCTTGCCACCGGCCAATGTCTATGTGACCAAGATGTTCGAACCGATACGTCTTGCTCACCTAGTCTCGGCAGTTCACTCCCATTGAACCCCGCCCCTACTTTGCTCGTCTCATCCACTTCCTAAGATGCCGCATGTTGTCCTTGCTTGATCGTCCTGTACCTTCGAATTTTGTCCTACAACATGGCCGCCGTTGGACGGGAACGAGCCCTATCTTCTTCTCGAATACATCGACGAGACCAAAGTTCGGAGAGTTCTTGAAGCCTGGGAGACAGGGCAGACGGAGCCTCGACTCCGAAAGAACTTGTTCCGTGGAATGGCGCAGACCGTGTTAAGGATGGCCCGAGTCCCTTCCCTCGCATGAGCTCTCTAATTATTAATGATGATGGCTTTTTGCAATTGGCGAACCGCCCTCTCACATTAGAGATCCAAGATCTGGAGAGTGTGCATTCCACTGGATATGCACTGGATATGCCCCGGATCGCACTTACTATACGGTCAGCTCATACGTCGATGAGCTCCTAAACTGTCATGACAATCACCTACGACACCAACCTAACGCTGTAAACGACATAGTGGACGCTGCCTCCCAAATGGCTGCCCTCACCATGTTAGGGCCGGTACGCTACGACTTTTTTTAGGCGGGATCTGAATCACGGACCATTTGTTATGGTCCTGACGGACATGAACCTCCATAACCTGAGTGTTGACCGGGATTGGAATATCAGGTGTCACATTGACCTCGAGTGGACTGCCATACTTCCCATCGAATATCTGGAGCCACCACTTTGGCTTATGAACCGAGCTGTGAATAAAGTGGAGGTCGAGGAATACAGCAAACTCCGTGAAGAACTTATGCTGGCTTTTAAAGAGGAGGAGAAGAGAAGTTTGACTCCACCGCTTTACGATGGAAGAGCCCTTCGACTTTCTTCCATCATGAATATGAGCTGGGAATGTGGCACATTCTGGTATGTGCTTGCCACGCAGAGTCCTACAGGTTTTCATCCGGTGTTTTACGAGAGATTCCAACCACGTTACTCTCGATTACATTGAGAAGATGACCAATCCTGCCTCTATGCCTATCCATACTGGGGGCGGCAG